>ML675604.1:25567673-25838285 GCA_007922155.1 Mesoclemmys tuberculata | reverse complement strand
CACACACACACACACACACACACACACACACACACACACACACACACTTACACTTATTTACATGTTGCCATATAAATTCGTCCACATGTTCTACTTGGTGTTCACATATATTTTACATATTTCTTTTAAAATCTCTCATGGCATACTCCACAGTACTACATCTGTTTGTAAGGCCAGCTATAATTCCAGTCCCAAAGGCCATTCCTATAGCAATTCAGTTACTTTTCTCTTCAAATAAGTCATTCAGAGAAAACTCTGATAAATATTACAGCCAGCATTACAAAGGTCTTTGAAACACATAAATATCTTAGATAGACTTAAAAGATAACTTCTATTGCATATATGGTAGTTTCTTACTCAGCCCTCACCACCATAGTATCTGAGAATTTTCCTACAGTGCATTAAGCAACATGACTCATATCTGCCACGTATGGTTCATTCTTTCTCTCATCATCTTCCTAGGGGGAGAAATATGTATTCAGTGAAGTGTTTTGTTTTGGCAATGTATTTTTGGTTTTAGGTTTTGTTTTTTTTTAAACATAGACATATTGCTGTGTGTTTTCAGTAGCAAAGGCAAGGTCAAAGAAGTGCACTCCCACATACACTTGAAGCAAGAGATGGTGAGGTTTGTGATTGTCTCTAGTTTCCATGGGAGTTGTTCCACAATGGCCCTAAGAAGACTCTGTAACCTGCAGAGATGATGTTCACCCTTGGTGTAGAAAGTTCCATTTGTGCCTGAGGAGCAGAGATGTCAACCCCAGTCCTCATCCTGGAGACTTAGGTGATTTAAGCTAACCTGGACTCAGGCCATTGACTACCTGGAAGATAAGAATTGAGACCTTGAACTTGATTTAATATTCTACTGTTACCTACCAGGAAAGGCACAGTCTGGACTCAAGGTCTTGGGTTGAGAATCCCTCAGGGTGTTCAATACATCTTGCAGAGTGAATGAATTAATCATGAGTTCAGTGGGCTCTTTGTTGGTTGTGTAGGGGATAATCAGGATGTGTGGTGATTTTGATACTGACAACCCTGCAGAGCTGAAGATAAATGTTTAACAAAATAGAGATAAAATTACACAAAAAAACCCACAACAGCTTTTCTGTAAGTCAATGCTTTTCTGTAAGTCAATGCAGTAGGAAGTATCCACTCAGAGGAGTGATGCAAAAAGATCCATAAGGGGGAAACTCTAACTTTAAAATAAAATCTATGTTCTAGACAATGTCTGAGGTGTCCCTTATTTAGTAACATTTTAAGGATGTTTGAGGCATTTTGGAATCAGTAGAAGTCAATAAACTTCATTTGATTTGATTTATTCATGTAGAAAATATGGCATAATGCTAGATTCTCTTATGGTGTGGATTTAGCAGCAAATAACACAATTGTACCAACATTACTTGACTTGATTCAGAGGCTGAAGTATAGTTTTAAAGCCATATTTCCTATCTCTTCTCTTAGAATTCTTCTTCACCTAGCTTTCTGGTTCTAGGATCTTAAAATTATAGGATTTCTCTACCAGGTCAGATCATTGGTCCATCAGTTCCAGTGTCCTGTTTCTGTCATTAGACAGTGCCTGATGTTTTAGAAGAAAAGTCTTTCTTGAAGTGGATACAATAGCAGCATACTATTCTTGTGAAAATAGTATTGACAATTGTAAATACTAGGTGTAAATAACCATCAACAACAATGCGTAGCCATTCTGTACTAAAATATTGAACAGTATTTGATGTGACATGTTGCTTGTTGGTTCTATGTTTACTGATGATTCGAGACACTTGTCTCTGAATCTGTTATCATCCTACCAAAAATGAAGATAATAGCTTTACTTTGTTTGGTAAATTGTAAACATTTGTTCTGATAGGTGAGTAAAACTACCCTGTGCAGTGGTCTGTTCATTGTTGAATCTTCCACACAGCCTTACAGAGCATTCTTTAGAAGTCATTTTTCCCCATCAACACATTTTATAAATGTAGCAAGCATATTAAGAATTTGTCCTTTTGTGCACTAGTTCGTTACATTTCCATGTCAATCTTTATTGGTTAAATGGCTGTTTAGCAGTACAAAAATCTCAACAAGAAGATTAAAACCTGCACTCCTACTTTTCTTTTTTTAAATGTCCATTTTCATTTGTCCTTGCAGAATTTTCACTATAACCTGATTTACTGTATTCATTCTAAACATAAGGACTTTTCTAATCTCTCCTTCACCTACCACTCTTTGAAGTATATATTGTACACTTTTTGTTGTGATTTTATTTCCTACTTGCTCCAAAATATTTAATCAGGTGGAATTTAAACATCACTCAGTGGAACCTCTCTAATGGAAGGAATCTCCACCTTTTCTGCTGTTCATTGACTTGTGTTATCTGAAGACCTAAAGAAATTCCTCTGATTTGCTTTCTGCTTAGGGATAATTGTCATTCCCAGGGGCTATTACTTACTTTTCAGAACTCATTCTTCTGCCTTCATGTTCCAGCAGTACATCAAACTATTTGTTTATTTTGCTTCTATCTGGAGTTGTCTGTGAATGAACTTGAGAGCCTTAAGTCCTTTGAACTGAAGCTTGAACTCTGCATACAATAGCTGATGATCTGAGTCAATATAGGCACAAGGCAAAATTTTACAGAATTCTGAATTTCCCCTTCTTGGGAATAGCAAAATTATGCTAGTTTTTGTGGAATTGATCAAGAGATAACTAGTGGAATTGATCAAAAGATAACTAGTGTATCTTTTTCATGATACCAGAATAAAATGTTAGCAATAACTGGTTACTTTTCTGAAGATAATAAAAGCATTTTTCATAGGAGGGTATCACAGTTGGGTAGGAGGGAGCTGCAGCATATTAATAAAGGCTACTGCCATATGGCCACTGGCATTTACAATATTCATTATATGTACAACATGCCCTTTCTTTTGTTTGGTATCCATATGAATGCAGCTATGGAGAAGCAGTGACATTCATATGAATACCAAATGGAAATCATATCATATTTTATTACATTGCATCGTTTGGGTGGATGTGTGGCCTTTAGAGCAGGGGTAGAATTCTTAGCTTTATTCCTGGCTCAGCCATTGACTCACAGTTTGACCTTGGGCAAGTCACTTATAGTCTCCGTGTCTGTTTGTAAAACAGCTGTTATGATCACTACCTGTCACACTAGAGTGTTGTGAGACTTGCTTAATCAACGTTTATAAAACATTCGGTTTTGATTTAAAGATACGATACAACTGCACATTATTGGTTTTGTGTATTAATTGTTCCCACTTTATAGCATTATAACTGTCCACGATCACTCTTTGGGACAATGTCTCTTACTTTTCCTAGGTTATCCAAAGACTGCTTCATCATGCCATTAGACGTGTGTTTTGGGGAATGGTCACGTTGGCTCCAAAGTCCAAATTTCCCTGTGGAAAAATAGAATTACCTCTACCATTCATTCTAGTACAATGTAGCAATATACTTGTTAGGAAACAGTTGAGAAATAGAATGTATTCCACTCTACCTATATGGTACTGTTCCTATGGGAGTATTCCGCAATTATTTTGAAGGGGCCACTGCTAGTCAAATTAGTTTTCCGAAAGATTACAGTATTGAAACTTGAGCGAGACAGTTCTCCTAAGGACCCACCCTGCCACAATGGCCTGGGTGGCTTTGCATGCCCTGCCTAAATTTCCCCTCTTCAGGGCTCCTTAATAAACTCCAGACAGGCTTTTTGTCCAACAATGCTGCTCCTCCCAGGATCTAATTTATTGACATAAAACTCAATTCCATGGCTTCCCTTTTCCCCTGAAGTCTGCTTTCTGTAGCTCTTCCCTTCTTTGATAGGCCTTCTGAGCCCTATCTGGCTGGAGTCTTTTTCTGCTACCCCAGAGTTTGGTGTCTCTGGCTTCCAGGACCCAACTTTTCCTGTGATGAAGGGCCTCCTGCTTTCTGCAGTCTCTTGTCACAACTTTCTCTCTGTTTCCAGTTCCCCTTTGGCTGTTTATAGAGGTCATCTGATCTCTGTTGGGTCCATCAAGAAGGCTGTTAGTGAGACACAGCTGTACCAGTTCCCTCTTAAAGAGCCCAATCCACCTTTTGACAAGCAGGATGGCTCAATTTCCCCATTGACTATGTCATTTCAGCAGACATTTCAACGTGTAGGGTTCATTTGTTTAAATCCCAAACAGTCAGTTTTGTACCTCCATTATCAGTAGTAGGACTCATGAGAGATTTGGCAAAGTCCATCACTGTGATCTAATGTTTTCAGGTCTGTTCTTTTTTAGCAGCATAGTGTCAGCTGGTACTTGCTTTCCTGAAAGATGCTTACTTACAAAATATATTGTAAAATAAGTAGAGGGTTTAAATGGATATCACAGTTAATCTAGTCAGCTCACCACCAGAAATATGTAACTCTTAAATAAAAGTCTGATTTTAGTGGTTTCATTCTAGTTCTTGTTGTATCAGCATTCTGTATGAGAGAGCTAGCAGCACACAATAGCACTATCTTGTCAGTAGCTGCTAAAAGATGTACAATGGTGGAATTCCAGAAATATACTAGTTCTTTTTTGGCATCTACTTTCACTATTTCTTAGAATTTTGATCCTGTGATCCTCAAACAAACTGCCGGTCTGACGCCCTGCCTATTCACTCCTGATTGTTTAGACTTGATTATCTATACGTATTTGATTCTCCAGATGACTCTTATGACTAGAACTCATAATTATATAAATTGGGCAACAACAAATGTTATTTGCTGCCAATTCAGTATTGCACCAAGCACAACTTGTCCACAATGGAGAAGTGGAGCTTTCAACCTTGTTTGTAATATTTATCAGACAGTTTCTTTATGTTTGAAATGAATATGGGTTCATAAAAAGTTGTCCGAGTTCAGGTATGAGCTGTGCAGGGAAGTTCTATAGTCTGGCCCTAGTCAAAGCTTAACTTATCACCTATGAGCTGTCAAATTCAATAACTAGGTAAGAGAGAAGAAAAAACAAATCAAATTTTATTGTGAAGCACAGTGAGGCAAACTGCAGGCTTTTTTAGAACTTCAAAATTCTGCCCAGGGATTATAAAGCAAAGGTTTTTCATAACATAACATAAATTACCCCTATATCTTCTTCTCTTTTTCTGCCAATTTATTCAAGTTATTAAAAAAAATCACGATTTCTTTTACTTTTGTCTGTGATGACAGCTTAATCAGTTCTTCCGCTCTGATGAAGGGTGAATGGGGTTCATAGGTCCAGGTCAGTTTGGATGCAGTTTCAGATCCATAGTCAGACTTCTCACAAATTTTAGTATTGGAAATTGGGTAAAAAAGCAGCAGGCTTTCTCGTGAGAGTTTCTCTGCTTCCTAGTTTCATCCAGTTTGGAAAAAATGCAACAATGCTTGGTATTTTCTTATTTCACTTTCCTGTTCTGACCAAAACCAGGAAATGTATGTGAAAACCAGAGGCATGTGAAAATGTACATAAAATATAGTTTCTATAATTTTTTCTATAGTTTGCATTATGAGCAAAATTGTGGACTTTCTTATGAATTGGAAATCAGCTTCAGTTAGAGCTGGCCGAAAACTGGCATTTGCATTTTGCAGGAAATTGTAAAAAAATTAAAAAAAAAAATTTGTTCCAAAATGGGACACAAACAGAAAAAATTCTAACCTTCCTGAAGAATGGGAATTCAGGTACAGAGGTGGGCAGGTTTAAGTCAGCACTGTGGTGAAATCAGCACACTCCTGCTGAATGTGCTGTCAAATTGTATTTTCCGACAGAAAAACATTCCACTGGAAAATTTCCAGCTAGCTGAAGCGTTAATGTATGTATGGGCACATCCTGTTATAAATAAAAGGCAGGTTTCTCCAGTTAGAATACGTGTGTTATGTATGTATGCAAAGGATTGTTTCATCCATCAAAAGTTTCTTTAAGATTTTGTTTGTTTGAGGCTTGACAGGTGCAGGGACTTCAGTAGATCTTCTTGTTGAACAAGAGGTAGTAGTTCTCAGCAAAAGGAGCTTGAGCTTGTTAGGTGAGCGATGTGTTTTCTGGGAACATGCTGCTTGTTAACTGAAGTTTTACTAGACAGGAAAATTAATACAAATGGTCAGCTGCATTCTAACTTCTAAATCTTCCCCTTATGTATTCCTCTGCACTCTCAGATTGTGACACTCCCACACAG
Organism: Mesoclemmys tuberculata; assembly: GCA_007922155.1. Lineage (NCBI taxonomy): Eukaryota > Metazoa > Chordata > Testudines > Chelidae > Mesoclemmys > Mesoclemmys tuberculata. The sequence goes on along the minus strand of ML675604.1, from coordinate 25,832,129 downwards.
CCGCTAAAGTGCTCATGTTATTGCAGTGGTTAAAGGAAATTGCTACAATTAATTTTGCTGTCTCTTTTCTCTTTGATGTGGGACTACGATTCTTGGATGGTTTTGCAGAGGTTGGATTCTGTTCAAACCCAATTGTTTGTGAGTTGGGGGAACGAAAGGGGGAAAAAAACTTTTTTATAAAGAGTATAAAAAGATTATTTTCTCATTTGTACCTTCTGATGTCAAGAAGAATATCTCTAGTTCAAGTTTAAATCTTACACACTTGCTACATTTTAAAGCCCAGATATGTTTTCTGCTTTGAGTGACATATACAAGCCAGTGCAGTTAGTTTGAGAGAGAGATTATATATTTATATTCGGCTTGTGTTGTGCACATCCACATCCACATGAAATAAGCAGAAGGAATTTTCCAAAATTGAGACATATGAAGATATAAAATGGCCGCAGGTGTCTTAGTCAAAGACTGATTTTAAATGACCAGACCAGAACTCTGAGGTATTGCTTCATTTCTTGGGTACAGGACATTCTGTTCTGAACAGTATTTAATTGTAGTCTGGAAGCAATTTTAGTCTTCAAGTTCATTTTATGCCTGACAGTTATTTTTCCCCCTGTGATTGCAAAAGAATCCACTTTTCTGTTTGTCCCCTATATTGCCACACCTGAAATTATCTCGAAACCATCAGTAATCATCACAGTAGATGTTAGACTGAGATATGGTGTGGGATAGAAAACTTACTAAAGCATCTTCTTCATTTTAGTTTTACTATAAATAATAATAATAATAAAAAATCAGACCTGTGATTTTTCTCAATTCTTTCAGAGGTCTGAAAGTGATTATACTCATACAGATGTTAAAAACAAAACTGAAACTTATTAAGCTTTCAAAAAGTACAGACAGTAGGTGCACTAGTGATTTTAAAAGGGAAAAGCGAGGCCTAGGTGGAGATTTAAAGTAAACAAAAATAGGCAAAGGCTTAAAACGGAGGAGAATATGGAAACAGAGGTTTAAAAGGAAAGAACAGAAACAGGTCTTAAGACAAAGAAAAAGAAGAGTGGTCACATTTTCAAAAGCACATAAGTGACTCAGCCATCTCCGTCCCATTTTTTAAATGTTCAGATATGAAAACAGGACTCAGGTGCTGGAGTCATTTACATGCTTTTGAAAAATTTTACTCCAGAACAGCATTTTCAAATAATTTGGAACAGGCAGGTTGTACACATTTAGACATGTAAGTGTGGAAATGAATTCAGTTAATTGAGAGTGTGTGTGTGTGTCCGTGTCCATGTCCGTCCCCATCTCCCCTAACTTTCGTATGTTTCTTTTTTTTCTTAAATTGTACATTCCTCAGTGCAGGAATGGACATCTTTGTGGTTTTGGAAAGTATCAAGAAAAACTAAGTCCCCGTCTTGATTTTGGCCTCTAATTGCTACTGCAGTATAAATAAAATAATAAGAATTTCTAAAGTTTATCATTATTTCCTGAAAGGAAAAATAAGGCAAATTTAAACAATCTTATTGAAAGACATTCAGAGAACTGTTTAATAATAAGACCTAGCTCTAGTATAATGCTTTTCAGTAGATCTCAAACAATTTGACAAAGGAGGACAGTATCATTAACTCTATTGTTATATATAGGGAAACTGAAGCATAGAGAGGTGAAGTGACGTGCCTACCTTGGGCACACAGGATGCTATTGGCAATAGAACCCAGGGCTCCTTAGTCCTAGTCTGATGCGCTGTCTACTAGTCCACACTTTCTCCAAAACCTTTCAGCTCCTCAGTCTTCAGCATGTGTAACACGGCCATGCTCAGAGACTATGTCTGTAGTTGAGCTTTTTCAGAAATTCTCCCACTTTTAGTCTAGAATCAGTGCAGCTCCACCAGTGCTAGCAAAAATGGGTGTATTATTGTACACTGGTGTTGTGGCAGTGTCATCCAACCCCGCTCTGTGCAGATCAAGACAACACAGTAGTAATAATGCCTATAGCTGGTCTATGGTAGTGCTCCCACCATTGCTACACCAGTGCCAGCCCATCAGTAGGGGAATTTCTGAAACTGCTTAGTGAAGGTGCAGTCCATGAAAGGAGGAAAACTAGGTACTTGTTCTGTAGGCTGATTTTGGTTTCAAAAAGCCATTTTGATCATTGTACTTGCTGAAAGTGTCCATTTGAAACTTAAAGGGCATTTTTTGTAAGTTTCAAGAAACAGCATGAAGGGGTCCATTGTAGCCACCTTTGTTTTGTTTCATTCTATGTGAGAATGGAGTTGAATAGCCACTTTCTTTTATAGTTGGCATATGACTGATAAGATAATAGCAATAGAATGAAAGGTTTTGCTCAAATAATGATCTGTAACAACTACAAAAATAAACCCCTTATCTTTATCTTAGCATTTATCTGCCTCTGATTTAGACAATTGCTGGAAAACAGACTTGCCTTCTAGTAACATTATTGTCTAGTTAAATGATAAACCATATTGAATTCTCAAGGAAGCACCTGAACCCACTTGTAGTCAGACCAAATATCTGCTAAAGAAATAAAACAAAGGCTCCCTGCAACTAGACTGAAACCTGGAGTAACTGTACAGTAATGAGTACCCAGTTCTGGAACAAGGAGAAACAAAAATACGATAGGATATAACACCGCACGTTTCTAATCAGCAGCAAACAAACCACTATCGTATCTTCCTCATGGTGGTATAAAGTTACGCCTTCTGAATCTGACAGAAAACAAAACACTGTGTATGTGACTGAGGCCTATTACTGCTCTACTGAAGCCAGTGTGAGTTTTACCATTGACTGATTTTTGTTGACTTCAGTGGGAGAAGCATCAGGCTTCAGTTCCTCTGTGCTCAGACAAGGCTTAACCATTTTGATTGTAAATCTGAATTTCCTAAAGAAAACAGACAGCCCATAAAGGGTAAGAAAGAATAAACAAAAGAAAGAAGGTGATACGTTCATCAAAACCTAGCATGAGTTCAGGGTAACCATTACTAGATAACTGGATTAGGGGCACAGCAGAGGCAGACAATTATTAACATGTCCAATTGACAACCACTGTGTATTATGACAGATGACTGTTACCTACTGATGAACATCGTTTTACTGATCTTCATTATATCAAGATAGTTGTTTTCTGGAGGCAAAATATAGCAGTTCTTCTTCGAGTAGTGTCTCAATGGGTGCTCCAGTGAAGGTGCGCTTGCATCCTTGCACTCCTGATTGGAGAACATCAGTAGCAGTGTCCGTTAGGCCCGCTCATGCACTGTCTCTCCTCATGCTGCCACAAGGCTAGTCAGCATATACGGGATAACCCTCCTCAGTTCCTTCTGAACTGCCCTGACTAGAGATGGAGCTATTAGCAGTCCGTTAATGGCTATTATCCTAACCTAAGTTTGTAGCCTAGAGCTTAGTTTTAGTGCTAGGTGGAGAAAATAAAAGATACTACACTTATTTTCTCCAAAAAAATTTGATTTTTTCTGTCTTCCTTTTCTCATTGGGGGACCTCCCGCCACAACAGAGTATGCCTGGTTCTCTAGGCTTCAGGGAAGGAAATGTCCCTCAAAAGTGTGCTCTCTGCCATCAGCTTAGGTCTTGGTCTCATAAGGAGAGAGAGCAGAGGCAGAAGATTATATTCATGGAACCGGCCCTCAGACCTGCTCCAAGAGTCACCAGGCAGATGTGAGTCTTCCCCACAGCTCTCAGCATCCAACAGGTAAAGAAATTATCTGCTGACCCCTCAAAAAAAAAAAAAAAAAAGAAGTGGGATGTCCCCACAGTGAGCCACGAGCTAGCTGCAAATGATATCTGGCACTCTTAGTGTCCATGGCACTGTTGGCACTGAGGCAAGCCAAGTCCAGTACCCATGGTTCAAGAAAATCTACAGTAGCAGGTACCTACAAACCCAGTGGGAATGGGCACTGAGTCAATGGCACTGAGGGGAAAGGACAGGAGCAAACACTTGAAGGCATTACCTGCATTCCATGTCCTATTGTTACTGATGCCCCATCTGGCACCTGAATATCCAGTGCAGGCACGATCTTTGTCCACCCTGGCACCACCACTAGCACCAAGCAGGTCAGCCCTGCTGGAATTCTGGCACTTGAGGGATCTCTGCATAACTGACATGCTGGAGTCTCCTATCCTCGGGACTGGGAGCTTTGCATCGCGTCTTTGTCTGGCGTGGGAGTCTTCCCCACTGCCCTGCCATGCTTCCCCACTTTCTGGTGGAGACTTGGATAATGAACCAAAGGAAGGGGTATCTCAGTACTCCTCCCAGGCTCCCTACGGTGTTCGCTACCAACAGGGCCACCAGGCATATCCTCATGGGCTTCCGCCACCGTCATCTTAGTACAATCAACTCTGGGTATCACCCTCAGGTTGTATGCCACTGTTGTCCCAGTGGCCATGCTAGGACCTCTGGGCTGCATACCACCCCCATACGTCTGAGGCTTCTTGTCCCATCTGAGAACTCCTGAGACATGCTTCCTTGGTGACGGTGTCCAGGGCTTTGGAACCTCCAGGGGAAATCCTGAAGGATTGTGAGGGCAATGCTGAAGGAGAGACAACCCCAAAGACTATATCCTCCTCCTCCCCAAATGAGGCTCTCATGCCTACCCCACCATCCCTTGCAGATGATTTTTGTTTCTTCCAGGACCTCACAGAAAGCATGGTGGAGACTCAACAGATATCACTGGAAGAAGTAAAGGACACACATCACAAGCTCCTTGACATCCTTTGTTCATTTTCCTCCACAAAAGTTGCCCTCCCTATTAATGAGGCTCTCCTTGACCCCATGAAAACCATATGGCAGACCACAGTATCAGTCTCACTGACCTGTACGCAGGAGGAAAAAGAATATTATGTCCTGGCAAGAGAGACAGAATCCCTTTTCTCCCACTCCCCCCTCACCCAACTCCCCCATGGCGGATGCTGTAAATTCTCGTGGCTGTCAACACCAGTTGAGATCCACTCCCTACGATAGGGACTAGAACCATCTGGACCTTTTTGGGAGGAAGGCATGCTGCTCGGCCACACTTCAGTTTCGAATTGCCAATTACCAAGCCCTCTTGGCAAATTACGACTTCTCAAAACTGAACAATTGTATTGAACAGCTTCCCAACCAATTTAAGGCTATCATTCATGAAGGCCATCTAGTAGCAAAGACAACACTACAATCTGCCCTTGACACAGCTGATGCTGTGGCCAGATCCATCTCCATGGTGGTGGTGATGTGGTGTACCTCTTGGCTGCACCTGTTGGGCTTCCCAAAGAAAGTACAGTCAACCATCCTAGCTCTTCCTTTTGAGGGCATGAAGCTCTTCGCGGAAAAAAACAACGCTTCCCTTCAGAGATTGAAGTGTTCTTGGGCCACTCTCCATTCACATCTGCATGCCAGGATAGAAGAGAAAGTTTAGTCCACAGCCCCAGCGTAAGCCACACACATCCCCATACCCGGCTCAATGCTATTACGAGCCACAGAGGAAGAAAACAAAGTTTTAAAGACCTAAACCTTCTGGCAATCTTCCTCATCCCAGTCATCTGTGTCCAGTACCGCTCTCCCAACTACTACAACAGACCACCACTACCCACCTATTTGGCCATCTGCCAGCAACATCCTGCAACACATAACATCTGACTGATGGGTCCTAGAGACCGTTCGTTGGGTACTCAACACAACGTATGCTACCTGCAAAATACTCCAGGTTTCAGATTTGTGTACTTCCCAACAAATTTCCCCATCATCCACGAATCTTCCACATATTTTAGACTATGCATTGACCCTAAAAAGATTGGGGCTGACTCCCAGCTTACCCAGAATCCACCTAGTGGCTATAACATCTTTCCACCAACCAGTAAAGGGATACTCAGTGCTGTCACACCCAGGCACTAAAAGGTTCCTCAAAGATATAGTAAACCTCTTCCTACAACCTCGACTTCCTATTCCCATGTGGAACTAAAACCTGGTACTGAAAGGACCGACTAGACCTCTTTTTGAACCCATGGCTGCTTGTTCACTGACATATCTTTCAATGAAAACGACCTTCCTGATAGTGATTACTTCATCCAGGAGTATAGGAGAAATAGTGTCTCTGATGGCACATCCCCTCACACAGTATTCTTTTGGTCTAAGGCTATGCTCAGGCCATATCCAAAATTAATTCCTAAGATAACCTCTCTGTTCCACATGAACCAGTTGATTCACATTCCAACCTTTCCGCAAGCCTCACTGAGACAATAGGGAGGCTATGTTGCACACACTAGATGTCAGGAGCATCCTGGCCTTCTACCTGAACAAGATGAAGGTTTTTAGGAAGTGCCCTAGACTTTTCCTCTCCATTGGACTCAGCAAGGTCAGTCCAAGGACTCTCCAAGTGGGTCTCAAACTGCATTAGGAATGTTACCAAATTTGTCACAAAAACTCTCCAGACATTGTTCATATGCACTCTACAAGATCGATTTCCTCATCTGTCCCCTTCTTCAGGAATGTCCCTATCTCAGAGATCTGCAGAGCAGCGATGTGGGCATTAGTCCACTCTTTTGCAGAATATTATGTGGTTATGGGGATTCTGCCTCCAATGCCATCTTCTGCTCCACAGTGCTGTCATCTATAACTGATCTGACTTCAAAGTTGCAGCCCTCCAAAACGGATACTGCTCAGGAGTCATGTATAGTGGAGCACCCATAGGGACACTAATTAAAGAAGAAGTTACTCCCCTCGTAATGATGGTTCTTCGAGATGTGTATCCATATGGGTGCTCCACAACTCACCCTCCTCCTCTCCTAATTCTTGTCAATGACTGCAGTACAGCAGGAACTGAGGCGGGTTAGCCTGCGCGGGCTGACTAGCCTCATGGCACAGCTCGAGGAGAGACAGAATATGAGTGGGCCTAATGGACACTGCTACCGAAGTTCTCCAATCAGCAGCGCAGTGATGCAAGGACACTTACAGTGGAGCAGCTGTAGGGACACATATCTCGAAGAACCATCGTTACTGCACAAAGTGAGTAACTTCTTATTCCTTTTACCTTTATAAATACAGTGTGACAAACTCTCACGGGAAAGCTGGCAGCCTTTACTGACAAATCATCTTATTTTAAAAATAATCATCGTCCATAAGTACTCCAAAATTTTATTTTCTGGGGGGAGAGGGGAAATTTGGATCAAGCCAGATGCAGTGTTTCTCAGTTACTTTGTCTATATTTAATGAAGGTGTTGTGTAGAATAATCTGTTTTCCTTTATTTCATTCCAGCCAGGATAAAATCAATTACTCCCAGCTCTCATATTGAGGGAGTCATCTGCTCTTTGGGAACAGTTTGGTTTCTGTTGACTTTATTTGTTCCTTTAATCGATTCCCAAGGACCAAAGTGACGATTGCACTAGATTTCAAAGACAGTTCTACAGCCTGAACGTTTTCGAGGCTTGGAGCATGGTACCTGGGAGCCTGACATGTCTAAATCCTAGTTCTGGCTCTGCCACTGACTCGCTTTGCAGCCCTGCGCAGAGCACTTAACCTGTCTGTGACCCATCTGTAAAATGCAGTTAATAATATTTAATCTCTGTACAGCTAGCCTTTTGAAAATGTGAAGTGCTGGGTGAGTGCTAAATATTTTTATTATGTTTCCCTGATGGAAAGCCTTAACATATTTGTACAAAATGGTCATGTTAATGCACTTTCTGGAATATTCTTCTGTTAACAAAATGAATACATTGCCAAATGAAAGTACATTTCAGTCAAGTTAGACATTGTGAAACATGCTGACCAAAGCCAGGAAATTAAGTTATGGTTGACACTTAGCCTTATGGTGACCTGCAGAGAGGATTTTTTTTCCCCAATGAAAAATACGAAACCTGTTTTTAAAAAAAAATTCCACATAAGGAACAGAATATATAGGAGTATCAAGGGCCTGAGCCTACTCCCAATGAAGCCAATGGGAAGACTGCTGCAAGATGATTGGACTCTTTGGCCACAATCATGCAAAGTCCTAAGCACAGACTTAGCTTTATGTACATGAGGGTGAGACTACACCCACGTGGAGAGTTAAGCCTGTGCCTAAGTCTATGCAGGATCAGCTCTTTAATTAGTCAGAGGGAGGGAGTTTCCTGATGTTTGTGGTTGTTTGTTTTTAAGTGTTTATGTTAGAATAGTAAAGATGAACACAGATTGTTTTAAGTATTTCACATTGGGCTGTTTTGAAAGTTCTGTTCAAAGGGAACAAGAAAAAGAGTTTTAATCTCTTGCATAATGTCTTCTTGAGCCTTTTTGTAATGTGTTCCCCATTGGAAAATGGTAGGAAAATGTAAAAATCCCATGTCTCACATGCATCCTCTGAGAAGGTAGAACTTGGTTTGATAATTCAGACTTCATCTATCCACTGTACGTTATATGTTATTTATCTGGGGTGGGTTTGGTGATATATTTTCCTATGGATCATGGCCTGGAGCAGCAATAAACAAGGGCCAATGTCCAGCAGTCAAAAGATAGATGATAAAAGGGATACAAAGATTATTTTTAATAATCTTTTTTCTAATTTCTTTTCACTTTCTTTTTTATTTGATGTACATGTGTGTTTTATTATGGCCCACTGAATGGCTTTTTTATCATTTGAAATTGTGCCCACTGTAGTCTAATTTACATATAAAAAGTTGCCTGTTTGCCTTATTTCACACCAGTACCTCAACCTACAGATTGAGGACAATTTATGTACTTCCTTTTATTTCCTGGCCTTAGATGGAGCAGTTTGGGTGGTGGCAGGACAACATATTTCATCTCAGCCTGGGCAACAAAGAGGGTTTACCTATCACTAGAAAGATTGACTCCCGAGTACTTCATATGCCCTTCACTAACAAGAAAGGTTGCTTCTTCTGACATTGCTAGGAGTTATTAGTAAGCACTAGTGCCCAAGAAATTTAAGTACTAGAATCCAGTAAAGTTGGAAGCCATTGACTGATGTTTATTTGTTTGATCTCAGTGCTGGAATCCTAGTGGGGAAAAATTTCTTGGCTAATGAGGGGAAAACTCAAAGGGGTTGGACATTTGGTTCTGCTCAGATAAACATCTTTGATCAAAAACTGGTCCTTTGCCTTGCTGTGGTGTGGCAAAGAGGCCAAAAAGCTACCCTAAGTGAACCACTACTGTGGAAGAATCCCTGGCTGGCATTCTGCTAGAGCTGGAGCACGCTGCAATTTGGTGTTCCCTGACAGTGTAATGGCCTATTCAGGGGGTATTGCAGGCAAGTGTAGTTTAGCGCAGCCTCTGCTATAAACCATGTTGGGAGATGGTGGAAAATGAGCCAGAGGATTCCAAAATGGTTCCATTGTGACTCCTCACTTACATTGCACCCACTATTCGCTCCTCCTGCCCAAAGTTTTGAATAATCCAAAGCTCTTGAATGCCAAACTGGCTGACAATCTCAGAAGAGTAGGGTTTCTGAAGAGATTTATTTTATTTCCCATTTCCATTCCCATTTCCAGTGAAATTTTTACTGTCCTTGGTTTGGCCAGAGCCTGGAAAGGCAGAGGCCACAATATACAAGTGGTTGTTTCCCCTTAAACACACAGACAATGCCCTTTGTCAAGGAACTTGGAAGAGTTGCTTGCACTCGCAGTTCAGTAAACACGTTATTTCTTGTGTTCTGAATCAAATGTAAATGAATGTATATGCATCAGTGTAACAGTAAACGAAAACCAATTGAGCATTACATAGTGCTGTCTCAAAACAAAACAACTTTGTCACAAGCATTTTCCATGAAGTCGGCATGAGCATAAATTCTACCCCAGCAGCCACTGAGGTGGTTGGTTGCCTTCCTAACTACCCTCAAATACTTCTCATGGTGACATTTCCCTCCGGTAGCTCTCTCCAAATCCCAGAGAGGGTTATGAGAGTCTACAGAGGTATGTGCTTCTTCCCACCATGTATGGTTACTCTCTTCCTGTTCTCAGGTGGTGGGATCTGCAAATTTTGATTCCCCAGTCTTATTCCATTATTTCCAGTCTGTCAGCGAAGGAATATTGTATGGCTTCCACTCCACTGATTTGCTGCTGGTTTAATGTGCTCTGCCTCTTGCTCTCTAGTATAAGGTATAACATATTGACTGGTATAGGTAACATGTACCACTGCCTTCTACTGGATAGAGTATGGACTATGTGTGTATCTGGGTCAAAGGGAGTCTTTGACAGCTCTATTTACAGTCAGAACTGGGATGATTTTATAGCTTATTATTTGTCAGTAGTGGAGTGGTCATTTATTAAACAAGCACTAAAACTAGATATTTAGAATCTGGAAGAATTTGCCTTCCAGACTTTGACAACATTAATATAGCCAAAAATGTGATTTTACAAATTATGCAGTACATTTTGAATGTCAATAATGAAAAAAGTAATGGCAAACTGCTTTATTAAGTAAGCACACTGTTGCTTCTTGTCCTTAACTCTTATGGAGACTTGCTCTATGGATAAGCACACTTTTTTCCTAATAGTCAGAGTGAAAAGAATGTGAAAAATGGATCAGAGAGGAAAAGAAATTCTAATGGAAAAAAAACCCCACTCTATAAAGGGCACGCTAGCATTGAGATGATGTTTTCTATCCCTAACTCTTAGCAGAGGCCTCCCTTTAGCTTGAAAAACATGTGTTTTGATTTTTTAAAAATTGAATAAAATAAGTTGAAACAACAGGAAGAAAAGGCTTACAAACTCCTATTTAACAAATCCAATAAACAGCTCATAAAACTTTAAGTTCTGTGGCATTTGCTGGTTTCTAGTTACTCTGTCCCTAAGCAATAACTGTGTGCCATGATAACAATGGCTGTATTTCTGAGGTGGGTGAAGTTGGTTCTGTATTTTATTAAATGATTTGGGAACTTTTTGAATGAAAAGGGCTATATAAATATAAAATGCTATTGTTATTTAACTTATTATCCTCCTGAATTTCAAAAAGGAAGTGGTGGCTTTGTTTGTTTTTACTTTAAAGCTGAATCCAAACTTGAAATATGGCTCTGACTTTATAGGAATGCCAAAAATTTGGCATTCAAGTACTGTAAAACTACCACAGTTTTACAGTGGAGTAGATTAGGACAATTGCAAAAAAAATTAAAATTGTCTGCAGCATAGTCTTTTTCTTGGAAGCATTCCAGCATGGGACAGTATGAAATGGTGGCAATATGGTGAATGGGAATTTGAAATATTGGTAATCAGGTGGCAAACTGGAAAAGAAAAATAGTGGTACTCTTCCAAGCTATTGCTTACAACCCAAGTACCACCAATCTGAAACACTAAAATTAGACATACCACTTACAATAGATAGCTTTCATAATCTGACGATTCTTCTTATTCCTTGCATACTCTGTATGTAGTGACATCAGGTTACCTTTATCTGTGTTCATTCTTGCATGGTTTGATTAGCACTGTGATAGTTAACAATGCTGATGCTCATGTTGCAGCTTTATAGTTTTAAGCTGTCTGCAAATTCAAGCAGACATCATTGCATCAGTGCAGTTTATGGTTGCAAAGAAAATCTTCAAAGTGGAAGGAATTACTTTTTATTAAATGAAAGCTTAGATTTTTAGACCCACGATTGCATTCTCCAAAATAGTAGCAGTTTACCGAGCTGGGCTGGGCTGGCCCACTTCACCCCTGTTGTGATTATATCCAGGTCCCTTTGTCATATCTGAAAGTTCACCAAAAATTTGAGTAGGATGCAGCTCACAAATGGACCTCTTTAAGACTTAGCAGTGTTACATACAAATCCACGCTACAGAGCTTTGAGGAAAAGATGTGAACTTTTTTTCTTATTTTCCATGAATCATATTTGTTGTTCTCTCTCCTCTTTATATTATGTACTAATTCAAAAACACATTTTAAACACAAGAAACAGCTTGAAACCTGGAGATAAATGCAGTGCCAATTTCTTAGACATCTCAATGTAGCAAAGAGAGAAAGAAACCAATTCTACACTACAGACTATATATAGTATTTTACTCAGAAATTATTCATTTACGTCTACTGAGAATGTTATTTGAAAGCCAAGAGCACTTACCTGGTTAATAATCTGTTTACCATGTAATTTATGTTGTGTGTCTTACGGTGCAAGTATGATTCATTTTAAAAATCTTTAAAAATATTTCACAGAGGTAAAGATCAGCAGTGTGGTTAAAGTGTTCAGATCACAGCTACACTTTATTGGAGAGAACTAAATAATTGATAAATAACATTTGTTTCAAGAGAGCTTCTATGTATTTTGTGTAAAATTATCAATCTCTCTCTAAAGTCAGACTGGAAATATGGTGTCTATTTTTCACTGTGAGGGTAATTAACACTTGGAAAAATGTACCAAGAGTTGTGGTGGATTCTCCATCACTGGCAATTTTTAAATCAAGACTGGATGTTTTTATAAAAGATCTGTTTTAGGAATTATTTTGGGGAAGTCCTATAACCTGTGTTATACAGGAGGTTAGACTAGACAATCACAATGGTTCCTTCTAGCCTTGGGATCAACTAATCTATCAATGAAACACATTTTGATATGTTATTTTGTAAATGTTCTCCTTTTTGTCCAGTTCATGCTGCTGTATATCTTTATAACTCCCAGGATATGTTTTGTGTTTTATGTGTGATCTAACAGGTTCTATTATGAAACCTATCAATTATTCATTCCTTTGGACTGACTTCAGTGCTTTTGAAAAGTACTGAATTGTCAGACCTGGAAACTGAAGTCCTCTATCCACAGAACACGTACAGCAAGGGCAGTGGATACTTCTCCTCATTGCCCTACCAATTTGCTGCAGCCCTAGAAGAGACTACTTCTAGGAGTGAGACGATTCAGTCTCTGTGCTCAGTAAAGCCTGAGTGTGTGTCTCGTGATAATTGTAACTGGGTGGGGTGGTTTTGTTTTTGTGATATGGATATCTGCTATTAATCTTATCAACTCATTTCACATAGACAACCAAATGATAATGGTAGACAGCCAGAGCAGATCATTCTCTAAGCCTTTTTGATACCAGGGACCAGCTTGCTGCCTTCCTAAACTGTTTCAAGGAGATCTAAGGGACCGGCACCAGTCCACGGACTGGTCATTGAGAAACACTGCTCTAAGCAACTACTTATTAGGTTTTGGTTCAGACCAGTGACATAGAGCCTAATCTGGTTTTACACCAGTATAACTACATTGAAGTTATTTCTGATTTACATCAATGTAACTAAGATCAGAATTAGGCCAATAGAAGTTGAAAGGCTGAGTATTTCATTAGCATATCCCCTGAACTACCCAATGCGTTTTTACTTCACCATTTATATTTTTATTTCCTTATTGACACTGTCTCTTCCACCACCATCATTATTATTATTTATAATTATTGGTATTGCCATATCACACAGAAGCCACATTCATATTTGGCTCCATTACACCAAGAGCTGTACAAATTGTAGTAAGAGACCGACTGCAATGTCTTCAGTGAATGGGCTAACTTATTACAAAAGAAAATGTTTGCATCCATGAGCTGCAGTTATGCATTCATAAGTATTTACTTGCTAATATAGTTGTAGCACTGTGCCAGGCAAAAGCACAGACTAAATGTTTGCAAGGTGGTTAGTTGTTACAGAGCTCATGCAACATCTTTTCTACCATGAAGTTCACAGTATTCCAGGTTCTGGTGACTAAAGCCATTATTGCATACTATGAGAGTTGGTTTTGCCATTGTCATATTTTCAAAGAGGATGATAAAAATTATAACCCATATATAGATACGAGTCAGACATGAAAAAGAGGAACTATCTTTTTTTTTTAATTCATCCCTTCATCTAGTTCATCTGGCCCTAAAGACGCCTAACTCGTACGTGGTCTGATTTTCCAGATACTTTGGTTCAGAAATATTTAATTATTGTTTTCACGCCGAATATGGTTCTCCTGTAACCTTTTTATATTTTTCAGGGTTTGTGGATTTAACACTCCATGATCAGGTACATCTACTGGAATGTGCCTGGTTAGAAATACTGATGATTGGCTTAGTCTGGCGTTCAATGGAACATCCAGGAAAACTCTTATTTGCACCTAATCTATTACTGGACAGGTTAGTCTACTCATTGTTGTTTAAATGAATGTATTTCTACCACTTTTAGTCATTTAGCCTGCAGTCATCTGACCTGATGCAGAGATCCCATCACGTTTAGTAAACTAAGTAGAACTGGCCGAGTTAGTATTGAAAGAGGGACCTCTAACGAACACCACCGAAGGTGCTGCTGGAAGTGGTGGTGGTGATTCCTTAGATGGCACCTTTACTTTTGAGCAATTATGGTGTTAGAAGATTCTCTGCTGCTGGAGGTGCTTTCTTTCTTTTTTTCTTTCATTCAAAGGAGACAGAAAACGGAGGTACTTGTCATTTGTAGTCATTAGTCGATTGCGCTTTTGGCAAGGATAAGGATACCGAATCCAATGCTCTGACCAAAAGTCATTTTGTTAATTATTTCTACTTACTAAAAAATCCTCCCATGCAGTTTCAGCCCTAAAGTGTTTTGTACTAATGCAATTAAACAGCGGCCACTTGCCACTTCAGAGGAGACTACTTTTCCACTGTAGAGGAAAACCATATGCTAGACTCCACTCTGTTTTGTGCTAGTCTGGTTGTGCCGAGCTGCCCAAAAGCTGCCTTTATTGACCTCTTGATGACTAATCCAGTGTAGGGGAGTACTTGGGTAGTACAGCCTCTGCAGCATCTTATTTATCTTATTTATCCCAGGTGCAGAAGCCATGTTAGGGAAGGAAGAGTAGATGTGACTGGGGATTTCTCCAGCCCAGCCAACTATGAATGCCAAATGTTTCCTTGGGGACTGTAGGCAGCAGCATAATTTAAAGCAGCTCACCAGATGTTCTAGTTTGTTCCAGGGGTCCGAGCTGTAAAAGTTGGTTAAAGTAGGCCCCACTCATGCCCCCCTTACACTCTTTTACTCTCTTGTTCTGGGTTCAGCTTGGCAGGACTGGAGGGTCTGACCCAGAAATGCTGTAGAAGAACAGCTCAGTGGCCTATCAAATCCAATATCCTGCAATTTACAGTGTCTCTTACTACATACTTCAAAAGGAGATGGAAAAACAACTATTGACTTGTACAGTACAGTTCTATGAATGTGGAGTATTTCTTGTTGATTTCAGCTGGCATTCATTTCATGCACTCAAGTGTGAGAACTGACACCTCTTAAAACTTCTCCTAGCTGATATACTGTGAATTCAAGTGATTTCCTTAAATACATGAAAACAATCATGTTTCAACCCCAAAGGAATTTTTTGAGAAAGATACAAAGAGCAGAAAAAAGTGAATTAGAAGAGAAATAGTCCCTCAAACTTATAATAGTCACCACTACTAGCATTATAAAATCTAGCCATGTCATTCAGACCAGTGAGAGTTTGTGTCACTGCTTGTGTTATATCCCTGATTGCCCCAAAATGCTTCTGCTAGTTTTGGCTCCCTGCCTGGCTCACACACGCAGGCAGCATGCATTTCGTGTTCTGTATGCTGTACAGCTCCGATACAACTACTTTGAATCCAACAGCCTGCCAGCAGTTATCACAGACATACTTTTGTCTTTATCCGACTTGGTTGATGTTAACATGTGACCCCATCACTTTCCCAGACCTGTGTGCTCGGCAGTGTCAGGCCTCTACTGCAACATTCAGAGGAATAAAAAGATCTGTTTGCTCCGTTAAAGAGACAAAACCCAATAGATTGCCACATTAACTGGAGTTAACATTCACTTTCATTTAGACACAGGGTTGTTGGTTGAGATTAATAGTAAAACAAATTGATTAACAAAAAGAAGAAAGGATTTTAAGTGAATTCAGGTATAAGGGACAAAGTTAGAAATGGTTACAAGCAAATAAAAGTGAAAACGTATTTAAAAATCTAAAACTTTTCTCTCCCACAGTCTTCTAGCAAGATAGTGGCTGATTTCCCCACCCTGGTCAGAATCTCATCCAGAAGCCCCAAAGTGCTAATTCCTTTGTCTTCTTAGGTGAAAGAGATCACTTGGTATTTTCTGCCCCTTCCTTTTAAAGTCCAGTGAACCTTTATAATGGATTGTTCTGAAGGTTACCCCTCAAAGTAAAGTTTATTCAATCCCTGAGGAAGGTAATGTGGAATCTGGTAATGAAGGAAACTCCATGCTGCTCCCCTCTCTTCCCCACTGGTGTTTGCTAAAATGCAAATTGCTTGGTTTCCTGCAGCCTCCTCCCTCTGCTGTCTTGATGATCCTGTTTACTGCTTATATGTAAATTGAGGTGAACCCTCATTCCTTTGTTTAGGACAGACCTGTTTACCATCTTCCCCTGACATGCCTGGTTTAAACACTCATTCCAGTCATCATTCTAGCATACATCCATAACTCTTAATAAATACCATGTACATGCTGACCATTAATATTCTTGCATGATGTAAGTTATTAGTTTTCAAATGTTACCTCACAAGGCATATGTTGTACAGAGATTATTACAACATTGTGTAGGGTGTGAATACCTAGTTGCTGGATTGGGTCACAATCCACCAACACTATCGGAAAAAAAGCTTGCTAATCTATTTTCCTCAATAATTTCCTGTGCTAATAAATTCCAGGCTTATTCTATATTGCATAGCAAATTATTAGCTTCACCAAATTGTTGCATGCCTTTGGAGCAGCCTTGCTCTGTAAATAAAAGATTAAAGGAAGTTGCACCTTTCTTTTGGTCCAACATGATTGTGCAGTGCTAATCCTCAGGTTTTGTACTGATTTGCAAGAAACAAGGGTCTATTGCAAGAAACAAGGGTCAAAAGCTCTATTCTGCTAAAATTTCCATTGATGCCCATAATCTTTCTGGGTGCTTTGGCATTAGGAAATGTGTAAAACAGTTTCTCTGTACAGACTAGGAATTTATCTGTCCATTTAAACTTAGATTTCCACCAGTGCTTATACTGGACAAAAAATCAAGGGAACAGAATAAAATTTTAGAACAGTCTTTAAATCTTTGCACAGTAGCAGTATAATTTATTACTCCAGGAAAGAAAAGACAGAAACTTATAGGAAAATGCAGCATAAATTGCATATCTACCTTCCAAGGAAACCATCTGCTCTATTTTTCTAACATTTTTCTGATATTTTTCCAAGAAAATTGCAGAGAAACATTTTCAAAATAGAAAGCTAAGCCAAAGTACTTTTTATCCTTCCTTTAGCTATTAGGGGGTGGAGGGAGGATGAAGAACTGAGCAGAAACATTCAGAGAAGAGAAGGTCTGAATTGATTGGTTTAATCTTCTTCCCTTTTCCTGGATGGAGTGGTCACTCCCTTGAGCCATTTCCCTGGCCATCCTTATGAAGATGAAATATCAATAGACTTTAAGAGCAAAGAAGACTCTTTGTACAATTGCTTCCTGACTCTCAAACAAGAATCTGTTTCTGTTGTTGTACTGTTGATAGTGTAACTAATGAGCCAAATACCTGTACGGGTTAAAATAATAGTAAAGATTGGTACAATAAATGCAATTTTAAAGTGATAGCTGACACCTTCAGAGAAGCTCAGTTAATACTTATTGTGAAGTAGAAAAATAGGCTCACTTCACAAAAAATGATGACGTATTATGGTTCTTGTGAATGATATGCAGTTTAAGGACTATATCTCATGAACAGGCAGAGCTAGACATAGATGCTTTAAGCTGTTGAAAAGGGGAGATGCTCTCCACAGGACAAGGTAGATGTTGCTAGTCTGTTTGGTGCCCAAGAAAATGTACCTTGAAAATGTCATTAGTCTTAGGACTGAAATGTGTTAGACCTGACCTCTAGCTCACTGTCATTTGGGAGGGAAATTTAACATTACAAAACAAAACTATCTCAAGAAAAGTAAATACCACCCCAGGATGCCTCTAAGACACAATTTTTCCTCTCACAAGCACTGAGTCTGTGTATGACAAAAGAAAACTTTTAAGAGGAGAGGGAACACAGAATTAATTTGGGAAACCACAGCAACAGTGATAGAAAAGTATGCAAGTGATAAGTAAATACCTACCCCACAGTATCTTGAGTGGTAATCATTTGCCTCAGTTTCCTACTTTGGGATGTGAAAGTCTGCTAGATGAATGGCCTTTTAACACACCACTCAGCTGCCGTTAGTTGCGATGCTGTGTTCCGAGGATCCACCACGTAGCCCAGTCCTTAGTGATGTCAGCTCTTAGGGTATGTCTACATTGCAATTGAAGACCCATGACTGGCCTGTGCCAACTGGCTCAGGCTAAGGAGCGAAGGGACTGTTTAATTGTGATGTAGACGTTCCTGCTCAGTCTGCAGCCCAAGCTCTGGGACCCTTCCACCTTGCAGGGCCTAGAGCCTGGGTTTACAATTGCAGTGTATACATACCCTAAGAGCTGAAATGGTTGGGTAGTGGGGAACCTCACTGCTGCTGTCTCGCGTGTGTTGTCTTTCACCAGATCTCCAAACCAGATCTAAGGCTCTGCCCCCTAGACTAATTTATCAGTGATTTAAGCTCTACCATCACCGAGAAGAAACAAAGACTCTGAATAGTGTCTAATCAGCTCTGTCATATAAATGCTAGAAGGGAAGGTAAAATGACATCTAACACCTTTTAAGCAGAGTCTACCCCACCAGATAGGAACACTGATCCCCATCCCTTCTGACCACTTACTCCTGCTTAGCAAGTGGGGTTAAAGTTAGGGTGAAACCCCTCAGCTACAGCATCTTAAGTACAGTTCTGCTGCCCATTAGTCAGACAATGAGTATAATAACAGCAACATTTTGGCAAAGCATTCTGCTGCGTACCTAGGCTAATTAGGTGATTCTGTGTAAAGATTGTCTGTCACAGAGGTCTTTTCCCTCATGTCATTTAGGAGACAAAGGAGAGCTCATTTAGACCACTGGCTTACATCATCTAAGCCTCTGATTCTATCAGATTTCCTGGTACAACACATTGTTGGTAGTGCTGTATTAAGCTCCCAGTATGTGCCTCAATTTGCTGAATGTTAGCCTCTGACATTGTGACTTGCAGTGTCAACAGCCAAAATGTAAACAAAGGGTGCTGTGAGCACTGCTTTGTTCCTCCTGTCTGTTGTTGGTGGGGATGACTGGGCAGAGCAACAGAAGGGTTGTGAATGAGTGTCTGGTTGCAGAGTATCTCCGTGACCACAGAAGGAGCACTCATCAACTGGAATTGATTCAGAGAGTGGACAACTTTTTAAGCCACTGACCTAAATTCTGGTCTTTCCCTTTCAAATTGTGTCTTGCTGCAAGGATTACTGGGAAAACAATAATAATAATTAACAATTCATTAATAATTAATTAATTAATAAGGCAACCACTTAACATTAACGTTTCTTAATTACCTGTAAGTGTCCCAGACCTTACCGTCATTACTGTAAAAATATATAAGAGTACACAATGAAGTAGTCTAGGAACTGCAATGTTGAGCAGTGCCTGAGGGCAACAGGTGAGTATCCTGCTTAACCCACAGCTAGCTAGGCATGAGTGAATCCAATAATTGGATGCTTAGCATAAATATCTGCGGCATTCATCAGCTGAATGTAGATGAACAGTTTCCATTCTTATTTAGCTTTTATGGATTTGGTTTGTAAGTCTCTCACCACATCTGAAAACGATCTCTTACTGAGTTTCCTGTGCATATTGTGCTGTCAGGAACTCAGATACTACAGAAATGAGTCCGTCATAAAAGGCTAAGCACAGTAGAATAAAATCAGAATGGGACTATAGGGTGCTTAGCTAGTCATCACATCAAATGTTTCAAATGCCTAAGGACATCACACCCTTAATAACTCTTGTCTCTTGATTAAAGAAACAGCAAAACTTTGGTGCAGAACCAAGTAAATATATTTGCTCCAATTTACCATCAGTTTATTAGAAAAAATAGAAGCAGGGTGGATTTAAAGCTTTGATTCAAAGCATTTAATTAGTGACATGTTGTTTGTATTTATTGCCAAGGCAGCAAGCACATAAAAACCAATTAAATTCGTTGCTGCACTTCAAAAACATTTTTAAAAAATATATCTATCTATAGGTTTTATTTTCAATTGACCAATGGCAACGACATGTTCCACTCTGAAAACCAAACCTCCAGCAACCATTCTATAAAAGTCACTTACTTAACAGAGCTGAGTGCAGCAGCCTACAGAGAGCTAATAAAATGCGGAAAATGACTAAATTATCTTCTGCTTTTTACTTTATTGATATCCTTGAGGCTTATTGTTACATTGTAGTTGTAGGCTGTGGAGATCCAGACAAACATGCATTTCAAGTATCAGACTTGCAATTCTTTTTACAGTTTTCAAATCTGTTTATCTAGTTCAGTTCCCTGCTCAAAGCAGGACCAACCCCAACTAAATCATCTCAGCCAGGGCTTTGTCAAACTACACCTTAAAAACTCTAAGGATGGAGATTCTACCACCTTCCTAGAATAACCCATTCCGGTGCTTCATCATATTCCTAGTGAAAAAGTGTTTCTTAATTTCCAACCTAGATTTCCCACACTACAATTTAAAACCATTGCTCCTAGTTCTGTCATCTACTACCACTGAGAACAGCCTAGTGCCATCCTCCCTGGAATGCCCTTTCATGTAGCTAAAAGTTGCTATCAAATCCTCCCTCATTCTTCTCTTCTACAGACTAAACGGGCCTAGTTCCCTCAGCTTCTCCTCATAAGTCATGTGCAACAGCCCTCTAATCATTTTTCTTGTCCTCTTCTGGACTTTTCAATTTGTCCACATCCTTTCTGTAGTGGAGGGCCCAAACCTGGACACACTACTTCAAATATGGCCTTACCAATGCCGAATAGAGGGGAATAATCACATCCCTTGATTTGCTAATGCAGCCTAACATATGGGTAGCCTTCTTGGCAATAAGGGCACTCTGTTGACTCATATCCTGCTTCCTGTCCACTGTCCTGTTCTACAGAACTGCTACTTACCCCGTCGGTCCCCAGTCTGTAGCAGTGCATAGGATTCTTCCATCCTAAATGCAGGACTCTGCACTTGTCCTTGTTGAATCTCATGAGATTCTTTTTGGTCCAATTCTCCAATTTGTCTAGTCACTGTAGAGGTCTTCTAGGCCAGATCCCTGTACTCAAGGCAGGATCAAGCATGTGCAGGCTCTAAATGTTTGATAATACTCCCAGTCATTGTTGGAGAAATGGATGGCAACGGAGCAAACCTCTGACAGTGGATGTGTTAACCTGCACGCAAAGCAGTATCGATATCTGACATTGTGTAACGGCCACCCACTACAATGGAAAGAGTGAGAATACAAAGGCGAAAGTAAATAAGGAGAGATGTGAAGGGTTGGTAATAGGGCGGGCTGACATGAATGATGGCTTCCTGATTGTGGGCAACACAGAAGAGGTGGAAGTTTTGAGCTGCATTTGAAAAAGAGATGGGGACTCAGAAGGGAGGAGAGCCAATTTCACCAGATAATTGCTGTGGTAGCAGCAAAAGATCAACCTCTGATACCACTGAAGTCACTCCACACCTCTGAAAAGAAGGCACAAGTCTAATAAGCCAATATTTTCAAATTTGGGAGCCTAGCGTTAGGCAGCTAAACCCACATTGAGACCCAATTAAAAATTTGGATTTTCAGAGGGTCTGTAGTATCCACAA
Source organism: Mesoclemmys tuberculata (assembly GCA_007922155.1). Lineage (NCBI taxonomy): Eukaryota > Metazoa > Chordata > Testudines > Chelidae > Mesoclemmys > Mesoclemmys tuberculata. The sequence goes on along the minus strand of ML675604.1, from coordinate 25,810,510 downwards.
CTGTTATTGAGGTAAAGGGAACTGCAGGTGCCCAGAATCTCTGAAATTCAGGTTAATTTTCTGTAGGTGCTTAAATGTGAATGTAGTTCTTTTTAGACCCAAATTTGAAAATTAAAGCCATAACGTTGCAAATAAGTCTAAATGTTAAATACTTAAGATTTCTGCTGAGGCCAAAGTAATACAAAGTTTTAGCCTTATGGTAGTGCCACTTGACAAGGCATCCTTGATTGGAATATTGATCTTGTGAACTAATAGCCATTAAAATATCTAAATAGGTCAATATCTTTACACCTAACGTTCTTTATGAAAACATTATTGGTCAACCAGGTACCCCACTGAGACTAAAGTGTATTATGCACTACTGAAAAATCTTTTTCCTCTCAGTTGAATCATATGACTTTTTAAAATGAGAACTCATTGGCACACCTCAGAAAATCCATCTTTGCCAAGATGTATACATTGAAAACAGTAATGTGCAAATCTCAGAATCAGTCCAGGCTATGTAATATTTTTAGATGCTTGAGGCTGAATGTTGGCTGATAATACTTAGCTGGCTTTTAAGGAGCAAGTAAATTTCTTATCCAGCTTCCTTAATGGTCTGCAATGGAAAAATTTTTTAGCATATGCCAATAGGCAATGCATACTGAAATCATTTTCTTCCTACTAGCTATCAGCAAATGTTGTCTGATTTTTATCTGGGAATTTGCAAACTATTAAAATGAAGATTTTTAACTCCTCTGAAACCTTGCACAACTCTAAATATGGCGGTTTAATCCTACTTCAGTTTAATGCAAACTACTAGCCTGTCTGCCAGAAACAAAGAAGTGGAACAGAACAAGATGCTTGTGTTATTATAATAACTTGGTGTAATGATTCCACGGTTTTGTTTCTCTGAAGATTTACATTTTAACAAGAAGCAGAGCTTTACTTTAGGGGAAAGTGTGAATTGCGTGATCATTTACACCTGGCATTGCATTACTAATTCTTTTCATTTGCCAGTGGAAATCCTGAACACCCCTTTTCTTCTCTTTATTTTACTGATGTCCAGACAGAGAGGTGCATCTAAGCCCAACCAACGTACAGACTTTCCACACAATTTTCCCATGCAGGGTTACATCAGACTTCCTGCTCTGATGTTAGAGATTCAATATTGAGGCTGAGCAATAAATGACCACACCCTGTGTTTTAGCTGTTGTTGCTGTTCTGAAATTAAGTGACTCAAAACTAGAATTCTGATTGTGGGGGGAGAGAGAGAGAGACGCACCCCAGAATAGCCAATTTCCCAGTAGTTAGGGCATTCACCTGGAACAGGAGTGCTTCCTTAAGAGTCGGGACATAAACTTGGGTCTTCAGCCTTCCAGGTAAATATCCTACCCAGCAGGCTATGGAGTCACACTTGCTCTTCCTCCCCTGCCCTATCCATGAATATTTATTTATACAAAGTAGAACAGCTCCAACAGGAACGATTGAGAGAGACAACCCATCCTCTGCAGCCTCTTTCCTCTCCTCCCTCGCCTTCCAAATAGCCTATAGCCCAGTGAGGAGAGGACTCACCTGGCATGTGGGAATCCTATACTCAAGTATGCACTGCCCTATTGGCTATTCTGGGCTTGGTGTCTCTTTCTCTCTCATTTTTTTTCACAAAAAAAAATCCATAAAGTCACATTTTTGTCTCAGAGCAGCATGATACATTTCAAAATCTTGAATTTTTTCCCAGAACAAAGGTTTTGTTTTCCGGCCAGCTCTACTGAAAACTCCACATCTGGGTTCAAATTCAGCTCTGGTGTAAGGAGATGTAAACATTCATTTCACTTACAGCAAGATTAAATTTAGCCCATTTCTGCAATTCCAAATGCTGGAACATTGTAAATAAATAGACTAAAGATAACAGTGAACCCTCTTTAGTAATCTGTCTATCTCACAAACTTGGACATCTTTCCAGCTAAGATTTTATTCTGCGCTTATCACCATAGTAACTGAGCTCCTACTATGTCAGATAACTACAGTGTTAACTAATATAGATGAGAAACCACTGGCATTTAGGCTATGTCTATACTAGCATTTATGTTGGCAAAACCTTTGTTGCTCAGCGGTGTGGAAAAACACACCTCTCCATGACATACGTTTTGCCAGCATAAGCACTTGTGTGCACAAAACTATGTTGGTGGGAGACACTCTCCCGCCGACACAGCTACCGTTGCTCATTGAGCTGGTTTTATTAAGTCGATGGGAGAGCTCTCTCCCCTCAGTATAATGTGGCCACAGGAGCGCTCTTACAATGGCACAGTTGTATTGGTACAGCTGTGCCACTGTAAGCTTGCAAGTGTAGACATGGGCTAAAACCACCCTTCGCTGAAAGAAGTTAATGTTACCTAAGGCCCTTGGCTTTGCAGTTATTTGTTTTGGCACAAGTGCTTTGTCTACATTTGGAGCATTGAAATAAGTAATATTTGAATACATACATGATGATTTAAAATGTTTTTTGCAGTTTTCTGTAGTAGTGATCTTTAAAGTGCTGTTCTACTAAAAAAAAAAGTGGTTTATGTGAAGTTGGCATCTTCTTAATCAACAGATCTGCTCATGAGTGCTCATAGTTCTGGTTCATATATAGTCAAATAAATTGTACTTATTTTTATTCCTGTTAGCTAATTTGTCTGTCTAATCCTAACAGATAGTAATTTGAAGATTCTATTCAATCTTGTTTCTCAGTTACATTTTTTTTTTTTTACAAACTTCTAATCAATTACATCTGTTCAACCTCTTGAAGTTCCCAGAATCCAAGCTGAGTTTGCAGGACTAAAATATAAAAGAAGAAAAAATAATCTTTTTACTTACTATCTGAGCACATCTGTTAAAGAAATCAATGAGAGAAAATAAATATGGAGCTCTCGGATACCATTTTTAGGGAGAAGAATTGCACTTTAAAGATATCTAATAAATTCTCAGACATTTCCTCCTTGTTGATCAACTTTTGCACTTTGTAGGGATTTTCCTTTCTAGTGATAACTCAGTAATTCTTAGCATTATAACAATGGCGTATTACTACTTTTAGGTTCACTGGGCCAAATTCATCCCTAGTGTAACACCATTAGGTCTGTAGAATTGCACCTGGTGTGACATTGGTCCAGTGGTTTAGAGAATGTCTGTTCTCTGGATAATTCCATACATTTTTCTTTCTGACTCAGATAAACTCAGCTGTACCTGGGTGAGGGAAATATGAACAACCATCAATAGCATCCCCTAAAGGAAAGTCGCATAAGATAACAGTACTATTCTGACTGCATCTGAGCCATCTGATTTAATTGCCAAAAGACTATCATTGTGAATAGTGGGTTGTGAGTTAAATGCCATTGCTAGAGGGGTGGTTGGAGGCTATACAGCATCACTGAGGTTTGTCTTGAGATAAACAAAGTCATGTAATGTAATGACATGAGCACCATTAAATAATAAGGAATGCCTGAATCATTACACTAATGTAAGAGAAATGTGAGTACCGTGTCAGAATACTAAAGTTTACAATGCCAACAGAAGTACTGTGAAGCACAAAAAAAATGTTTGTGGGGGTTATAAAAAGAAAGAGTGAAAGATAAGAAGACAAAATAATCAAAGCAATAAAGGGGAAAAGAAAAAAAAGGAAAATATCTAAAAAATAACTTTGTTCTTAAGATGGTTTGCTCAAGGAAGTTAAACCTACATATTGATTCCTACTGGTGAACAGATCATTATGTAATTAGCAACTCTTTTGGAAAAATAAGCATTTTTATATTTTAGCTTTGAGATGTTGGCCCTTAGCTTCCACTGCCTTCCACTTTGTTTAGGCATGTTGGTGCAAAGTGAGCATAATGAGTGAAAGCGCTATACAATCAGAATGGAGCTGATAGCTGAGAAATCAAATTACAGGAAAAGAATCTGGGAATGAAAAACATCTTGCTGTTTGGATGAAGCTGTGAATGGCTTGCTCTGTGGTTGTGTTTTTGCAGGAATCAAGGGAAGTGCGTAGAGGGCATGGTGGAGATCTTTGACATGCTGCTGGCTACTGCTGCTCGGTTCCGTGTGATGAATCTCCAGGGGGAGGAATTTGTGTGCCTTAAGTCAATCATCCTTCTCAATTCTGGTAAGTGGTATGTTCACATATAACACTTCGCTGTGATTTAATTACTGTTGCAGTTTGATTTCAATTATTATTGTTTGGATGTGAAAAGCGGCTGAATTAGAGATTTAGAAAAGGAATTTGTGATGTAAAACCTGAAGGCAAAGACAAGCAGTGTAAACTTATGGTGCAGCACAACAGGGAGCCAGGGAATTGATTAAAAAAGGAGTTGATATATTGAAAGCAGCAGACATGAAGGATGATTTGGGCAGCATTTTTGACGGATTGGGAGTGTGAAGGGTCAAGGTTAACATTAAAAAGATCTGAGAGGAGGTGATGGCAGTAGTTGCAACAACGCTCATACTGTCAAAGGGTCATGCAAATTTTAGTTTTAGAACCGGAGATTACACATTCCTTTTTAGGTGGTAAAATAAAGGGAAGGGATAGCAAAGACATAGCTAAATTTGTCAGAAGAGATGTAAAGACCTTAAGGGTGAAATGGCCAAATAAAAGATGAGAAGTAAGGCAGAAAAAAGAAAGGATATTGCATCTCTGACAAGAAGGTTTTGTCTGTTTAAAATGAGAGAAAATAGACAAAGATTTATTCTAAATGCCGGTTGAAGCATGTAACATCTTTTTAAAGCCATAATGTTAATTTGTGTTAAATGAGGCTCTACTCTCAAAAGTGATTACATAAAATGGACACCATCTTAAACTCATAGACTTTTAAGGCCAGAAAGGACCATCATGATCATCTAGTCTGACCTCCTGCACATTGTAGGCCACAAACCCTCACCCACCCACTCCTATAATAGCCCCATAACTTCTAGCTGAGTTACTGAAGTCCTCAAATCTTGATTTAAGGACTTCAAATTACAGAGAATCCACAATTTACTCTAGTTCAAACCAGCAAGTGACTTGTGCCCCATGTTACAGAGGAAGGCTGCAACCCCCCAAGGACTCTACCAATCTGTCCTGGTGGAAAATTCCTTCTGGACCTCAAACATGGCAGTTTGTTAGACCCTGAGCTTGTGGGCAAGACCCACCAGCCAGACACCTGGGAAAGAATTTTCTGTAGAAACTCATAGCCCTCCTCTTCTAGTGCAATCTCATCATACTATCCCCTCCATAAATTTATCAAGCTCAGCTAGTTTTTTTTGCTCCCACTACTCCCCTTGGAAGGTTGTTCCAGAATTTCACTCCTCTGATAGTTAGAAATCTTTCTCTAATACCAAGCCTAAACTTGTTTGTGCCCAGTTTATATCCATTTGTTCTTGGTCAGCATTGGTCCTTAACTTAAATAACTCCTCTCCCTCCCTGGCGTTTATCCTGCTGATGTATTTATAGAGAACAATTGTACTTCCCCTCATAGTCTAAACAAGCCAAGCTTCTTAAATTTCCCCTCAGAAGGCAGATTCTCCATTCATCTGGTCATTGTAATAGCTCTTCTCTGCACCTGTTCCAGTTTGCATTCATCTTTCTTAAACATGGGAGACCAGAACTGCATGCAGTATTCCAGATGAGGTCACACCAGTGCCTTGTATAATGGTAATAACGCTTCCCCATCTCTACTTAAAATTCCTTGCCTGATGAACCCTAGGATTGCATTAGCTTTTTTCACAGCCACATCACATTGGCGGCTCATAGTCATCCTGTGATCAGCGAATATACCCAGGTTTTTCTCCTCTTCTGTTACTTGCAGCTGATACATCCCCATTTTATAGTAAAAATTCTTGTTGTTAGTTCCTAAATTCATGATTTTACACTATTAAATTTCATCCCATTTAAATTACTCCAGTTTTCAAGTCGCTCAAATCTTCTTGTATAATATTTCTGGTTCTCCTCCATATTGACAATATTTCCCAACTTCATGTAATCTGCAAATCCCATTTTCTGTGTCAAGGTCAGTAATGAAAATGTTAAATAAAATTGGCCCCAAGACCAGTCTTTGAGGAACTCCATTTGCAACTTCCCTCCAGCCTGACAGTTGATCTTTCAGCATGGCCTGCTGTAGTCTTCCATTTAACCAGTTCCTTACCCACCTTTCAATATTCATATTAATCTCCATCTTCTCCAATTTAATAATTCCCCTTGTGGAACTGTATCAAATACTTTACTGAACTCCAGGTAGATTAGATCTACTACATTTCTTTTGTCTTGAAAATCGGTTATCTTCTCAAAGAAAAAGATCAGGTTGGTCTGGCATGATCTACTTTTTGTAAAACCATATTGTATTTTATCCCAGCTACCTTTTACTTCTATATCCTTAACTACTCTGTCTCTTTCAAAATTTGTTCTGAAACCTTTCATATGATTGAGGTCAAACTAACAGGCCTGTATTTTCGCTGATCACTTTTTTCCTTTCTTAAATATAGGCACTATATTTGCAATTCTCCAGTCATAGGGTATGACCTCCACGTTTATGGAGTTATGAAGAATCCTTCCTATTAGGCTTTCTATTTCGTATGCCAGTTCCTGTAATATTTTTGGATGGAGATTATCTAGGACCCCTGATGTGGTCCCATTAAACTGTTTGAGTTTGGCTTCCACCTCAGATGTGGTAATTTCTACTTCCATATCCTTGTTTCTATTAGCCCCATGCCACTGCCCCAAGCTCCTCATTACGCATTTTAAAAATAGAAGCAAAGTATTTGTTGGGTCATACCACGATTATCTTTAATCTTCACCTCGTCCTCAGTATTTAGTGGTCTCACTTCTTCTTTTCTTTTTATTTATATGGCTAAAGAATCTTTTACTACTGTGTTTTAATTTCCTTTGCAAGTTCTAACTCGGTTGGCTTTAAGCAGTTCTCACTTTTTTCCTATGCTTTCTGATCTCAAGAGACAGTTTTTCTTTCTGATCTAGTTCTTCTTCCATTACTTGAAGGCTTTTTGCTTTCTCTCAATAACCTGTTTGAGATGCTTGTTCGTTCAGTTTGGGCTGTAACATTTCCCTATGATTTTTTCCCCTTTGCTTGGGATGCAGGATTGCAGAATGTTGTGTCAGTTTAAAGTTAGAGAAAATAGACAAATATTTATTTGAAATGCAAGTTGAAGCATATTAACATTATGACTTTAGAATACTGCTATTTCTGTTATGAGGTTCTACTCCTCAAAAGCGATTATATAAAACTGATAACACTTTACCTAATTGTTATTTTTAGTCAGAATCTAAAGTAACTTTTAAAGTTCTGGTAGCACTGTCGGTCAAAACAGCCACGGGGGAGCAAACTGGATTCTGTTCTGACATGCATAATTAACAAAATTGTAAATTAATTTCCTGTGGTACTGGACCACACTCCTGTTCTTCTTAACTTTAGAGTCTCCTATCCCTCTCCAGATTATGACCAAGGTGAATGAAAAAAGTCAGTTTAGTATCCAACCCTTCTGACTGACTCCCAGTTTGGTAGGACACTGTGACAGTACTTCTTACCTGGAGAATTGTGGAGAATTGTAATTCTGTTTCACAGGTGTTTCTGAATTTTGTTGTTGTTGTTGCAGTTTGGGACAAAAACAAAAATTTCAAAATTCTCAGTGAAACAGAAAGCTGAAAATTGTTTCACTGCAAAAAATCAAATATTCATTCTGAGAATTTCAAAATGAAATTCCAACAGGAGGGCTGAAGGGGAACTGGGAGCCCACAGCTGAGCTGGACGTCTCAAAGGCCCAGTGTCCCAGGGCTTACAGGCTCCTGGTTCCCTTTCAGCCCACCAGGCTGCTATGGTTTACAAACTGTGAAAAACACTCAGTGATCTGAATTGGCTTGGGGAAAAAAAGCTGCTCTGTGTGGCATGCTTCCCTAAGCAGCTGTAATGGGTCCTCTAAGCCTTTGATAACTTAGGGTGGTTGTGGGACACCCACCAATTGTTGTGTGACATGTTGGTTGCCCCTACTGTGAATTGTTTGCAAGAGAGTTCTGAGGCAATTTCCACATGGGAAATCAGATCTACAGTGCCTCATATTTGTATCCCCACAAATCTGAGCCCAGGGTGTTTTTTGATGCATTTGCCAATAGTGTTACCCACACTATTTGTCAATTATCACAAAGTGGTATCTGAGATAACACAATTATTCAGCATACTCAGAACAGGAAGTAGCCTCCATTCAGTTACCACTACATGGTAACTGTTGTTAAAGTCTAAATTGATATGGCAAACATTTCATCTTCCATTTATAACACTGATTATAACAAAATATAGTCTCTTCGTAAAAGTGAAAAATTTTAGTACTTCCTGAAAAAAATAATGATTTGTGTAAGTGATTTTCACGGCAATTGCAATTTTTAGCCAATAAATTGAAATTCTTTGCATATTGTTGATTTACAATAAATATTTGATTTAACTCTAGAAAATGATTACTAGATCACTGAAGATTTTGGTTCCATTTGTGTTTCTTGTCTATTTTATTTGACCCAGTTTGAAGTGCCCTTGTCCCACAATTGGCGTTTAGCAAGTTGAGAGTTCTAGGTGCAAATCCAGGATTGTTTAGACCGTATCCCTGCCAGACATTGCTTTGTGGTATATATCTGACTATTATTATAGAGGGTTTATGTGTCCTGTTTTCTTCCTTTATTGGGAAAACTATACAAAATTAAGACGTGAGTGCAGATGGATCTAAATAGTCTGTGGTTGATGTATTCTTATCTCCTAGTGCATGAGCAAAATAACCGTAATATCCTATCCAGCATGCACTACTGAAAGATGAATGCAAAGAGTTTATTTTCTGCTTATTGAAAGATTTTATTTTACATGTGGTCATGTGGTACAAAAGAAATGTTTTGTTGTAATGATTTTGGGATGGCATGGCTACACTACTCACTCAACACCGAAGACCACAACTATGTAGCCTTCAGAGGGAGAAAAAATATGCATGGCTAGCAGCATGTGCTTTGTGTCCTTTGGTAATATGTGTAGCAAAACTTCAGACATCCTAGTTATACTGGGCTGTGAGATATCAGAACTTTAATCAGGTCCAGGAGTGAATATTATAGACTCATAGACTCATAGGTCAGAAGGGACCAATATGATCATCTAGTCTGACCTCCCGCACAAGACAGGCCACAAAACCCTACCCATACACATTTATAACAACCCCGAACCCATGACTGAGTTATTGAAATCCTCAAAAGTGAGATTTGAAGACCTCAAGCTGCAGGGAATCCACCAGCAAGCGACTCATGCCCCACGCTGCAGAGGAAGGCGAAAAACCTCCGTGGCCCCTGCCAATCCGCCCCGGAGGAAAATTCCTTCCCGACCCCAAATATGGCGATCAGCTAAACCCTGAGCATGTGGGCAAGACTCACCAGCCAGCACCCAAAAAAGATTTCTCTGCAGTAACTCAGTTCCCATCCCATCCAGCATTCCCACAGACCATTGAGCAGACTTATCTGCCGATAATCCAAAATCAATTGCTCAAATTAAACTATCCCATCATAACATCCCCTCCATATACTTATCAAGCTTAGTCTTAAAGCCAGATAAGTCATTTGCCCCCACTACTTCCCTCGGAAGGCTATTCCAGAACTTCACTCCCCTAATGGTTAGAAACCTTCGTCTAATTTCTAGTCTAAATTTCCTAATATCCAATTTGTACCCATTCGTCCTCGTGCCTATAATAGTACTAAACTTAAATAATTCCTCTCCCTCCCTAACGTTAATCCCCCTGATATATTTATATAGAGCAAGCATATCCCCCCGGAGCCTTCTTTTGGCCAGGCTAAACAAGCCAAGCTCTTTGAGTCTCCTTTCATAAGGCAGATTTTCCATTCCTCGGATCATCCTAGTAGCCCGTCTCTGAACCTGTTCCAGTTTGAATTCATCCTTCTTAAACATGGGACACCAGAACTGCACACAATATTCCAGGTGGGGTCTCACCAGCGCCGTATATAATATTGCCCAATACACACCTCAGATGAGTGTCACTTTTGGGGAAGGGGCAACGTTAGGTCCTCTTGTGCGTATGCATTATGATTCAGTTGTTAATTACACAAACACATATTGTTTTTTCCATAGGACCCTGCCTCATTCAATGCATAGGATGGCTAATGCTCTGGAAATTAATCTGGATTTTATAGTGAATGACTGTGTTGTCTGTAAGACTCCTGATTTCTTTATTGCAGGAGTGTGAGTAAAGAATAAGATAATGGGCCACAGAAAGAGAGAAGATGATGATATGGTTAAGATATTGACTGCCACCCTGAAGACCTGGATTATATCTCTGCCTCTGTCACAGAGCTTTTGTATGAAGCTGGGAAAGTCACTTAAACCAAATTTTCCCCATTTGGTGACTGTTAATTTTATGGGTTCCTAACCTGAGACACCCGGGGCTAATTTGCAAAAGTGCTGAGCACTCGCAACTGCAGATTAATTTAGTGAGAGCTGCAGCCATTCAAAACCTCTGCCAGTATGGTCTGAAGGAGTAAACATGGGTTAGACGAAAGGAGGCCCTGTGTTTGAATCCTAGGCAAGTCACTTTGCATTTCAGTTTCCCCATCTGTAAAATGGGATAATAGTATTTCATCCATCTACACACAGTGGTATTGTGATGATTAATGAATGAATGTCTGTACAGTGCTGGGAACATATAAAGTGCTATAAAAATGCTAAGTACTCTGAAAAATTAGGCCTTCAGTATATCAAGCTGGTTGCCCAGTGATTGAGCCAACCATAATAAATGCTTGCAAATTTTGGCCTTAAGCTCCTTCTGCCTTAGTTCTTCATGTGTGAAAATGCTCCCTGTCTGGGAGAGATGTGGTAAAGATAAATTAATGAGTATTTGGAAGGCACTTAGAAACTACCATGGTAAATGTTGTAATAGAAAAAAGAAATGAGTAATTCCGTACTCATTGTGGATAGTGTGTGGTAAATCAGGCCTGGGGGGACACATTGAATGACGAGGAAAAAAAGAAATATTTTACAGCTTCCTCATTCCCTATATGCAAAATGAGTTGGGGTTCTTGTGAAAAATACAGTGTGTGATTATTTAATTAAAGATTGTATTATAAACCATGCACACAAGGGAGGTGAATGAAGGCTGCACAGGCAACCCAAATTCTGATATTTCCTACATTTGAGTGCTTGACTTTGCAACCTTAATAATCTTTTAATTTATTTTTTGTGTATACATACAGACATTATATTTGGCAACATAACCTATAGAAAATATACACAAATGCATATAGCAAAAACAGATGAAAAATGCACACAGAAATCTTGGAAAAACTTCTTGAGAACCATGTTATACAAATGACATATACATGGAACTAAGAGAATTGATCTCAAGAGGAATTAAATATGTGTTTTCAGCCAATTGGAACTAACCATATTAAGCTCTAAATATTTAAAATCAGTCTCAAATCTAAACTCTAAACTTAATCTGTATTTCTAAGGTGATGTGTAGATTTACTGAACCATGTCAATTATTTTTATTAAGGCTAGAAGAACATTTTCCTTTTTCTGAAATTTTTAGTGCATGGTCACATTGGAGAATATTAAGATCAAGCATAGACATGTAGGGCTGGAAGCAACCTCAAGAAGTCACCAAGTCCAGCCTCCTAGCAGTGGCATTGACCATCTCTGTCAGGTGTTTGTCTAAAGTGTTCTTGAAAACCTGCAATGATGAGGATTCCATGATGTTATCTCGTTAGATGATAATCTAATATCTAATTCCACGCTTTCTTCTACACCACCAATCATGTGTCTGTCCCTTTTTACTTTTCTTGTAACTTCTTCTTTTCCCTGTGGCCTTACTCAGAAAAAGTAAAAGTGACACTATTTCTTAAAGCCTCTCTTTCTCTGTTTGGAGAGGTAAGAGTTTGTATTTGCACTGCAAGATACACTATATTGATACCATTTGTGAATTTCTCCCCAGATATCAAGGCAACAGCTTGTCTCTTATAGCAAGGACAGTGCCACTGTTTCACCAGTTCAATAACAAAACAGAATCTGGCCCTCCAGGGCTGCAGAAAATTAAATAAACCTTTCAGCTACAAAACAGAGCTGTATTTTTTAAAAGCACATTTAGTTCAGCAGTGCAGTGCTTCAAGGGCTCTTACTTACATTGGGTCAAAGAGAACAAGCACCAGAAACACAGACAGCAACTCAATATCAGAGTTTTTGCTGTTGGATTGGATCTGATAAGAGGATCAGTAGTATGTGGCAAAGTGATCGCCCTTCATCTCCGGAAACCAATCTGTTCTTATTTCTGTCAAGGCAGAAAATTAATTGTTTGTCCACCCATAGAGACAAACAGAACTGAGTTAGTTTTATGAATACTAAAGGGAGAGTACTGCTCAGCCTTTAGACCACATGATGCAGAGGTGACACATGGGGGTACGGGGTGTGCGGGGTCATGTGACCTCCAGATTTGCTGCTTGGCTTGTACTGAACATGCTCAGTAGAACTGCTGAAGCCAGCTGCCCTCGCTATTCCCCCCACTAGCGGCAGGCACAGGTCGTTAGATCCCTGCAAAGCCACAGATATCCACTTTATATCTGCGGATATCCACATCCACTAATGCGGATAGCCACGGACCATTTGTTGGGGATCATGGTCAGATGGTCACAGAGGTCAGGACCTCTGCGACATCTGTGGCAGGGCTGGAGCAGCTGCCAGCCAGGGATGCAGCAAACAGCTGATCAGCTGTTGGGGGCGGAGCTCATCAGTTGTTTGGGGAGGCAGGGGATCAGTGGATGTGCAGATATGGATAAATCTAAAAGAGGGAGGGCGGATTGCAGTCGGGTAAAAGTTTATTCCTGTGCTTGCGGATCGGATGTGAAGCAACATATTTGTATCCATGCAGGGCTCTACGGGTCATTTCTGCCATGGTGGATGGCTTCATGGGACATAATAACCATCTGTTGTTCTCTGCCATTGATATCATGGCTCTTAAACCTCCTCTCCCACTTGAGTCATTCTTATAGGTCAGTGGTTATCAACCTTTTTTCATTTGTGGACCCCCCACTAAAAGTTTCTAATAGAAGTGCGGACCGCTTTGGAAATCTTAGACTTAGCCCTGGTCTACACTTACCTGGAAATTCAATGGCAGTCGACGAGAGTTATGCAAGCTACTCAGAGTAGCTTGCGTAACTCCTGTCAACTGCTGTGCTTCCCTTCTCTGCAGTGTCTTCACCACACTGTGCCGACGGGAACCACGTTCCCGTCCACACAGCGCTACGCCACTTGAGGGGGTGAATTTACTGCGTCGACTTCCTGATCGATTGAGTGGGCCTACACTGACTGCTCAATCAATCCAGAAAGATTGATCTGACGGCAGCAACTTTGCCACCGTCAGTATAGACATACCCATAGTCTGCAAACCCCCAGTGGTCCACAGAGCACAGAGTAGTTGAAAACTACAAGTCATCTTGTCCTGTCACAGACAAAACATACAAGGTGGGATGTTGCATCATTAGCTTTGTAGGTGCTTACTTAATCTTAGATTTTATTTCTGCTTCAGAGCTTGGAGACAGCAGCATCTCGCCTTGCTGAATGAAGTTTTCTGAAGGCAGCAGCCCTACTCTTTGGTGATCGACAGCTCGTATTCCTCTTTCTGAAATGCCTGCTCAGTGAGGCAAGGCAGCAGCAATCACATGGGGCAGTGAGATAACCAATAGCTGTCTTTCGTTCAACATTTAATTAGTAGGAGCTGTCAGTTGCCTCGTTTGTGAGGATTTCTTGAGTATTTGTGTTGATTCTTTTTTAAAAAAAGCTCTGTGATGCCTCCTGTGCTAGAGAAGTGTGAGACCTGGGAGCTGGTGACAGGATGCCTTCCTTTTGGGAGGGTTTTAGAACTATGAAACTAGAAGGAATTCCTAATGTATTCGTAACACCTGGCATCCCCTGGCCAAGGTGAGCTGTGCTGGTGCTACCATGGGACTATGAAAACCATTTCCCACTAATGCAATCAGTCTGAACTAGGAAATCAGTCCCTGTAGAATATTGCTTAGCCATAAAACCTGTTATCAGTAGGATGGGTGTGAGAAAGGTTGAAAATCATTTGGCTGAGAAAGGTCTAAGGGCCTTGTTCTCTTCAATGGAGTTACTTCAGTGTGAAAAATGCTATAGGACAAACAGTTATGGTGTCATATTTTTAAAACACATTCATAGCAACAGTCCAGTGCAGGCAAACCAGTAAAAAAGGAAGAGCTGTGACTGCAGCCTTCCATGGAACACAGTGTAATAGCTGTTCAGTTCTCCTTCAACGGGATAGATTCTGATCTCAGTTGCACTGGTGTAAATGCCAATGAAATTAAACAAAATTACACTTACGACCATTATTATTAATATGATTATTTCTGTTGGTGTCCAAAGGCAGTCTAGGTGCCTCTCAATACAGATAGAAAATCCAGACCCTGCACCAAAGAGCTAACAAACATTATGGCACAAGGAGGTGACAAAAACAGTAGGAGGTGGGGTGTGGAGTAACCTCAAACAGATTACACAATTACTTAATGAGGTTGAATAGCCAACATGGTAGAGCAAGGAAGGTGGCTATTTTATTGTAAATAGAGCTCTTATATGGGTTTAAATCTGGAGTAACTGAGCTCACAATCTGGCCCTCTATCTCCAGTTCCACTTGACTGGTTCCCCATCACTACTGTATCGGTTGCTGGTTAGTTTCAGGTTGCACCAGTACGATCAGTCGCACAGAAAGACATAGTAAACTGCAAGTGCTAGATTTTACTGTGGCTTGCTTATGAATGTGTGGCTTGGAGTTTATAAAGAAGGAAGCTCTGTCTTTCATAAACCCCTCCTATCTTTTTTGAACAGTACAATAAGTGACCTAACAGCATCACCTGGCTTGTGGGGAGGCAGAGGGAGATTCTCTGAAATAGCCAGAGACCCTAAGATATGGAGGAAGTGGGGTAAAGGTTGCAGTGCACTTTCCCATTTAGTCATTTTGATTGTCCCACATTAGGTGTAGCTGTGAGAAACAAACACTTTCTCATACAGAAACACTTTTTCTACCCTGTTTTGTTCTAGACACAGCCTAAAGAATCACTCCATTCTAGCTATCTGTGTAGGCACTTAAACTGCTCCCTTCACCATAGTGTCTGAGGCTGAATTTTTGAAAAGCCCTTGAGTGATATAGGGCCTAACACCCACTTTCAAAAATGGCATTTGGAAGCCTTAGCCTCATTGGCATACACAAAAGGTTCCTTGTGTGCTTTAACATAGCGCTGTTTCAATCAAAGTGCACCAAAAGGGCCTACACAGACTAATTAATGTGCAGTGCATTAGTGCACAATAGACGTCGCACCCTCCCATACAGTGCATTACCCCACGGTGTCGATAAACTCTCTGTCACTTTTGAAAGTGGGATTTAAGAGCCTGTCACTGAAGGGCCTTTGAAAATTTTACTGAGTGGCTAGTAATTTGTGGGTGCTCACTAATGACAGGCAAACCTCACAGGCTTCCCACTTGCAGTTGTCATTAGTATTCAGAAATCTGGTTAGGTCATTGAACTATCTGGACATCTTGTGTCTGCAAAATCGGACTGGAGGGCTTGTGAGATCAGGCATCCACATGGTATTTCTCTATATCAGATCTGGTGTATATTCATATGACTTCAAAGAATGAATGAATAAATCAATCCACAGAGTCTCCTGGCTGGTGCTGAGGATAACCTCACATAACAAGATGCCAATCAGTTTGCTTTCACCATCTCCTCTTTGTGTGTGTGTGTGTGTGTGTGTGTGTGTGTGTGTGTAGGGGGAGGGGAAGGCTTAGGTTTTTTTGTGCCTACAAACCATCACTATTTGACAATAATCTCTGGGAGCTGAAGCAGCAGGAGCAGGGGACGTTATAGGTTTTGTGTACATCCAATGTTCTTACTTCATTTAGGCAATGCATCCACTCTGAATTCTCACACTCCCCATTTTTGAGATACTGCCATTCTTATCTTAGCCACTGTTCTCTTTAGATGGTCTCTACCCTCCTATTCACCTTCCTAGTTTCAGAAGAGAACAAGTTCACAGTGTGGTTGGTTCTCACACCTCTTCTGGCCTCTTAAAATACCTGTGTATGAGTCTGTAGTTGTGAAATTCTGATCACTCTTTGTGTTGTCCTCCTTATCCTCCAGGTGTGTATACATTTCTTTCCAGCACCTTGAAATCTTTGGAAGAGAAGGAGCATATTCATCGTGTTCTGGACAAAATCACAGATACGTTGATTCATTTAATGGCCAAATCAGGTCTGTCTCCGGATCAACAACATAGACGACTGGCTCAGCTCCTCCTCATACTGTCACACATCAGGCACATGAGGTGAGAGAGTGCACATACAGCCTTCTTACATTGTACCAGGCAACTGTGCAAAGTTCAGCATGCAGGGAAGGTTTTACTCTGTTGATACAGTCAGATTCTGATAAACTCATATTGAATAGTAACTTACTTCACAAGTGGTCTTTTCCTTTAGTGAGACTACTTGTGGGGCAACATGCTAGTCAGTGTGAGTGAGGGTATCACACCCTGCCCCATAATTCAGAAATAGAAACGGTCCCTGTATTTAATATCATCATGTGGGAGGTGGAAGCTGTCCTGGATCTGGTTTGTTTCTTCTGTTGACACTTGTGCTCTTTATTGTTCCTCTGCTTCTGGTGTCACCACACTGCACATGTTTCTGATGGTGAAGGCAGGACCTGATTATTGTTGTTATAGACACAGTATCTTACTCTATTTATAACGTACCAAATAAATTGCAGTGGTATATAACACCCCAGTTCTGCAACCCGTAGTCACATTGATAGAAACAGGCATTCTCAAGGTACGGGGTTCAGATATTGTATCTACATGATTTTTAATAATTAACAGTTAGAGGTGATCTGCTGAAGAATTCAGTTTGCTCTTAGTCTAAGCCAAAGGTCTATACAGCCCTGATCAGTTAAATTACTCAGAGCTTGACAAGAAATGGGGCTCCTACACTGACAGCTGCAGTGTTAGAAATATGACAGTTCTAAATAGGTACTGTTTATTTTTAAGGTGGCAAAGCATACTGATTGGAGTCAGGGTTCCTTGATCCCGATCGATAGGTGGCATTTAAAATATGAGTGCCATTAAAGTTACAAATGCTTCTGGTGAAAGGGTTAATATCAACATATCCTGATTTTTCACCCTAAAACTGATCTAAACCTTCAGGCAAAAGCTGGAGTGCTGTTTTTTGGTTTAGTTTTTTTACATTTGTAAACTTTATTATTTTCTTGGTACGGTATATCTGGCAGTCTCAGTCATTGATTTGGTATTTATGGGACTGGATACAAGATTACCATTAAAAGTCCACATTTTGGGGGGAAACTGAGATATCTTAGGAATCACTGTGTGGTAACTGCTGCCAGATGATGACTTTTTAATGGCAACCACTGTAAATATTATGGAGTGTCATCTGATTTTGTTTTCTTTGAAATCCACAGCAATAAAGGAATGGAGCACTTATACAACATGAAGTGCAAAAATGTAGTCCCTCTCTATGATTTATTGCTGGAGATGCTAGATGCTCACCGACTGCATGTCCCAGCAGCCAAAAATGCCGCCCAGATGGAAGAAGAGAGTCGGAGCCAGTTGACAACTGCATCAACTTCATCACATTCCTTGCAATCCTTTTATGTAAACAGGGAAGATGAGAATTTGCAAAATACAGTATGAGCCGTTCACATTTTAAAAAAGCATTCAAGGTTCAGAGAAGCCCAACAGCATACTACCTAGTTCATACATCACTTTAGCTAAATTGCCACATGTGTAAACACTCCAATAGGCATCAGTTACCAAGTGATTTCTAATCTTTGTGTTCATTGAGCACTTGCTAAAACCCTAGTAGAAGAGGTTTTCTTGTTATGGATGGCCAGCAAGGATGGGAGGCCAACTTAATGTGAAATTTGCAACAGCTCTTATTTAATCCTTACATCAATTAAAGTGAGGATTCCCATAGCCTTTTACTGTTAAGCCCAAGATTTTGGACTTTGTTGATCTTTTGCTTTGAAATCATTTGAGCATGGGCTGAAGCTAAGTTTGAGAAATTGATGTTTCCACTGAAAGATTGAATGGCTCCAGGGTGAGCCACAAAAAAGCGCCACTAAAAACTGCCTAATTACTTAGCTCAGATCTTGGTAGATTCCAGCCTGTCATAGTCGTACAGTGAAAAAGTGCACCTTTCTGAAAGTAACAGTGCTTTAGGATTTCGCTGACTGGCGGACATCAGCAGATGTTTCCCCCTTCAGGAAAACATTGAATTTATATCCAGTTGCAGTTATCTCACCCAGTGGCCATACTGGATTGAATGTACTTAATCTTCTCTGATCTTAATCCTGGGGTCCTTAGTACACAGATGGGAAACCAGCTGGGAAATGTGGGGTGCCTTTTCCATGGATGTATGCCGTTGCCTTTCATATTAATCAGTGTTGTCAGACCCTGTTCAACTCAACCATAAATTTATAAAAAATATACCCAAGCAATTACTTTGAGGAAGTTCTATGGCTTGTTTTATACAGGACGTCAGCAACTCAGGGATAGTCAATAGGTGGACCGTAGGCCAAATCCAGACCACCAGACCCTCTTGAATGGACCCCAAAATCTTTCTATGTACTACTTATTATTATTTTTAAACCTATTTTCTCTGGAGTCTGGACCTTGACTATACCTTGACCAAGAAATTTGGACCTTGACAAAAAGTAATTGCCCACCCTTGGACTAGATGATCACAGTGGTGCCTTTGGGCCTTGGAATCATGAATGCATGTAATTTCCACTGACACTAATAGGAGTTTAAACCACTTATGAAGGCTATCTAATAAAGAGGGAGCTACACTGTATCCTCCCTATACTAGGTGCCATTAAAAATTAGACATTTACCACCTTTCTTGTTCAATTGATTGCAGTAGCTCACATTCTAATTAAAGGGAATGCTGCAAAGGTTGCAGTAAGTGACCATTTCTAATGGTCCCCTCTGCAACAAAAGTAGAACTCCATATACATTGAGAAACAATTTGCGATAGGGAAGAGCAGACATAGGCTTTGTCTACACTAGTGCTTTTGTCGGTAAAACTTGTGTTGGTCAAGGGTGTGAAAAAAGTGTGAAAAAAGTGTGAAAAACAGCCCTGGCTGACATAAGCATCACAGACAAAAGCACTGCTGTGGACAGCGCTATGTCGGCGGGAGATGCTCTCCCGCCGACATAGCTACCGCCACTCATTTGGGGTAGGTTAATTATGCCAGCGGGAGAGCTCTCTGGACGGGAGAACTTACAGCATTGCAGCTGTGCCACTGTAGCGTAGGCATCGTCATGGAGAGGAACAATACAAGTTTACACTGCAAGCTGAGGACCTGATACACCCTCAGGCATGTGCATCTTGACTTCAGTGGGAGTTACAGGAGGGAGGCTGTACAGATCAGAACACAGGCTTTAGTTCTAAATCTGCAGGGAACTACTAGCTGCATGCCTTGTATGTTTTCAGAATTCCTAGGAAGTTGGTGAAATCTAAACTTGTGAAGCGCTTTTGTCTCATCTTAATTTAACTGCCCTCTTGCTAACGTGTATCACTAGCACCATTTCCAGTAGCCTCGTGTTTTTTGTGACTATGCTAAAGCATTTGTCTTTCTGCACATTCAAAGAAAGGATTGGTATTTCTTTGAAACTGCTTATCCAAAGGCTGTTGGGGGCTTCGAAGTGCCTTGTCAAAAATGTACACATTTTTACTTTCATTTTGTAGCCATTTTTTTTCTTGTGTGTTGAGAAAATCTTGTGTTTACCGTATGTTATTTAAATAAATAAGCAGCCGTGACGATCTGAATGGGCCACAGGAAGCCATGTACCAAAGTTAAAAACACAAATGTGACCTAGTTGCAGCCTAGTATTCTAGAGAGTTGCCCATCAAATACAACATGTTAACAGCTTCCATGTTCTTTATGAGAAACTAGACAGATTGAGACCAGCACACCTCTAAATTTAACATGTTTTAAATCAAGGCTCTTTCCTGGGTTCTCCCAACAAATAAGCATACTGAGCCAAATTCATCCGTGGGTGAAATTAAATAAATGAATTTGGCCCACTGTTGGCAACTGGAAATAGAGGGCCAGATTCTGATACTTTACCCATGGTGAATAGCAGCATTGTCCACAAATCGTTCCACTGAAGTCAATGAGCCTGAGTGTAGGATAAAGTGCTACCCAACGTAAGGACGGGTATCAAAACATGGCCCAGACTATTAAAAATAATTTGACAACTGGAGGTGCGCAACCGCAACTTGGGATTCTTCATTAGGCTTGGCCTTTGCAATAAGATCCCATTAGTTCAAACATACATTGTAACCAAAGGGGTAGGAGCCCAAGAAAGAAAAATGATGATTTCCCGCAATACATACTTTTAACTTGGGGATAATGTCTGTGATCTACATCATTAACTTGGTTCAATATTTAATTTTTTTCTTAAAAAAGCACCTTAGATAATGTTATATATAAAAGATGCATTGCTCACATATCAGACAATTGAATGTAGCCACTCAGTTTACCCAGTTGACAAAGTCTATAATACATGACACAACACATATGTTTTTATATGCTTTTCAGGTACCATATCACATATGTAGTTATTTGTGCCTGAGGCTAACTGATTGCTTACATGATGATTATAATTCATATATACTTTTATATTTGTAGTAGATAAGCCAGCACTAAGTGGGATACCTAGTGCTGGATATGAAAAAGAAAAATAATATCCTGTAGAGAATACATTTGAAAAGGAAAAATATTCAGGGCAGCTAATCATGCTTTTACCAAAACATTAATGGTGGTGTATTTGGACAGTCGTTAACGGAAGGCATTTAAAAAAAACAAAATGCAAACAAACAATTCCCCACATGAAACATAGGCAATGTAATGCCAGCATAAGCCAAACAATAATAAAGCAGATGAATTTGCTTTGCATAGCAAAACCATTGCTATTCAAATAACAATCACTTTCAGAAGTTCAGGGCACATGTGAAGGTAGTAATGTGAATTTGCTCATCTGCTGATGACAATAATAGGGTTCCATCTCTGCGAGAAAGCCACTTCTTTGTTAGTGGACTTGCTCTGGCAAACCTTGTCTCAGGTAAAACTCCTATCACAGCCAACAGGAGTTATTTTGAAGTAAAAATAAAACGAGCAGTTTCTTAGTGTTTGTGGTGACTTTACTGTTACATAGTCAGTGACATTTCCTGATATACCGTCTTGTACATTTAAGGGATTGGTAGATTAGAAGACTTGTCACTAATACAGAACGAACGTTTGGTCGTGTTTCTAGTGAGGATGCAAGGTCAGTGTGTTTTTCAGACTGGAAATGTTTGGGTTCATATTGGAGTCATGGTCTATTTCAATAATGGATTACTTTGATTCTTAAAGAGCTGTGCCAAAAATTACAAGAAACACCTAAGAATTAGAAATATTTCCATTATCCACCAAAAGCTTTGCCCCACTGAAAGTCAATCTGAATTTCACCACAGACATAAATGGGAACAAGCTAAGTCCCTGTTCTTGTACATATATCCTGCTTTTAAAACTAGGATGCTACCCAATTTAAAACACGCAGGATTGTTTGGATGCAAACACTAATATAGTGATAGCAGAATTAGTGTGAGCAATTATTCTACATTATGAGTCAGCTATTTACAAATATATTATAACAAATTGAATATTTTTGTATTTGCCAAGTTAAGACCAGCTCTTAATGCATAGCATTCTTAGCTAGCACCCAAAAACATACCACAATTTCAAATTGCCTTCAGTGATTTAAATTTTGGGTACCAAAAATTCATATAGCTCATGCATTAAAAACTTTTTCTTTCTACTTGCAGTCTCTTTTTTATGTTTTAATTCAAATGTAGATATTTTTATGTCCTAAAGTTGTTGTTTTCTAAGTGTTTGTTGCCTTTATGAGGGCACTTCAAATTTTGCACTGTCTATAAGATTTTTTAAAAAAACTCATTTTTTGCATTCAAATGTGCCTAAACTTTTAAAGAAATATATACTGCCATGTTGCAAACCCCTCTTCAATGAGTATGCTCTATAGCCCTATGCACAGGAGTCTGTTTTCATTAGACAGCGCCCATCTGAGAATGAAAAGAAAGAGGTTGCTGGTTACAGACTTGCATTAACAAGCCACTTTATGTCACCTTATTGTGTGTGTGTATATGGGTGTGTGTGTGTGTGTGTGTATGGGGGTGTGTGTGTATATATATATATAAAATTTATATATATATATATGTAAAAGCTTTTTTTTGTGCACTACCTATTCTTTCATTGTAGCTCCCTTTCTTTAGTACAAGGCTCAAGTGCCATAATGTATTTGTTAGTTTATTCTCCGTCTACTGTTGATGTCTTCTTGTTTTGTTAAAGTTTTGCTTTGCTACATGAAACACACGTAAACCTAGTTTGCACCTTGAAACAAATGTTACAAACAACTTAGAAAAAATCCAGCAGCATACTTGACCTGTCCAAGATTTTCTCAACCTATTTGATGTCAAAATAAAGAATTAACTAAAGCAAGGTCTGTTTGGTATATGTTGGACTGTTTAATCTGCTGTTGTCTTGTGATTACTAGCTAGATAATGGACAATCATTTAGAGTTATGAAAATGTCCTATTATATTTGTCTAAGTGCATGTTCTAAGGCCAGAAAATGCATTTGCAAAAAACACAGAGCAGCTTTTACTTTCATTACAGGGAGAGAAAAGGCCTCTTGAATTCTCCCATGGTACTACCTGCTTCCAAAGGCCTTGCAGTGCCTGTGTGCGTTTTAGATGTATATCAGTACCTGGTGGGAGTCAAGGCTCCTGCTAGAGCATGGTTGCTCTAACTGTGGCCTGCAGAGTCCTACAATGTAGCCATGGCCTCTACCATCTTTGTGCACTGCACAAAGAAGTGAAACCCTTATGGCGGTGTGTCTTTTTGTCTAAGTGTGAATATGTAATTAGATACTGCTGCATCTGTCCTTGATGTCAGGTTTTGGGCAGCTTCCCTGCTCAGCTACTCTCTTAGCACTGTGCTGCACCTTTCCCAAAGTCAGCAGGCATGACTAGAACGAAGCAAATAGATTGCGCTTTAAACTCTGTTAGGTATTTAGCATGGAGTGCAGAGAGTGAGGGGTTAACCACAACCAGTGTATTCACTTTTTTAAAGATCACTGTCCCTGTCCACACTAGCTGATGTTCCAAACATTTATTTCCACAGTCCAGGCAACTTCAGATGCTTTTACTTCCCAACAAGGATGGGAGGGATGAAAGTCAAGTATTCATGCCCAAGTGTCTCAAGGTGCCTCTTTACCAAAAGGTTTGCTCTTAGCAAGTATTACTAATAGCATCCTTGTGAACACAAGGCCATTGGTAGTTTTCACCAGCTGTTAGCAGCTCAAACTAATGCACGTGGAGGAACCTAGCATGAAAACTACGAACAGCCTTGTCTTCACTCAGAGGTGCCCTCTGACACCTTTTCCCCAGTAAAGACAACTTTACCCTTTTCAAAAAACGTACAGGTATAGCTTCAAAATAATTGTGGGTCTCTGGGCCCAAGCAAGGCAGCAAAATGTGAATTAGATTAGATTCTGTGCTGTGATTTTTGAAAACCTGTTTCCTTCTATGACTGTGTACCTCTCCACGCAGTATCAGTGGGATTCACAAAGCTATCCAGGTGTCTAACTCCCACTGATTTCAATTAATTTTGGGTTGCCATCAGTAGAAGTTAGGAGACGGTGTGCCTTTGTGAATCCTATCCTAGGCAACTATCTTCGGATTCTTATTTTTGCCTGCTGCGCAATGCTTCATTTTGGCTTCTAAGCAACATAAATTTTCATCGCACATAGACCATCATAGGAACCAATAAGTGTATTATCCCTGGAAGACTGTCATGATTTGGTGAAGCTCTGGGACATGTTTTCTACATATGAGTGACCGATCAGTCTGCAGCTTGTCCTGCGTGATTGCATGTGAGCTATTTATTTTAAGAGGAAGCTTTGGATCTTTGAGGGTCAGCCCTGGGCTTTTCTAGCAGAAATGAGCAGTGATCCTGAAAAATCCCATTTTATTAGTACTGCATTTAGCTCTGAGCAAAGCAGGTTGTGGATAACATAATGCCTACCTCATCTAACGTGCTTTTCATCAACAGATCTCAAAACATCTTGTAAAGGAGGGCAAGATCATAATCCTCATTTTACAGGTGGGGAAACTGAAGCACAGAAAGAGAAGTGACTTGCCCAAAGTTACCTGAGAGGTGTGTGGAAGAGCTGGGAATAGAATACAGGTTTCTTGAGTTCCAGTCCAGTGCTCTATTCACTAGGCAACGCTGCCTCAGCCATTCCCCATACACAGGTCTTCGCACATACTGCTCGGGCCACCTGAAAGCTTTTCCCATGCATTGAGCGCACATCTGTATGTGAGCAAAGTCATAAAGCTGCTAACATGACCTGAAATAGTATCTCACCTCACAGGAGTATCTCACCTCACGCTAGCTGCACTCAACTGGAAGCACGTATCTTTAGCTGTCGATTTGCTGAATCTGGGCCTGTACTTGTAAATCATAAATGGGCTGTTTCTCACTTAAAACTAGTTTAAGATTGCTGATTCATTTCACACACCTCCAGGGCCAAGCCAAGAAATGTTTCCCATCAATCTCCTTGGAGCCAGCCCTTGGCTCTAGAGGCTCACCCGTGCCAAGCCCGTATCACGCGCTGCTCCTGCATTCCAGCCCACCCCACCCTGATGCAGTGTCACTCCCATCACTCATGGGGATGCAGAGACATGCTGCTGGAGGCAGGGTGATGCTGGGGAGGGAGAGCCCTGAAGCAGGAGCTGGCCCCACAGCAGCAGCAAGGAGGCGCTGCACTGCCCCCCCGCCACTTTCCCAGATGCCCATTCAGGTTTGGCCTGTGCCCCCTCCATTGTGAGTGGGTGCTATGGGGCCAAAGCTGAGTGAGCTGTGTTGCAACTGCTTTTCTCCCCAGAAGGTGTGTGCGTGTGTGAGGGGGGGTCTCAATTTTGGCCCCACGGCCTTTCTGGCATGATGGTGGGGCCTCAGAGGTAAATCTAAGCAGTGCTGCAACCTCTTCCCCTCCCCCCTGTTCCTGGGGTCACAATGCCACTCATTCAAGGTCGGCCGCCTTCCATGGAGGACAGGCCATGAGGCCAAATGTGAGTGGGCAAAGGGGCAGCGAGCACCGCTGCGCCTTGCTGCTGACGTTGGCCAGGCACTACCGCAGACGGCCCTCGCTTAGTCCACACCACAGCCAGAGATGCGAGAATAAAGCGTTCCGTGTCTCACTGTGAAGCCCAGTGCAGTCGCCCGTCCCAAATAATTATCTGCGAATTAGCTGACATGGCAGGCATCATGCTGAGTGTGCATTCAATGGCTAAGCCCTACATTAACGCACTGTTAAGGGTGGTTGGTTTGTGGTAGGGTGTCCCCTTACAGAACACTGAGTTGAAGAAAAACAGCTGCAGCCCAGAAGTTACGATTGCCCTCTCTTAGCCATTGCTCCCCCCCCCCGCCCCAACCCCCGGCCCAAAACTGCTGAAGGGAAAAAGTGTGTCACCACTGCCTTTTACAACCCATTCACCCTCAGCATTCTGGCTAACACTATTACGGGCCTCAACAAAAAAGGTGCCCACCCCACTTTGTTGCTAACATCTACCCTCTGAACAGCATCTCAAGATGCACATTGCATGAGAGGCACCCAAATGATTTCTGCCCAAGTGAATCACCACAATCTCCAGTAACTCACATCGTCCTAAGTCACCAGCTAGAAACTGCTGAGTGGGCAAAACATGATGCCAGCAAAGGAGGGAGAGAGAGCCCTCTCTCCACCCAATGCAGCCTCTAGTCAACAGTTCCTATATCACGGTGTACCCCAAGCTCTCCTGCAAACTTCTGCACCCTCGTGAGTCACACGCTGGCCACCCCAGCAGCGCACATATTTCTTTTCCCCTCACTGGTCATGGTCCCACCAATTCCAAACTTCTGCTGTGTTTGGCAATGCAAAATTAAACTGCCTGAAATCAAGACGTAGCCACGCCCGCATCTCCTCCCTCTTCCAGACACTTGTAAAACAGTTTCTCACCCAACCACACTACAGCTTGCCTTCCACCTGTCCTCATTGCCTGGCCCCTTGCTAGCTGCACATACCCCCCCCACCCCCAGCTCCTCCCCACCCAATATAAGAACCATTTTGGTTAGGCCACCTGCTGACCTCTTTGCTGTATTCACAGTAAACCTCTCCATAAAAAACACCCCATACTAATCTAACAGAGACACCCTGTAGCCAATAATACATTGTTATTTATTTATTGCCCAAGTGTACAATGATTCGGGCTGGCCACATCAGTGTCAGGGCATTCACCAGGTGCAGTGGCATTGGAACAGTCCCTCCAACTACCCAGCACACACAGAGTGGCCGCAAAGACACCGCCAGGTTTTTTTTCCTTTATTGGCACAGCTGCACTGTTAGCCTTCCTGACTGCATATCTACGCACGCAGATGTGAACATGGTCTTACATGCTGCTCACACTGTGGGGGGGACTAACGACTTAGTGCGCACCAGGTACCACCTTGGGTAAACACTGTGTGACTGACACCTGCATCACGCAATAGTCTGCGCTCTAGTGCTATGCAAAGAAATCCCACCGAGAAACGTTGAAAAATGGCGGTTCTGGGCTTATTGCTCCAAAACCCCCTGGCTCAAATGAACCCAGATATGGGTCACTGACCCTCGGCTGCACTTCCACATGGCACAGCACATTTCAAGACAATCAGTGCTAGCAGGCAGCGTTTAGAGCCGTTGGCTGGAAGCAGTGTCATTTAAACAGGAAGGAGAGAGGGCTTGTGGAGGGAAAGGGGTCCCTGCACAGCCAGCTGTGCCTGAGGAGGCTCTGAAGGCATGAAGTGGCCCATTTCTCTCAAAGTGATGGTCTCAGCTGGATGAGAACACCTGATGGGGATGACATGAACAGCTCCAGTCACCTCAGCGGGTGTCCCCGGCCCCCTGTGCTTTAGGGCCTGTGATATGCATGAACTATGCCTGTTCTCAGCTGCTCACCCAAAGGGGAAGGATTTCCCCCGCTTCTGGCTCACGTGGATGAAACCTGTCAGACCCCCACCCCGCCGCCCCGAAGGACAAGCCCCTGTTCTCAATAACCCAGCTAAAATGAGATGAGGGAGTTCAACCCCCTGTAGATGGGCACTGAACCCCCCCCCCAGATCCTGGCACTCACAGAGGAGACAGTGAGACACCCTTACATGGGCAAGCCCTCCCCTCCCCCCTCCCATAGCACAGTACTCATGAGGGAGGTAAGGAGGGGCTTTCACTGCCCCGCCCCCCCCCCTTGAGGAGCAAGAGCCCCTCCCTCCCCCCCCTCAGATCTGGGCACACACAAGAGGGGGACTATGTGGCTGACTGGTACCCCCTGCCCCTATTCTTCCCCAGGCCCCCTGCCACTCATCCGCACATTCCTTGTCCCACACCTCCTCACCTGAGCCTGCAACGCTCCCCCCCCAACCCATTCCCATAAAGCCCCCTCCTCTCACTGCAACCCAAATCCCTCTGCTCCCACCACGCCTCCCCACCAAGGAAGCATTCAACTGTCTAATATTTTCCTCCAACAACTTTGATTACATTCCCCTCCAAAATAAAATTGCCACTCATGACTCACAAATTATTGCAACCTCCAGCCACGCCATCCAAAACTCCTTGCAGCTTAGGTGGCAGCTTCTGACTAACCTAGCCTTAGGCCAGGTCCATACTACAATGTTTTGGCGACATAACTTCTACCGGCATATGGCCACCGCTGCAATTAAATTGCTGTTGCATGGCCTCACTGTGCTTCTTGTGTCAGGGGAGTGCATTCACACTGCCAGCTCTTGCACTGACACAGGGAGCAGTGCACTGTGGGTAGCCGTCCCACTCTACAACTGCAAGCAGGGTACTTTGGGAAGGGTTTGCAATGCCTCATGGGCCAGTCACAGCCTCACACGTTCCATGCCGCTTTTCAACTGCCCTGTCAGCCAAACTGCCATTGCTGAACACAAACACAAGAAGCCCACAGACGTGTGTGAGTGGAGGAGGGCGTGTGTGTTGAGGCACAGTGAGTGTGTCCGCACACTGTTTCTTTAAGTTCAGACAGCATCGAAAAGCAACCAATCCAGAGGCAGAAGCTGGTGCACAGCACATCAGCCGTCTCTCTCTCTCCCCCCCTCCTCCAGCAGCAGCTCAAGCTGCCTGCATGCCTGCCGTAGGAGAGCAGGCTTGATTCCCTCCAAGTTCTCCCATAGCCTCATCTCCCCATAGACCCAAGGGAATGATCCACATGCTCCCCTGTAGTCCAAGCAGGAGCCCCTTTGCTCGTAGGCTCAGACTTTAAGGTCGGAAGGGACCATTATGATCATCTAGTCTGATCTCCTGTACAACTCCGGGCACAGAACCTCACCCACCCACTTCTGTAATAGACCCCCTAACCTATTACTGAGGTATTGAAGTTCTCAAATAATGATTTGTAGACTTCAAGGTACAGTGATTCCACCAGCAAGTGACAAACTTATCAAGCTCAGTCTTGAAGCAAGCTAGGTTTCTTGCCCCCACTGCTCCCCTTGGAAGGCTGTTCCAGAACTTTACTCTCCTGATGGTTAGAAACCTTTGTCTAATTTCAAGTCTAAACTTCCTGATGGTAAGTTTATATCCATTTGCTCTTGTGTCCACATTGGTGCTGAACTTAAATAATTCCTCTCCCTCCCTGGTATTTATCCCTCTGATGTACTTATAGAGAGAAATCGTATCTCCTCTCAGCCTTCTTTTGGTTAGGCTAAACAAGCCAAGCTCTCTGAGTCGCCTGTCATAAGGCAGGCTTTCCATTCCTCAGGTCATTTTAGCAGGCCTTCTCTGAACCTGTTCCAGTTTGAATACATCTGTCTTAAACATGGGAGACCAGAACAGAACAGACCCAGAAGAGAACAGCCAGATGAGGTCAGACCAGCGCCTTGTATAATGGTACTAACACCTCCCTATCTCTACTGGAAATACCTCGCCTGATGCATCCTAGGACTGCATTAGCTTTTTTCACAGCCACATCATACTGGTGGCTCATAGTCATCCATTGATCAACCAATATGCCCTGGTCCTTCTCTTCCTCTGTTACTTCCAACTGATGCAACCCCAGCTCATAACAAAAGTTCTTGTTATTAGTCCCTAAGTGCATGACTTTGCACTTTCCACTATTAAAAATCCTTGCTAATAGGCTTGCAATTTCACATACCACTTCCGTTAATATTCTTGGAAGAAGATTATCCACTGCTCCCCCCACCCCCGATTTAGTCCCATTAAGCAGTTTCAGTTTGGCTTTTACCTCGGATGTGGTAATTTCTACCTCCATATCTTCAATCCCATTAGTCCCCTGCCACCATCCCTAAACTCTTCATTAGCCTCATTAAAAACTGAGGCAAAATATTTGTTTAGATATTGGGCCATGCCTAGATTATTCTTAACCTCCACCCCTTTCTCAGTGTTTAGCAGTCCCACTTCTTCTTTCTTTGTTTTCTTCCTCTTTATATGGCTATAGAACCTTGTACTATTGGTTCTATTATTGCCACACACTCAGCCGGCCAGTAGTTGTGTGAGCTCTCCTCACTGAGCAATTTCAAAACTTCCTGGGGCTTTGAAAGGGGCGGGGCGCAGGCCTTTGTAGCTGGAATGCAGGGCACTGGCAGTGCAGCAGAGTTCAAAAGGGTGAGCAGAGCGGTCTGGGTGGGCATTGTGGGATAGCTCCTGGAGCCAGTTATGGCACACAGTGTCTACACTGATGCTTTGTCGCTCCAACTTCATCGCAAAGAGTTCTGCGCCTCTTGTTGAGGTGGTGTTATTCTGTCACCAAGGCAGGGGAGGTTTGTCGGTGGGGGAGCATTGTAGTGTGTGCACCACCACTGTTTTGTTGCCAGACGCTGACTTTTGGCAACAAAACTCTGTAGTTTAGAGCAGCCCTTTGTTATGTTAAAGGAAGGGTGAGATCACAGCCATCGCTCTCAGCGAGGTCTATGATTCATCAGTCATTAGAACCTCTTAGTTTAACAGTTCAAGGCAGTAGGACACTGATTTTGGGTGTGAGAGCTGTAATTCAGAAATCCTTTGTTCAAATGAACCTATATTTGGCTTACTAATGCTACACTCCTCCGAGGCACACCATATTTTAAAGCAAGTCAAGTAACTGTTCATATTTTAGAGCATTTGCAAGAGTCAAGCTTTAAAGGATATAAAATGGCAGGAATGGAAACCCTCTAGCCATTTTTCTGTATTGGTCCATGAGCAGTGTAAAAAATGTAGTTTCTTAAATACTGCTTGCAGTTTAGGCTCCCAAAGAGTTTCTGGGTGCCATACAGTACTTTATATCCATGGATATCCAGAGGTCATTTTTTTTGGTGGATAGTGGCTTGGATGCAGGTCTCAAAGGCAGGAAAGCAGTTCTCTGCAGCTCATAACCTTTGAGGCTGCTTCCCTACCTTTGAGATCAGGGAGTGGCGCTGGCCTCCAATCAGCTGTTCTGGGAGGCTCCCCTGCCAACCACCCATCAGTTAGGTAGGTGTGTGTCTGCAGCTGGACAGGAACAAAGACAAAATGGTTTCTGTGATTTGATCTTATATACCCTCTGCCTCTGGCCATGCGGTTTGTAGGCCTTACAGGAACTAAAATGGAGTCCAGAGTCACACGGGCCAATCCGGGTAACTCTTCAGGGATGCCTTCAGTTCCTCACTGGGCCTTTTGCTTCCATAAAGGTCTTAATGGGCCACTAAGTGGGCTATTGTCCTGCAGCCTCTCTGTCTGGGGTGTGTCTTATACAGCATAGTTTGAAATACAGGTATATCACCAATCTCCATAACTTCCCTCACACATATGACTCATGAACACAAATATAATCATCTTATTCAGCATATTATAACCTTTCTAACAGTACCTGACATGGCATGTCTCACATGAATCATTATGATTTTGACATATTAATGTCAAATAACACAAATGTCCCCCCACCTCCCCAATCCAGTCCGCATGACAGGGATCTCATATGGTCATCTACTCCAATCCCCTGATCAAAGCAGGACCAACCCCAACTAAATCATCCCAGCCAGGGCTTTGTCAAGCTGGGCCTTAAAGACCTCTAAGGATGGAGATTCCACCACCTCCCTAGATAACCCATTCCAGTGCTTCACCACCCTTCTAGTGAAAAAGGTTTTCCTAATAGCCAACCTAGACCTCTCCCACTGCAACTTGAGACCATTGCTCCTAGTTCTGCCATCTACTACCAATGAAAACAGCCGAGTTCCATCCTGCCTGTAACCCTCTTTCAGGTAGTTAAAGGCTGCTATAAAATCTTCCCTCATTCTTCTCTTCTGCAGGCTAAACAAACCTAGGTCCCTCAGCCTCTCCTCATATGTCATGTGCTTCAGCCCCCTTAATAATTTTTGTTGCCCTCCTCTGGCCTCTCTCCAACTTGTCCTCATCCTTTCTGTAGCAGGGGGCCTAAAACTGGACAAAGTACTCCAAATGAGTACTCACCAATGCCGAATAGAGGGGAATAATCACTTCCCTCGATCTGCTGGCAATGCTCCTACTAATGCAGCTTTAACTCTGCACCAAAAACACCCCAAAACCAAAACAAAAATCCCCTAGAAACATTTTGAAAAACAGTCATTTTGAGCTTATATCTCTGTAAACCCTACCTCATTTGACTGCAGATTTGGGTCATTAACTCTACCTTGCACTCTCCTAAAGCACACCAAATTCCCAAAAAGTTCAACTAAGCTTGTCAATTGCAGCGGACTTTGAAAACTTGACCTTTAAACATAACTTGAATGTGACACAACTGTACCTATACTAGTTTTGCTGAACCACTGTAATACAGCCAAACAACAGGCTAGGAGACTTCCACAGTATGTGCGTTAGGTATCGCACGTCCAGTTCTGAAACAGGGCTAGAACCACTCCGCTTAACCTTCCTGTGCTATTGTCCAGGCTCCCAAACTGTTGGTGACACAGACTGTAACACAAATAGCTGTAAAATATAGATCAAGGGGTGTTTTGGCTGGCAGCACATCTGAAAATCAGGTCATGAAGATTTCACAAACTCAAAAGCAGCTACTCAAGGGTTGCTCTTTCAGAATTACACCAAAGCTTCAGTGAGTACTGGCTGTGCTCATGGGATCTTGCAAAACCTTTTGGTATTGTCCCAGCCACTGGCCAACTTTTTAGGTGACAACAGACACCTCGGTGCAATGCATAGTACATAGCTCTTCAGAACAATGTCTCTTTTGTTATTGTTGTAACAGACTTCTATAGAGCCTGTAATGTATATGTGCCCAGAGGTCATTTTTGAGTAATTGCATACCAACATAGAGGATGCTCAAGCAACAATGGCAAATGTCACAAAAAACAAGCTGTTTCCGAAAGTTTGGAGATCAGGAAGTCAAAGCTGGTCAACAGGATGAGGCCTGTTGACAGTCAAGAAACAGAGAATCTGTCCAGCAACAGTGGGCACCCCAAGGCTTGTAACTAGCCACAGGAGGGCAAAAAGTTCCTTCACAGGCGTGGGACTCGCTGGTTGGACAGTAGCCAAAATGTCACAATTGGTTTAAGCAAGCAATATGCTGGAGTGGAGAGATATATAAGGTTGTCAGGAGAGAGGCAAATTGGACGAGCCACGCATCACAAGGGGTGCACCAGAATCACACCGCAAAGATGTCCTGATCAACTATCATTGCATCTCCCCAGCTCGCTGCTCAAGAAAGTATAGGGCATTAGAGCTAGTAACCAGGGTGTGAATGCGATAGAGGTTCCACCTGGAAGAAAACCAGTAACCAGGGTGTGAATACGATAGATGTCCCACCTGGAGGAAAACCCGGGAACGTAACATAAAGAGTAAGGAAATGTGGCCATAAACTTTTGTTGTTTTTGTTGCAACTGAGTTCATCCATCTGTGTGGTAAGTATTAATCAAATGTTGTTTAGTTGTAAGTAAGTCTTTAAGTATCTGTTCAGTGTATTTGTGTTAGTATGATTAGTTGTTTAAATTATAAGTTTTAAGTTTTAAGTTTAAGGAATTGTAAAAGGATAAGGGGAAACAACTTGTGATAGAGAGAAAACCCTCAATAAATAGTGGATTTGAATTGAACAGAGAACGTGTGTCATTGAATGATGAATGATAGATTTATGAGCCGTTGACCAAGTCTTGGACTAAGACAGGTTTCAGCTGCTCTCATCCGTCCACAAGTTGGTCGGGTGAATAGCAAGGGACACCTGTCTGAACCTAGTGACTCAACGGACAGGCGGAGTGACTGTAGCCACAAGGCTACCCTTCCCCCTTCCCTAACTCATGAGCCTTTGTAGCTCCATTGCTCAATAGAGCTCCTGTGACTTCAAAGGATTCCCTCTGTGTCTGTCTGTCTGCCTTTCGTCCCCCCTCCCGCTAAATAAGCGTTTCGTTATCGGATTCATTCACCCCATCAGTATCATGGGCTGAATAGAAACGGTGCGGACCCCTCAATCAGTCAAACCTGAGTAAGTTGTATGACTGTGTGTGTAAGTGTGTTTTGAGAAATTGATCCCTTTAGGAAAATCCAACTTTCTCAAGCAAGTGATAAAAAGAAACAAGGAAAAATACCCCACAGTAAGCCATAAAACTGTCACCGGGCCGTAAACGGAAGTGGACTTGATAAGAAATCCTTCCTCCCTCCTTTGCCCTCTCTTCTCCAGGCCGCCCCCGCCCCCCCGAAGCGAGGAATACAAATGAACCAAGACAGGAGTTTTCTAACCCCTTGTCACCACAGTTATGTGTTTGCCTGGTGCCTAGCACAATGGGCCCTCCTGTAGGAACTACCAAAGTATAAATCATAATCAATATAACCTAATGGAAGAGTTCACACCAGGGTTTCAATAGCATATTTGATCATGGCTGCAATTTCTGCAGTCAGATAGCAACATAGACATGAATTGATCTTCACAAAAATTTGTCGGCCCCCCCCACGCCCACCCAACCCAACTCCCACCCAACCACCATCATCTCCTGTCTCTTTGTGGCATTTTTTTCCAAGCTGTGCATTCCGCAATACCTGCACTTCCTCTGAGCGTGCTAAGGGAATCGCCAAACAGTGACTAAAATTAGGCTGACTCTCTAATAGCGAGACGAGCCTTAGTCACGTCATCCTATTAATAGTACACTGTATTGTGGACAAACATTGATCTGATTCTCAAACAATAAACAAAAAAACAGACAAAAAGAACAAAAACAGCCAAATGGGGTGAGTTTATAAACCAGTATAAAGAATTAATAGATTAGGATTAACCTCCAAGTCATTTCCTTTGTTGTAGCATAGGCAGCTAACCACTGGATAGCTCCAGTATCCAAAAATTAAAAAAAAAACAAAAAACAAAACCCTCATCCAGCAGCTGTTTCCATTAAAGCAAAATGCTATTTATTTCTTTGGTGCCCAGCCTATAAATGATGTATGAGCCTTCCCATCCCAGCACTCCTCTGAAAATGAAGCTCTCCCATTCAAAACTGTTTAATATTCTGGCTCATATTCAAGTGTAGTAAATATATTTATGACAAACAGCTTTTATTTTTAGTTGGGTCAGCCAGGGAGAGCCTGTTGCCACGTGTGACAGGGTGGACTTACCCCGCACTGAAGGAATTACGCCAACTCTATGGGTGGTAGAAGTCCTGGCCCCCAGACCCTCCTGGGCATGCTCCAACTGCTGCCCTAGCATAAAAAGGAGCAGCTCAGCTCATTCTAGGTGGACCACTGAGGAGACAGGAGCTGTGTAGGAGGACCTGAGACAGAAGCGCCTTCAGCCCCTGATAGTGGGAGCCAAGAACCCAGGAGACCTTGCTGGAGACCGGCCACCATCAGCTGCCTGGAGCCAGACACCCAAGGAGTTGCCTTCACCAGGGGGCTCCATGACCCAGAGGAGATGTGGGTGGCAGTTGAGCAGGAAGGGAAAGCTGGAGGCCTGAGGGATGACCCCATTGACAACCAGGTAGGAAGTAGCCCAGAGCTACTGGTGTAATGGAGGGTGGAAAGAGGCACTGGTCAGTGTGTTTTGGGAGGATCCCTGCTGACCTGGTGTTGGGTTTCCCTGATACCAATAGGGCCCTGCGCTGGTGTGCAGAGATGTGGGGAGGGCCTGAGCCCCCTACCCCAGATGCCATCCCCCCAAAGGGGGCACCCCACTACTGCCAGTGCATGCTGCTCCAACCTGAGGGTGATCATTGACTCTGGCCACTAGGCTGTACCTCCCAACCTGAGGGCAGTTATTAGCTCTGACCGCTAGGCCGTGTTACTCGTCGTGGGAATGAGCCGATAGGCCTTGGATCTGTAGGACGCAGATGACTGCCTTCACAGTCTTGATGACTGCATTCATGAGGGGTGCCCCATTCCCCTTGTTACCTCCTTGAACCCCACTGGAGGTGATGGGGAGGGTTTACCCCCCCCCCGACACCATGGAATGATAAAAGATTAGTCTTCGAAGCCCAGGACCTGCACTAGAGCAGAACGTTTAATACTGCCACTACATTCCAGTATGGCCTGCTTAAAAATCCTTGTGTAACAAGCTTGCCTGTAAAAGCTGCTGCACCTTCCACAGGCCTGAGCCAGAGCACAGTTGCTGACACCCACAGGTCAGAATCAGCACAAGTTGAAGACAAGCTAGAAAGATAAACTCAATGCAAAAGGCGTATTAATTACGATGGCAACAAGTAATCCTTAAATGTAGTGCAGCTGCATGGGATATTCTTACTGAGATATGAAAGTGTGTGTTTTCTCATCCATACATGATCATACCCCTTCCACTGCACTACCCCTTCCACCTTCTTCTCACTCCATTACAAAGTCACTTCCCTCAGATCAAGCTAGTTAAACGGAAAGAGAGAGAAAACCAAACCCAGACTAACCTCAGCAGCATGACAGTCTACGACGAGTGCTGCTGAAAGTATAAAATCACCTGCTGAATGGAACACACATGTTCTTTTTCTATGGGGCTCCGGGCTGCAGTTATTTCCATTTTATCATGGGTACCTGCTGACACATCCAGAGCAAATTGAGGGGAATATCAGCTATTGGGACGTGACAATTAACAGGCAAAACATTATATTTAGAGCACTTCAAATCAAGCCAAGCTTTTCCTGCTGAAATGGCCCTCTGGGATCTTGGCTTTTGCTGTATTTAGAGGTCACCACAAAGGGGCCATCATTAGGAATGATTTTGACTTTGCCCTGTCACAAGTGATATTTATATTTATCATCTGCTTCCTTCAGGTCTCAAATGTGTCCATGTGATCTTCATCTTTGGCTGCCGCAGCATTTCAGGAAACTTAATTCAAATGCAGCTGAAATTGTAGTCGTCCACTCAATGCACCTGCAGTGAGGTTTTTGTTACATAAGGTATACCCTGAGATTTTTTTCTCAGGGGAAAAGAGCTTGTA
Organism: Mesoclemmys tuberculata; assembly: GCA_007922155.1. Classification (NCBI taxonomy): domain Eukaryota; kingdom Metazoa; phylum Chordata; order Testudines; family Chelidae; genus Mesoclemmys; species Mesoclemmys tuberculata. The sequence goes on along the minus strand of ML675604.1, from coordinate 25,773,960 downwards.
AATTACAAAGATCAGCTATCTGTGGATATGCAGCTTTGCTCTGTCACTAAATATCTTTACAAAATAGAGACTGAAAGATCCTTGTTTATCACGAAAGATTTGAAGCTGCTGACAAAGTGCCTCAATTTGTCTTTGAGAACATTGCCTCTGTGTATTCATACTTCAGGGATTCATCTTTCCCTGCGGGACAGACCGTATCCCTATGTTCATCCTTTTTACAAGGCTATGATAAATTTTGTACCCCATATATGCCTTGTGAGATGTCATTTGAAAACTCAAAATCTGCTGCAACTTGTTGTCCTGCTAAAATGTGTAGCAACACTGTATTGTAAAGTTATAAGACTCTGCACTGTTATATTGATGTAACATGGTCCAAAGCTAGAAAAGCCGCCTCAAATCCATTCTTCAGAGACAAAGGACACACTAACACTTCGGCCAGATATCCGCATAATCAAATGGACTATCATGAACTATCACCTGACTAAGCAGCCATTCTTTGGTGGGAAGAAGGGTGTGAGTGAGAATTTTTATATATTGGCAAAGACACAACAGGGGGTTTCCATGCACACAGACTGGATGTTTCCTGAAACCCAGCTGGAGATAATCCTCAAAGAGGGAAGGAGGGTGTAAGAATGAGAAACAGAGGGCCCCAAATCACCCCGTCCTGTCATCTCTACTCTTGGCAACAAAGTTTGAAAGATGAAGGAAGCATTGTTACACTAGGGGAAAGGTCCTGGCTGAAAAATTCAGCCATTCTGCTCTAAGCTTATGGTAAGAAACCTTTTTACTTTTAAGTTCACTTAGCCCGTTGAGTTAGGTATTAGTTTGCATATCATCTTTATTTTCTTTTTAACCAATTCAGACTTATATGCCTCATTACCTATAATCACTTAAAATGTAACTTTCTGTAGTTCAGCATTTTGGATTGCCATAATATCTGCCACAAGAAGTGAGAGGCTTTAATAGCTGAACTCATTTATTGTATGGCACACAGGCAATGTCGTATGCTGACCTCTCAAATCTGCACTAAAAGTGGTGTTTGACTTTCACTGTTAGTCTCGCTCTCTCTCTCTAATCCTCTCCCTTTTTCTCCCCATCTTCCATTTGCCCCTGTAAACTTCATTTCCCCAGCTATTTTCCCTTTCTTCCTCCCCTTCGCTCTTTACTGATGGGAGCCTGTCCCTTTTGGGAAGTTTAAATTAGTTCCCACTGCCTGGTCTTGCCAGACTAACTAAGCCTAGATATTTTTTCAGTATGTAGAATCTCCAAGCTTTGTAGCTGTTCATATCCAAACTCACTGAAGATTGGCTTTTGCTTTTACGTACCAGTAATCTAGACTAGGCCATACCAATGCAACATGGACACTATCTTCCATCCTTTCTAAAAATGTTCCCAAGACTCATATTTAGCGCCTCAAAATGCAAAGGCAGCTTTGCCCGAGTGAGTACTGCAATTAGTGTATGTCACGGCAATTAACAACCTGCATCTGCATTGATGAGCATACTTTCTGCTTCTAAGCTATTTTTCTCAGAGTATTCTGAAAAGCCACCAGTGTTTCTGAGAAATAGACATTATTTTGCTAATACATTTTCTACAAAAAAAACCAAAGTTTAAATTTCATCTGCCATTTGCTGCTCAATCTTGCACCATGGGTAAATCCATCTGTTATTTCTCAGGGCCTTTGCTGGTTTTAAGCCAAACAATTTTGTCTACTTCCTCTTGCACATAAAATAATATATTAAACAACACAGAACCCTAGGATCTCCCACTATTCATTGCCCTCTGTTCTATGGAGCAGCTCTGTAATATAATTCAGATCCCTATCTCTTAACTAGTTTTTAATCCATGACAGGCCTTTGCCCCTAACCCTGTGATTATTTATTTTCCTTTATCTCATCTGAGCCACTTTATCTAGAGCTTTTTTGGCACTGCAAGTAACTTGTATTCGCTGGGTCACTGTTGTCTACTCCTTTATTATCTATTATATTCAAATACCTCTAATATTAGTAAGAGACAGAGCGCTCCCCTTAGAAGTATGCTACAACAAAGTCTATCTTTTGTAAGAATTACAGTAAAAAAATCATTATCATATGACATCTTTCATGCAGTCACCTCTGGCTTTGAAGTCAATGACCAACTGGTGCACACACTAACAGCTGGTGGGGGAAAACATGGTTACTTACCAGTAACTGTTGTTCTTCGAGATGTGTGGCTCATATCCATTCCACTTAGGTGTGTGCACACCCTCGTGCATGGTTCCCGGACAACTTTTTCCCCTAGCAGCCTCTGTAGGGGCTGGCTCCAGCGCCCCCGGGAGTGCCGAGCTCATGCCGCGGTACATAGGGTGCCGCCTGCCATGCGGACCCTCAGTCCCTTCTTTCTGTCAACTCTGACAGCGGGGACGGAGGGTGGGTGTGGAATGGATATGAGCAACACATCTCGAAGAACAACAGTTACTGGTAAGTAACCATGTTTTCTCCTTCTAGTGATTGCTCATATGCATTCCACTTAGGTGATTAACAAGCCATACCTGGAGGCTGGTAGGAGTCAATGGTGAGCTGCTTGCAGCACAGCTCTGCCGACTCGTACATCCTCCCTCGACTGCTGTAGTATAGCGTAGTGCGAGGCGAAGGTGTGGACCGATGACCAGGTGGCAGCCCTGCAGATGTCATCCAGGAGGACCCTTTCCAGGAAAGCCACTGACATGGCCTGGGCCCTCGTTGAGTGCACCGTCATGACCCCAGGAAGTTGGATGCCTGTGCGCTCATAGCAGAACTTGATGCAGGCGGTGATCCATCTGGAGATGTACTGCGTGGACACCGGGGATCACCTCATCCTGTCTGCCACCGCGACGAAGAGTTGCGTGGTCCTCCAGAAAGGCCTCGTCCTCTCTATGTAGAAGGCGAGGGCTCTCCTCACATCCAGGGTGTGTAGTCTCCTCTCGTCCTCCGACCCATGCGGTTTAGGAAAAAACACAGGGAGGAAAATATCTTGGTTATAATGGAATTGGGAGACTACCTTAGGCAGGAAAGCTGGATGTAGTCTCAGCTGTACCTTATCCCTGAAGAACACAGTATAGGGGGTCTCCGAGGTCAATGATCTTAGCTCAGAGACCCTCCTAGCTGAGGTAATGGACACGAGGAAGGCCACCTTTCAGGACAGGATCAGCAGGAGGCAGGTGGCCAAGGGCTCGAAGGGGGGCCCCGTCAGTCTAGCAAGGACCAGGTTGAGATCTTTACCTGGGTCATGGACCTGCGGGTAAAGCCTCTTAACCCCATTGAGGAACCTCACCAACATAGGGTGGAAAACAGGGACCGCCCCTCCAACGGCTGATGGGAAGCCGAGATGGCCGCAAGGTGCACCCTGAGGGAGGCTAGCGCTAAACCCTGGAGCCTAAGCTGCAGCAGGTAGTCCAGGATGGCCTGCACGGGGGACGTACTGGGGGTTATGCCCTGCGACTCCGCCCAGCAGGTGTACCTCCTCCACTTGGCCTTGTACACAATCTGTGTGGAGGGTTTCCTGCTACCCAGCAGAACGTGTTGGACCTGTGCCGAGCAGGTTCTCTCTGCCTCCGTCAGCCAGAGAGTCTCCAGGCCGTCAGGTGCAGGGAGTCCAGGTTGGGGTGCAGCAGGTGACCGTGGTCCTGGGAGAGCAGGTCCAGCCTCCTTGGGAGCTTGATCGGCGGGGCGACAGAGAGGTCCTGCAGCATGTTGAACCAGTACTGCCTCGGCCATGCCGGGGCAATCAGGATCACGTCTGCTCTGTCCCTCTTGATTTTCAAGAGGACCTTGTGCAAGAGCGGGATGGGGGAAATGCGTACATGAGGGCCTCCGTCCATTCAATGAGGAACGCATCGGAAAAGGAGCCCGGCTTGCGACCCCGGAGCGAGCAAAACCTCGGGCACTTCCTGTTCCTGGATGACGCGAACAGATCCAGTCGGGGAACACCCCATTCGTGGAAAACTCTGGCCACTACCTCCGGATGCAATGACCGGTCGTGTTGGGGTAGAAATAACCTGCTGAGGCTGTCCGCCTCATCATTCCTGACCCCCGGAACGTGAGAGGCAGTTAAACAAAAGTCATGCCTCACCGCGAAGTCCCAAAGTCGAAGCGCTTCCTGGGAAAGAGCTGAGGAGCGCGCCTCCCCCCCCCTTGGTTGTTTATATAATACATTGCTGCGGTATTGTCCATCAGCACCTGTACCATTTTGCCCAATAAACATTGGAGGAACACCTTGCACGCTAGTCTGACTGCTCTGAGTTCTTTCATGTTGATGTGGAGGGCAGTCTCCTCCTGGGAACAGTGGCCCTGCATGCTCAGGCTGCTGCTGATGTGGGCCCCCCACCCAAGGTCCGACGCATCAGGGTGCGTCAGATCAGGGTGACTGAGGGGGTCAGGTCCCTGAATGGAACCCCTTCCAGCTCTGTCCCGGGGTTCCTCCACCACTGGAGTGACACCAGCACTGTGGGGGACACTGTCACCACTCTGTCCAGAGAGTGCCTGCTGGGCACATACACTGAGGCCAACCAACCTTGGAGGGGCCTGAGCCTGAGGCGGGCCAGCCTCACCACATAGGTACACGAGGCCATGTGGCCCAACAGCTGAAGGCACTGCCTGGCTGTCGTCGTGGGGCACCTCTGCAATTGCGATATGATCGCTGCCATGGCCTCGAACCTCGAGTGTGGGAAGAAGGCTTTGGCTCGCACTGAGTCTAGGGAGGCCCCGTATAAACTCTATGCACTGCACTGGCAACAGCGTCGATTTCTGCTCGTTGATGAGCAGCCCCAGATTGTTGCAGGTGGCCTGGACGAGGGAGTGGGGGGGCCCTAGGCGGTTGCTGCTGCTGTGGCGGGCGCTGCAGCTGCTGGCAGGTCTGTTGTCTCGCTGCTTGAGGGGTACACAGTCACAGGGAACACAAGGTAGCCCTTGAGTCTTTGATGGCATGCAGCTTTTCGTCTGTTTTTTCTGAAAACAGACCGGCCCCATCGAAGGGCAAGTCCTGTATGGAATGCTGCACCTTCTGGGACAGCCCTGTGGACTGAAGCCACGCTGTCTGATGCATGGTGATGGCGGAGGCCATTGCCCTGCTGGCTGTGTTCGCAGCATCCAAAGCAGTCTGTAGGGCTGCACTGGCAACAGTCAGTCCTTCCTCCAAGACCGTGGTAAAGTCCGCAGCTTGGTTCTGGGGCAGCGACTCTGCGAACCTTCGCATTGAGTCCCAAAAGTTCAAATTGTACCTTCCTAAGAGGTCTTGGTGGTTAGCCACCCTGAACTGGAGTGCCACTGTGGAGTAGACCTTTCTACCGAAGAGGTCTAGGCTCCTGCCCTCTTTGTTTTTAGGAGTGGAGCTCTGGGCCCCCTGTCTCTCCTTCTGGTTGGCAGTATTCACAACCAGAGTACCCAGGACTGGGTGAGTAAAAAGATACTCGTGCCCTTCGGTTGGCATGTAGTTCTTCTTCTCGGTGTCCTTGTTGGTTGGGGCAACCGAGGAACGGGTTTGCCAGACTGCCTTGGCCAGGCACAACACCCTTTCATGAACCGGGAGGGCTACCCTGGAAGGGCCTTGGGTCCCCACACGCCCGAAGAGGGTGCCCACCTCTTCCTCTAGCACCTTGACCTCCAAGTCAAGGTTGGAAGCCACCCTTTTCAGGAGCTCCTGGTGGGTCCTGAAATCAATAAATCAATGAGAGGTGCCCTTTGATCCCTAAAGGCCGCCTCATCCAGCGACGAAGAAGAGGATGGGTGGTGGGGTCCTGTTGCGGGGCCCTCCCCAAGGTCCAATTCCTCTCCGGAGGAGTGGTCCCTTTCCTGCACCGATGGTGCTTGTGGGGGAGCCTGCTGAGCAACAGAGGCAAGGGCTGACGTAATTCCCTGCCCCAACTGTGCTCCTCATGGGCCCCAATATGGCCATTTCCAAGGGGCTGGGGCCAACCCAGTGCCGGTGCTGATGCTGGGGGCTGTACATCATCCCGTACATCATCCCGGAGTCGGGCCTTCCGGGAACCCAAGCCGGGGGAACAGTGCTGGCGATGCCGCTGGGAAGAGCTGCTTCAGGACCCGCTACCGGATAATCCCGAAGAGCGGCAGTGCCATCTGGAGCCGTGCCGACGCCTTGGCGAAGCCGCAGCCGACGAAGAGCGGTGCCGTGGGACCGAAGACTTGTGTTGTCTTTTCCCCGGTGCCGAGAGCGGTGCCTCAGTGCCAAGTCAAAGTCCGATCGACGAGAGCAGCTGGCCAGCGACGGCAATCTGGAGCGGTGCCGTCTGGGGGACCGGGTCCGGTGCCGTGAAGTGTCGTCATCGGAGGAAGATGAGGAGGGCGAGGCGCTATCGAGCTCGACTCTCCGGTGCTGGGTGGTGGGCAGCTGTTCTGGTGACAGGCACACCCATCTTTCGGGGACACCCATCACGGGTTTGCCCCAGGACGCAGGCCCTGTCTCCCTCGGCCGAGGGAGGGCTGGAGGCATGGGCAAAGCTAACAAGGCTCGAGCGGCCTCGAATGCCTCTGGCGTGGAAGGGTCCTGGACGGGGGTGGGGGTGGGGGGGGTCCTCCACTCCCAGGAGTCGGGGGAGGCTCCCTCTGCATTGGTGCTGGTGCCGGAGGCTGCTTTCCCCCCCCCCAACTCCGCCCTCCTCTAGCACCGCGGGACTCGACCCCGGCTGCTCCTGCGGTGCAGGGGAGGGAAAGCGCTTCACACGCTGATGACGCGTCTTCTTCAGCACTGGAGATGTCCGGTGCCAAGGCGCCTGCGGTGCCGACAGAGCACTCTGCGCCGACGAAACGCTCGGTGCCGATGAAATCTAGGGTGGCTTGGATGCCGTGCGCAGCGTGAACTCCATCGGAATGGCCTTAAGCCAAACCTCCCTCGCCTTCTGGGTCCTCGGCTTAAAGGCCTTACATACACGGCACCGATCCCTCCGATGCTGCTCACCCAGGCACTTGAGGCCGTGATCGTGAGGGTCACTGACTGGGAAAGCCTTCCCACAGCCAGTACAGAGTTTGAACCCTAGCAAGCCCAGCACGGCTGGGTTGCTTGAGCCCGAAGGCTCCCTTATCCTAACTGAACTAATTCCTAACTCAACTAAAGCTAATTAAGGTCAGGGAGAACGGCTAACTAACTAAATACAATAAGAAAAGGGGAAGAATACTTGCGGGCAGCAAGAGTTGTTCCAGCGACCCGTATGGGCGGAAAGAAGGGACTGAGGGTCTGCATGGCCGGCAGTGCCCTATATACCACGGCATGAGCGCGGCAGTCCAGTGGGTGCTGGAGCCAGCCCCTACAGAGGCTGCTAGGGAAAAAAGCTGTCCAGGAACCGTGCACAAGGGTGCGCACACACACACACACATCTAAGTAGAATGCAGATGAGCAATCACTCGAAGAAGAAGTAAGGGTATAATTTGGCAAAAATCACAGGCCTCTGGTAACCAGAGAAACTCATGACTGGCTGGTGTGTGGGGAGGGGAAGCTCCATATTTGAAGCTTCTTTGTACCACACCGACCAATGCCACTCTCAATCAGGCCCTCTCCTGCTGGTCTTCCTGCCACTGTCCATTTCTCTGAGAGGCAGGTGATTTGGATTTCACAGTATCTCCATTCATCCTTCTTCCTGGCCCATCTGCTAAGCACTACATTACTGACTTCCCAGCTCATGGACAGGGCTCCTGGTTTAAGTATTTATTTCACATCCTTGACGCTGGGTTCATTATTTCCCACTTAGCCTCATAATTCTCCGACAAACACCAGCTAACTCCTGGGGCGTTATTGCTGTTGCATTGCTCAAGTTACTCAGAGCCTTCCAGCTCTATTAAGCCTATAAACACCAGCTTGTTCTGAGGTAAGGAGCAGCTGCAGATAGGGGAGGCCGGGCAGTCATCTAGAACTAACTTGCCCATGCATGAGGGGGTGTGGACGGAAGACAGACCTATATTGCCTCAATCCTCGTTAGTACAAGGAACCATTCCAGTCCCTTCATCATGACAAGCCCTGTACTTACCCACCAGTCCTGGTTTACTAACCAGTCACGGGGGGCCAGGCTCTGTAGGCCTGACATGCTGGGGCAGAGTGTGGGGTTCTGTGTAGCGACCTGGCAGAGCAGCTGGGAAGACATGTTTGGGTGGAAAATAGCAGAGGCCAGGTAGTTAGCTCTGTTGGGCAATGAAGCAGGGACCTCGGGGGGATGGCAGCGCTGCGGTGATTGGAGGCACGAGGCTGAGCAGCCAGTCTTACAGCTGTCAAGATGATTAGCACACAGAAGCGAGTCATTTAACGTGACACTATGGCCAACCCCGAACGCCCAGGAGTTTCTGCTCAAGCCTGAGATTTTTTTTTAAATAATGATTGTATCATGGTTTGGGGGTTTTTGTGACCCTCCCCCCACCATCCTAGTCTGGTTACCAGGGTAACTGTCCTCAATCTGCTTCCATTCAGCCCTGGGAGGGTGGGAAGCACAGGTGCTGCTGGAGCTGGAGGAACCCTCAGGACCTACCCAGCTCCGGCAGACAAAAGTACCAGTGGGTGGCAGGAGGGATCCTGAGGTGTGTGGCATTTGAGGAGTAGGGCCTGTGATCAGGCTCACGGCTTGGACCCCCTTCTCAGCCTCCTTTGTGCCCCACACCCAGGGTGTTGCCCTCCTATCCTGCTCCAGTCACTCCACCCCATCCCTGGAGTGCAGCTCTCCCTCCCCCATCCTGCCGCAGTCACACCCCTGGAGCATGGCTCTCCCTCCACTCTCCTGCCCCCGTCACCCCAGCCCCCAAAGCCCTGCTCAGCTGGTGGGGGGAGAGAGTGGAGAAAGCAGCGAGTGATGGTGGAGACGATCGGGGGCAGAGGCGGAGCAGACGGAGGTTCCAGCACGCGGTGCCCAGTTTTCACAAATTAGAAAGTTGGCCACCTTAGCAGTAATAGATGTGAGGCAGTCAAGACACGGGCCAGCAATTTGGCCATAGTGATGGAAATGGCAGATTTTATGTTAGCCTCTACAGGCTTCACTCTTGTTTGTATCCCCATTGCACTGGGCAGTGTACAGACACATAGGCCGAGATTTACAAAGCTACTTAAGTGGTGCAACACTAAATGCCAAGGCACCCTGCTACTGGTGGAATACTCAGGTGCCCAGGTTTCTCAAACAATGTGTACGGAGAGGTAAGTGCCTCAGGAAGGGGTCCTTAGAGGCCAGCAAACTGAGCAAGGAGCTACCTAACCTAGCCAGGAGTGAAATGCAGAGGAAAAAAGCAGAGCTAAGGGCCCAGATTCTCAAAGGTAGTTAGACACCTAACTCTCATTGAGCTGGCCTTAAGCACCTAGCTGACAGGAGGCCACTCCCTCGGCTCAGGATTTTCAGCCATGACTCATCTTCCACAGTTATGTGCTTAAAACAGGTCAGCTCTTTCTTAGGGAAAAAAACCAGAAGAGTCCCTACACCAACCACCACCCTTTGTCCAATAGTTAGGGCACTCGAGGGGGAGGGGAGGTTGTGGGATTCCCAGATTCAAATAATTGAACCAGACCCTTTTAATTGTTTGTACAAAGTAGAACAGCATCACAGGCGAGATTGAGACCCCAACCTAGAATACACTCCATTGCTTGGGGCACTCACATGAAAAGCGAGAGACCTGGATTCAAGTCCCTGCTCCAAATCAGCCAGAGTGGTGATTTGAAAACAGATCTACCTCTGTTGAGTAGTGAGTGCCCTAACCACGGGGCTATTGCATTGACATGCACATGTATGCCAGCCTGCTCCCCCCAGTGTTCAATTTGGTCACACTGGGTGTTTTTTTTGCATAGCCCCATTCAGTAGATGTGCTCTGAAGTAGCAGTGGAATGTCTAATTTGAGAATTTCACCGGGGCTTAGCCCTGAGATAGGATTCCAAAGTGCTCAGCATCATCAGGACTTAGGCAGCTTTGCATGCGCCCACCAGCTGGGAATTTAGGCACCTCCATGGGTAGGTGGCAGGGTTTTGAGGATCCCAGTGGTGCATAAATGTTGGATTTAGGCTCCTAAAGTGGATCTAGCCTGAAACAAAGAATGACAAAAAATTGAATAAGTGGAGAAACAAGGGTCAAACTGAGGTTGGCTACACTTGTTTTTTTACCATTTATTTTTTAAACTATTTCTTTGTGCCCTTCCAAATAGTTCCCCCTCCCTCCCTCTCCATTTCATCTCCTCTTCCTTCCACATTCCTGATTTTCTCCATAGTCTACTCCCCCCCTTATGGTCCAGGGGTTGGGAGTCAAAGACCACGGGATAACCTAAACATAGATAAAAGTCACTGCAAACCAAGTAGTCTCATTGAAGATACTGACATTTCTCCCCTCTTTGAGGCAGGCACTCCTGAAAGGCTTCAGTGTCCCTGCTGGCTCAAAGCACCTTCTCCCCTCCTGTAGTGGAAGACGCAGCTCCAGCAGAGGATTTGACAGACAGAGGCTCTTGCATGGTCCCCATACACCAGCCTTTCCCCCATGGTTCCAGCATTTAGAGGTATTGTGGAGTAAGCAGTAAGAAAATGGAATATACTCAGGGACAGAGAATTTGGCAAAGCAGCAACAGGATGGGAAAGGCTGGTAGAAGGACAAGTAGTTCAGTTTTGAATGGAGAGTTTGTGCTCGTGGTTGGATGCAGGAGGCAGATGTGGCAAGGGGCAGAAGAGGTGGGTTTCAGAACTGGCAAAGCAGATATGGTAGTGGAAATCATGGGAGTGGATAAGAGCCTGTCTTGTTCTAATCAGCTGTTCCATGTAAGAATGTGGGAGGTGCTCACCTTTCTATGCTTGAAAAGCTAATTTAAGGCTTCATTTCTTGCCTATTACCTCCTGTGTGAAAGGTAGTGAAATCATCTGTTTCTAACTCTAATTTTTACATTATTTAAATTAGAACGTACTGATCCCTGGGAAGTCATAGGTGAGGTGATCTCTGTACTCTGCCCGGCACCCTCCTTGGTGCACTCCTTGAAGGTACAAACTTTGATGCTATTTATTACTCTCAGGCTGTGCGCTTGCTTTCCGATAGCATTTACTGGCTTGCCTGGGGTCACTAGGGCTTTACTGGGAAGCAGCAGAAGCAGGCTGATGTCTCTCTCCCCCTGACCTGGATTGCCATCTTGTGCTCCATAATCTGAGCTTTCCTTTTTGAAAAGTCTCTAATCTTAGTGGGTGTCAAGAAACCATGAACCCTCTCTCTCTAGTTCAGTGACATCTGTCCAAGAATCTGGAATAATTGCTCCAAGACATGAGAACCGCCCCCTGTATTAACTCAGATGACTGCCCTCAACAGCTCCGTTCTAATCAGTCTTGATTCAAGCCGTTGCTCTCCAGAAAGGCAATCGTAAGCAGCATCAACCATGGAAGTAGTTTTGTTTTCTCCAGGCTCAGCAAAACCAGGACTCCTTTCTTCTTGCTTACACACTCCAATCTATTCTCTTTTTAAATGAAAACATTTGTTCATGAAATTAATGAGAAAATATACAGTATGGGTAATGGTTTAAAAAAACCCAGAAAAACATTAAACAAGAGAACTTTAGGGCAATACTCTGCAATTTCTCAGACTTGAAAAGAATTTTGTTTTGGTTAAGTTATGACTCATAAGCTATGTGAAGTGCCTGGCGCTGCTCAGAGAGTGAGCTTGCTGTAATGTTTCTGGGAAATTTATGAGTTTTCATTTTGTTCTGTGTTTCTGCTATTTATGCTTGTGTGTTGGGTATATTCCATGACAATGCTTCAGCTAGTGGTCAAGCATAAATATCAGTCTTCGTGTCAGTCTATATCAAGCTGCTATGGAGAAGATTTAAATGTTTTCAACTCATAAAAATAGAATCGTCTTCAGTGATGACTGTTGATGATAATAATTGGAGAACGGGAGGCAGCATACACACATATAAATCTAACCCTTTGGGAAATATGAACAACAGGAAACAGATTAGAAAACTCTAGAGTTTCCAAATGTTAATTCATAAGAACAGCTTTTTATATTCATCACTGATTCTAACACTATGCTTTCCTATATCTCATACAGTCCCGCAACAATTCTGCAAGGTCTTTCATTCCCACAGATTCCTGCTATAATTCACCGTTACAGCATTTCTTTTTATTTTACTTTTTTTCTTTGAGAATGGCAGGATATACATGTCTTAATTGTTTTTGCCATACATTTCTCATTCTAAACTTACAGGCTTCCATAATTGTCATTAAAAAGCACGTAGACAAAATATTGTATGGTATCTATAATAAATGCAAAGAAATCATTACAAACAAAACTTGGCTTAGCAAACTGTACATACATAAATAGGTTTCTTTTTTTTTACTTGACATTTAATATTTTTTCTCATAAAAGCTTCCATGATCTTATTTATTACATCCATTTGTTTAAACCTTAGAAAAGTGCCTGTCAGATTTACAGCCTGTGCATCCAAAACAAAGGTTAGAACACCATGCCCAAAACAAAAAACCAAGGAAAAGATAGTACATTGCCATACAAGCTTTTTAAAAGTGTATGCTACAAAGTCTCTAAAATGTCCTTAGCACTGGTTGCTTTGTACACTGTAAGATACTGATAGTGTATTTAACAAAGATTGGCTAATAGCTCATTCAGAGCCACACACAGGAAAAGTTCTCTCAACAGTATAAAGTCCTTGGGTGATGCATAGTACATGGCAATGATCCAGATATAAAGTGGCTAAAGATCCAGAATGTTGGCGAGAAAGAAAATTCCCTCACTTATTTCATAGCCTTCTTAGAGCCAGGGATGTGAGTTCTGAAATTATATTACTCACATAATGCATTACACATTTTAGTACTGATACATTATTAATTTAGTGCCAGTAGAATGACATGGGAACATTGGCTTCAGTAGACAGATAAAGCTGCCACATTGAGTGCATTAACATTTGAAACAGGCCCATTTCCTGACATGTTTCTCCAACTTTACTAGCCTTTCCACTGCTTCATAAAGGAGGAGGGCCATTAGTATATCTTAACATGGGGTGGAAGGACCGGGCAAAATTATTCGATAGGGTACAGCTGTAGTCTTCCTCTGTCATTGGTACAAGGCAGGCAAGACCAATCAAGAGCAGCAGAAGAAGCTGAAGTGGTAGAGCAGCTCTGAGGACCCTAAGGAAGAAGGACGGGTGCTGCTGAACTGCCAGTGTCTCAGAATGGGAGGAATCTGAGCCACCTCTTGTGGACCTGAGAAAAGAAACCAATAAAGAATAAACAAAAGCCTTATCAAAATGGACACTGCTTTCTGGAATGGAACAACTCTTCCTGGAATATTAATTTTAAAATAAATACAAATCCTCTAGTAACAAATACCAAAGGAATTTTATATTGAATATGCCATTACCCTGACACTGTCACTGTTCAGCAATGGTGGGATTGGAAAACAAAACATGTGATCAATCATAGAAAGAATAGCCCATGGGAAGCTCAAGCGCTATCATTTTTTCTTAATTGCATAAGAGATTTTCCATGTGAAAAAATGTAGGGATTGTACTCCTTAGGCAAGACAAAATATATTCTAGCATGTCAGCCGCCGACTCAGTCCATATCTGCACACAGTCTAGAAGGGAAATGCTTTAAGTGTCAACTACTTTTTCTTTCAGGAATTTTCACGGTGAATCATGCAACAAGAGCGATAATATGCCAATGCTGGATTAGAGGGATCCCAGTCTGTACAGAGTACAACATAGTTTCATTTTGCACTGAATCAGGAGTTAAAATTCCTGAACTTGAATGGATTCTTACCCTTTCTGTGTGACTTAATTCCCTGCTGTCTTTCTATGAAAACCTATTACTAACATGACAGTCACAGCCTGCTTTCAGTATCTGATAGGGAGGTAAGCCTTGAGGTCAACTTTTTCTAACCTGTATCCTAAAGTTAGTCATCTAAATCCACAGCAATTTTTTAATCAGTGGGAGATATGCGAGCTCAGCACCTCTGAAAACCAAAAATCAGGCCATCAATTTAGATGCCTAATTGTAAGTACCCACATTTGAAAATTCTGACTGAAGTTTTTAGTTTTCCCTGTAACATGGAAGCTCTTCTTTCTCGTGGTGGATAAAGTTTGAATTTCATTTTGACACAAACCTTCCCATTTTGCCCTCTTGACCTAAAATGTCAGAATCCTGCTACAAGGGTGACCTACTGAAAGACTTTTTAGAAGTTAGATGGATTGAAAAAAGACAGCTTGAAGGTTAAAATCGCTGAATAGAATGATTTAAGTACACTAATTATGTGGCATGGAAAGGTACTGTGTTTTGGCAAGTACTAAAAATTCAGGAGAATGTAATGGCTCTCAAGCAACCTCCTAATACTGCAGCCTACTTCAATCTTGCTTCAGTTCTTTTTATTATCAAGTGTTTATGGGATATCAAGGTCTCCTGGCAATTTCATTACAGTTCAGCAAGAACACAATGGTGTGCTGAGGTTAAGGAGGTAGAAAGACATATGTAAAACAGCGTAAAGGAAAATGAGAATCCATCTTCAGAATTACCTTTGTCTTGATGGGAATTTTAGTTTAATGGCCATGGAAGTATACACTCTCCTTTACCTTCTGGATCACTGAAGTAACTAGTTCTCCAATTATTAATCTCTTACTGGAGGAGATCATTTGCTATTACTAGCACACTTATGTACAGCTGTCTTCCCATGCTGAAGACTTAAAAGGAAGCCAGGCAGCTTTTGGTTACATTTAGTTGACTAATGGAGGAGTGACTATTTGGGTCCACTAAATGATTAACTTTCTGGGATGATTAGGTCAAGAGGTCAAGATCAAAACAAAAGATTTCACATTGCTTAAATCCACAGCATTGGAACCAGAAAGGAAAACTGATTATTCTTGCATCATGTAAGATCATATATTATATAGAACGCAATGAAAGGACATGGCACATTTAACAGCATCAGAGCATTCCATATTAAAGTTCAATTAGACAAGGCCTTCCACTGTCTAAGAATGCCAACACAGAGAGTTAATGGGCTGAGGTAGGAACAAAAGGAACATGGAGTGCTTAATTACCTTCCAAGCATTTCGCTGCACAGTCTACCTACTTACGTGGCTCTTTTGGCATAAATACTGTTGCTGAGAGCTCATCAACAGGCGCCACATTTTGTAGTGTCTACTCATCTCTGGAGTTAATGATCATGATGTGAAAAGCTGAGTCCTCTTTTTAATAGTTATCCAGTGAACTGAACATCACCTGAAACTTTCCTTGGGGCCACCAAAAAGTTCTCTGTGTGAATTGCCAAGAGACAGACTAGTAATTTTCCTCTCTTCTCAAGACTACACCAGCCCAAATACACCACTGATTTTGTTTTGTATTTCTTGAAAAACATAAAATTATTCAAAATGTGGTGTTGGAAAGTGTTTGGAGGCTCTCTCTGATGAGTCTAGTTAATTCTCTGAAGAATTAATGCTGTTATTGGAGAAGTGTTCTGAAATATAGTAGTAGAAGATCAGGGTTGTAAATATTAACAGCTAATACTACATGGAAACGAACCAAGGAGTGAATAATGAAACATTTGCCTCTGTATTTTCAAGGGCTATGTTTTTAAAAGTTCAAGCGCTATATTCCTTTGGCGATATAGCTGCTGTTTATCATACATACTCATACTGCAATGGACACATTGACAGTGATGGAAAACTGGATACGCAGCTCAAACTGTTTGCTGTGGGTGGGAAGGAAAGATTAAATGTAGCATTTGCAACTGAAGACCTGCTGCTACTGAAGCAAATGAAAAACTTCCTATCAATTTCAATGGATGGGGATTGGGTCCAAATGCTACATAGTATGTTAATTTTGGGGAAAGAATAGTTCATTTCTTTTGCCCATGCATTCCCTTCTCTTTCAGGCTGCTTTGCCATTTGTCACACTGACAGCTGTTCATTTGGACTGAAGTCAGACCACTTCACAATTGTTCTTTACTCTCTTACATTACTGTCTTACTCTCATACATCTAGTGACTAGATATTGTGGAAGGCACAGCTGCAAATCTGACCAGCTGCAAGCTTCCTAATGTCAAACCAAGCCATCTATACAAGAACTCTGATGATTTGACCTTAGGATACATATAGCAGTGGAACTCTGCACCGAGAGAGCTTCCAAAGTCTGGAGGATTGGAGCTCTTTCTCTTGTCTCTTCTGAAAAGTTTGGCTGGTAGGGAGAAGTTAAATTATCATGCAAGTTTACCAGATGAATGGGGGGAATTCTCATTTCAGCTCATGTGTATCTTCATCTTACTTCTCAGTTTGCAGCTAACTTAGTTATTTTCTGCCACTGCATGTTCCATGTTGGCTTTTCTGCCTCCCTCCCTTCCCCCAAGTTAGCTGGCTTACATTGTAAAGAAGATTAATATGTCCATTAAACAGGTGGTTAAACAGGCAGTTTAAGTGACAAGACTGAAATCATAGTGAGTGGCAGAATTGGGAACAGACCTGTGGAGATCTGAGTCCAAATCCCTAGTTCTAATCAGTGCACTACACTGTCTACTATCACGCAGTCAAAGCCAGTAAGAATCTTGTGGCCTGGTTTGGCTCAGGAATTAAATGTGAGCTTTATAAAATTGTTATTTGATGCAGGACAGGGGTGAGGTGGTGGTGTTAGGAAGCAGGGACTGGATCAGTGGCGCCAGAGCTTGAATAGAACTGCCCAAGAGAGACAATGTAAACATACTGGAGCAAATTGCACAATTATTTTTGTCTTTTTAACATTTTAATCACTTTAAAAAATCTGCAGGCATCGATCCAGGTGTGCATTTTCTGAGAGCTGTATTAGCTGCTGAAGGGAAAATGCACTTTTGGGATTTGCTTTTCCTAATTAACATGCAACAGCTTGTACTGCCTCACACAACATCAGATTCAGGACATACTATAATGTGTAGATTTGGGAGGATGTCTTACTAAAGAGACATGGGTTATGTGACAAATGTACAGGGTATAGTAAATATGTTAACCAATTTGTTATGATAATGGAAAGGCAAAATGTCACCAAGCTCATTAAAAAACCCCACTGTCCCTATAATTTTTAAAGTAAGTAATTTTCCATTTCAAAATCCTATGGATAAACATTTCTTATTTCTCTTTGGTTCTCCCTTATACTATAGTCTATTAGGATTTGCTGATCCAGTGCAAGATCAAACACAAAGTACTCTGATCAGAGGCATGTCAAAATATTAAAGAACACAGTGACAGCTTGTACTGCTTTATCAGTTAAAACTACATTACACATGAACCACAACCTGTCTGGCTTGTGCATTTGATTAAGTTTCCTATTCAGTAGGAACCCATTTGTATTCCATGCTTGTCTGAATGACAAATTGAATATTGTGTTGAACAGCTATGAGATGTGTTAATAAACAGTGCTGAAGAGAGCTGATCTGAAAGGTGCCGCGCAGATGCCACTGTTACAATGTAGGCTGATCCCAAAGCTGCAAAGCGCTGCTATGACGCACGCTGGGCAAGTTGCTCACCCCTACAACACAGAAGCCTTCTCTGTGCGTGCGTTGATGTGCATATAGAGGGGAGCAGGGGAGCAGACAACGTATTCCTTTGGTTCAGTGTTGCTAGTGCAAGCATGCTTATCTGCCAGAGTTTTAAACTTGGTTCTTCAGACAGGTTCATAAAAGACACATGCTTCGCTCTTAATGGTCAGAGATTAAGCTTCCCATTCCCCCCCTTCTATAAGAAACAGAATGCCAAAGTTTTATACTGACTGGAGATAAAGAATCAGGGAGAATTTTTCTATCTACAAGAAGAGCAGAGAACTGGAGTCTCTTGTATAAGTATACATTACTTATGCTTTATGTTATTTTACTGTTTTTTTAGCAAAACACATCTACTTTCTTGGAGACATTGGCAGATTAAATGTTTTACCTACCACACATCACTTGAATTTTGATAGTGAAGTGATACAACTACAAAGTCATGAACTGATTCTATACACACATTTAAGATACTGCAAATATTACTTGGAAATAATCTGGATAACAGATTAGTTCTGAACGCTAGCAGTTTTTGCTCTCCCCATCCCATATTTCATGGTTGCTTTGTTGAGCAAAAGCATGGTTTGTCTTTACAGAATAAAGGCCATCAAGTACAAAGTGCATTCAAAGCTTTTTGAATGCCTCACCATTGCTCAATCACAGTCTAAATCTATTTTGGCCCTGTTTCAAACCTAAAATTTCTCTCATTTGAACAAGAACTATTTCAATGAAATAGTTCAATTTTACTACACAGATGCCAAAGACAGTGTACGTTTGATTATAGTTCATATATAATTCCCCCTTCTCCTCCCAACCATAATTTTAGATTCTTGTTGCAACTGACTAGCTGCAGGAATGGGACAGGGCCTCTACCTTACAGTGTTTATATATCTAATTTGATTTTTTTAAATGTGTTTTGTTTATTCTAAGGGGGAAGGTGAACTGATCAGTGGAAGAGTGAAGAGGGACAAACATCACACCAACAACAGAGAATGCAGAAGCACTGTTAGCCGCAGAGATGAGAGATTCCTGGAGACAAGGTGGAAAGCAAAAAGCGGCAGCTGCAAGTCTGCTCTCTAGTGGTCATCTAGAAATGGGGCAGTGCTGCTCCTAGAGTGATACATGGATGCAAGCACTTGTCACGTGTCACATTAATGTCCGTGTATTATATCCTATGAAGTCCTATGGCTGCAGAGAGAAACGATGCTATTTTAGGATGACAATGCTCACATTCTGACTTTTCATTCTGAGTGATGAGAACTGAAAATCCACAAACTGAACAAAACATTAACAAAAATTAAAAAGCAAAAGCAAGAGGATGCTAGTGTGTTTTCTCCAGATTTGTGGGTTTCATAAATTCTAAAATATTGTAATGGCCTAATATTTGTCTTAATTTAATATCTAGAAATAAAGAGGATGATAAAAGTCTTTGCCATGAAACTAATGGTGTTTCTGCTAGTCAGGCCTTAATGTAATAAGCAGTATCATGAATGTAAAACACCCATGTGATCAAATGTGTCAAAATCAATTTAAATTTAAGTGATGTTAATGGGAAACAAAAGCTGTATATTCGACAATTATCAGGTATTTCTATTTACAGATATTTTGGTTGTAGTAACTGAATCCTGTTTATAAAGGAACCTTGCATTGGATATGGTTAATTCCTGTCCCTTTGACAGATTAAGTGTGGAGAGACACTTAATGGACATCATGGGCAATTTCCATCATCCTCTTAGAATTCTAGAACAGAGTGCGGAAACCAGGAGAATAAGGTACCTGCTATGTGGACTGCTGACAGAGGGTCCAGGCTGTGAGACACTACATTTGCCCCGTGGCTGTTTGCAATGAACAGGGGGTAAAGAAAGAAGAATGTTCAGTCCAGGCAAATAAAGACAAGCTACTGATGAAATCAAATTAAAAGTGCAGCAAAGGAAACATAAAATCAAATGAAGTGACCAATACCCATGAACCAAGGAAACTGGCTTTTCTTCGACTCTCAGCTGAACATGAAAATGGTTTCAACAGACAAAAGAAACTTGACAGAATGTTTTAGTCATTAAAATGATCCATATTAGGTTTGGTTCCAAAAAAATGTTAAAATGTTTTTGGCTCAAGTAATTTGTTACTTAAGCTATGAATTAATTCATCTTATTGAAAGGGATATACTTAAGTGTGTTTATAGTTAATTGCATCTAAATTAATGTTCTGTAGAACAGTAAAAAATATATTCCAAATACCACCTTTAAAAAGTCTGGCTTCCCTTTTTCCACCCACAATTTGAGGGCCAAATAACTGCGGTGCATTATTGCACTTGGAATTATTTGCTAACACAATTAGTGCAGCTCATATGGTTAACTAGCCGACAATGTCTGGAGGTTAAATTATTATTTTTATTTATATAGTATTGGTGATGTGCTTGGCACTAGAATTTTAAGAGACATTTCCCCTCCCCCCAAAATTACATGTGCAAAAAGGGAAGCCAGTTTAAAATCAGGCCCTGAGGAATCTTACACAGTAGGTCATGGACAAAAATGACGAAAATAATGTATGTAAACACAGTACTGTGTTAGAGATGAACAAATACAGATGTACATGTTAAAATGAGGCATATTACATTTCTACCAGCTCTTTAGTCAAAGTTTGCTATAGTAAATAATTTGATCACTTTCTGTGGTGTGCAGACATCTTCCAGTTTATGGTATCATGACTTTTATTAGTAATTTTTTAAAAAGTGGCTAATAAAAAATGAAATTAATGACTCCAGAAATAAAATGCTCATGTTTTATGTTGTTCTCTTCCCTTTCGAAAAGCCAGTGTTCCTTTACATTCTCAAACTAGGATATAAAGAAAACTAGTGAATGCAGCAAAATCAATTTCAAGAGACCACAAAGTTCATCAGGACAGAACTCAGATGTTTTATAAAAAGTGCAAATGAAAATCGATTAGTTAAGAACTAAGGAAAACTGAATAATAAATTAAAATAAATCAATCAACAGAATTCTAAAGAAAGACAAAAATTCCAGTTGCATATAGAGATCAAAGTGTGGAGGAGAAGAGTGCAGCATGGCATGCTGCATTTCTTGTATTGTGCTCTGGTGGTGACCACATGCAACATTAGAGCAGTTGTCACATCCACTGATCAGGTTCTGTGCCAGTGTTTCTGTCAATGCCTTATAAGCTTTCTATGCAGCCCCTCATCCAAAATCGCAATAAGATTCTGGCTCCATCTACAGTTTTAATCAAACACGAAAAGAAAAGTTTTACTGAGGTTCTTGACAAAACAGCTCTGCAGAGGATGCCAAGTAGAGAGTGAAGGGATTGGCTGCAACCGGGCTGGGACAAGACCAGACACTGGGATGCTGCCATCACTTGAACAGAATACAAGAGAGACAGTGTGCCATCCCCCAAAACTCCAGCCACACTTTCAGCCCAGCTTTTATACAGAGCTTTTTCTAATTCTGATTTCATGCAGGGAGAGAGATGCAGCAGGGTTGGGAAAGCAGTTTTGTTTGAGGGGAATTCTTGGTTTGTGCCTTCTTCTTTCCTATCAGGGAGATTGTGTAGACCTTTCAGCTAGCTACAGCTACTGTAAATATCTGGTGCTCCTGCCCCAAAGGTGATAGAAGTATCTGGCATGAAATTACCATTCTCTGTCTGCTTGGAGTGCTTCTTCCAGATACAGGACTGAGGGATCCTGAAGTGTCCAGTTCATCAGTTGAGGACCATGAGGATAAATCCTAAAGTTCAGAATCATAAGAGATTAGAAGAACATAAGTTATCTGCTAAGGAAACCACAATCAGAAAAAGGGAGTCAAATCCTCGGGTTTAGCAAAGTGCTTTGCGTTACTGATCCCTGAAACATGACGCAGGGAGATTTCAATTTATGCAAATCTGTAGGATTAAATCACTATAAATTACACTTGTTAGTATCTGAAGAGAAAGAAAGGCAAATGAGTACTCTGCCAGAAATAACATTTAACTGTCCAAGGTAAGGCAAAGTCAGCATCAAGAAAACGGTAGCTCTGTATTGGTTCTTAAGAGGTAAAGAGGTGTTGTGTACTCAGTGAAAATCCCCACTGGGATCCTAGATATTATTTTATACAGATAAAGACAGAGAGCGAAATACTAGACAGATTGAGAACACATCACATTCTCCATACTTTGTGCAGGCTTTGGGGACTACAACAGGAGGGATTGAAAACGACGGAGAGCGTTAAAGTCTTTTGTCTGACTGGGCAGGCACAATGAAGATACAAGCCTAGCGCCCTTCGCCACACTCTCATCTACAAGATAACGTTTGCCCATATGGAGTGCACTTGCAAAGCTAAGAAAACACAAACACACACATTGGATATTTGTGAGCATGCTAGAGAATTTATTTTAAGGGTTTTCATTAGTTTGTCAATAGGAAAGTAGATGCTGTTTACTCTGTAGAAACGTCACAGGTTCAGATGCTGCAGCTACAGTAGCTAGCCCGAGCTCTTTGCCAGGTGACTGACCCAATGGCAGCAATGTAGGCAGCCAAGGCTGAAAGCTGACACCAGACAAATTCAGACTGAAAACAAAGGTACCTGTTTTTAGCAGTGAGGGTAATTTAACCATTGGAACAATTTACCAAGGATCATGCTGGATTCTCCATCACTGGCAATTAAGATAGGAGGTTCTTCTAAAAGATACGCTCTAGCAATTTTGGGAGGGATGTTCTGTGGCCTACGTTATACAGGAGGTCAGACTAGATGATCACAGTCCTCCCTTGTGGCCTTGGAATTTATGAATTGCTGTTCCAGAGACAGGAAAGTCACTGGACAACACACATGATAAAGGAGATTTCATAAACAGTTTAATAGTTTCATACCGTTTAAATACGCATCACTGTCCTAAGCAACAAAATCAGGGCCAGTAGTGTATTTTATAGCTGATCATACGAAAAATGTCCGCGTGATTGTGAAACTACCCCTTGATGAGTGGTAAAGGAAAGAATAAAATAGGATGATTTACCAGCTGACTGCTTGAAATGTCTAAGATTTTCTCTAGGTCCTTGATGTGATGAGTGACCTCCTTCAGTAGAAGCTTGAGTCTGTTTCCAATGACATGGACCTTCTCTTTGGCTTCCAGGCAATCCTTGCCTTCTGCATTGACCAGCAGTTGGCAAGACATATCTTGGAGTGACACCACTTTCAGTTGAGACTCCAGCAACTCGCGTCTGATTTGCTATTGCAAAGGCAAAGAATCAGATTTTTTCCACTTAAATATTATGAAACAAATGAAAAAGAATGCTAGAGCTTCCAAGCAAACAAAATGACCCACAAACCCAGACAGATGGCAACCTGACTTCAGCTTCCAAGACCACTGCAACAGAAGCACTGACAAAAGCTCCACTAGTCCTAAAACCCTGGCAAGTTATAATGAAGAAAGGTGATCAATGCCTGGCAAGTTCTTCTCAATCTCCTAGCACGAGCAGCAGTCTATTTCAGAGCTCCTGCAGATCCCAACAAGTTGCCATTAAGAATATCCTTTCCAAAACAACAATAAAAACTAACACACACAGCCAACAGGGTAATTCGACAGATGTTTTCCATATTAAACAAAATGGGTTTTAGCCACCAATTTCACTACTGCCTCTACCATGCTAAAGAGAGTCCTGCCCTTTCCTAGTCCCACAGGGTTAAATATACACTATACCGCACAGACCAATCACTCATCTCCAGAACTATCTTCTCTCTGCTTGTCAGGCTGGTTTTCTCCTTTGAAGGCTTTAAACGTTCTAGGCGTTTATGACCCTACCATTAGCAGTCTATGATGATCCTGCAGAGTATCCACGTCTTGGTTTGGATTTATAGGCAAGATCTCATTTTTTCTTCTGTCAATGTTCTCCAACCAAAGCAGCAAACCGTGGCTCATTTCATGGAAATCCTATAAGAGACATGAGCGAGCTTAAGAGAACCCTGATTTATGCTGAGGTTTTCTGTCACATTGCTATTTTCCACAACAGATCCAATTGGCTATATTATTGTATTATACTATTACCATATCAGGAGCCTATATTAGTATACTATATTACAGTATTATTGCAAATACTTGATGGCCCAGATACCATTGCCACCACATGAGTACTGTTCTGATCTTGTAGTTTTACACCCACGTTGAATTTGCTTCGCTTAGGTGTGAATGCTACCATACATGATACGTTTGTGGAGAACAATCTTGTAACTAGGCTTTCTAGGTGCAAGATTTCACAGGGATCTTTCAAGAGCTAACCTTTACAAACTGCATTTTAGTTCGCACATGTGACCATACTGGCAGCATTAGTTCTGATCTCTCAGATTAGGAGGCTGTGAAGAAAATTTCATCTCTGATGTGGGAGGGAAGTCCATCATTTAAAATGAATCCCTTCAGCTCTAGAATTCCTCATTATGTCCAAGGGAATGAGACCTCACACACCAAATACAGACCTGGCACTGCATTAGTGCATCCTGCAGTGAGCAGCGCCATTCTTCAATCATACTGCATACACGTTCCCAGTGCATGTTCATCTGAGACAGATGCTCCTGCAGCTTTTTGCTTTCTTCGCTGTCAGACTGAGTGAATTCTGAACTACACAGGTTGATGGACAGGACGATAGCTTTGCGGTTATCGACAGCTTTCTGCAACTCCTGGATGACAACGGAGTTAGAAATACCCAAAACTTAATGTATAGGATGCGTGCTACAAACTTTTAGAAGAAGCAAGTGTACTGGTCTCCATTAAAGAGCAATGATTTGCAGTAAGTAACAGAGTATTTTAGTTTACCAGTTTCCCTCTTTACTTAGCACAGGAAATATCTGTGGTAACTGCGTGGTAACAATGCAAATGTTCACTCTTTAACATTTACTATTTTATGTTCACAGTAAAACTTAGAATAAACCAATTAAACTTTTAAGACTTAAAAGCCTGCAGTCATGGCTGAATTTTAAAGATCAGAAGAGCTGGCTTGTGTTTCAAATGTCTGAAAGACAAAGAGGGCCTGGCAAAAAATACACAGCCTAGTTACAAAAGCTTGGAGCAAATATGAGATACAGGAAAAATTACAGTGTAGCTCTTGACAACACTAAAGCTTCTGCCTCACAGTTTTGTTGAAAATTATGTTAGTTTTTTATGTTTATCAACTGGAGACAATTGTCCATACTATTTTTTAATTTTTTTTTAAAGGGAGAGGAAAAGGATTCTGAGGGAAGCTCCCCCTTTTCTCCTGTTTACAGCCTCTTCCCAACGTCCCCATAATGCCTCATATCATGACTTTCATATCACTGAGGGCAGCTGGATTGGATTCCATCTAACACACATTAATGCTGCTACTAAACTGGTTAGAAGGGTCACTGAAGGACGCACTCTCCCTCTCCCCCAATACTCCAAGTGCTGAACATGCTGGTTTCACATTGGCTCTGACATCCTTCTTGCGCAGTGTAGGAGACACTGGACCCAGCAACTGAAACTGGATTTGTAGAGTGGCAGCAGAGAGTACCAAGCTTAGGACCCTTAGGAGGCCAAATGGTCAGCACCAAGAAAAAGAAGACATTGTACCTAACAGAAAAACAGAAGGGTACCATTTCTTTAAAAAATGGCTCGTTTGTGGTCAGGACAGATTTTGATTTACTTAATTTTTTTCTAAACTTCATTAATTCAGCTGACTTCAGCAGTTATCTGTGTATTCTGGAAATGTAGCTTGCATACACAAACAGTTTCCAACATTTATTTGGAATTTAAGGAAAACCGTGATGGTTTATTTGTTATGCAAATAAGTGATTTCTCAAGCCCTGATTCCAGTTCCTCACCCCAATCATTAGCCACCTTTTCCTGTGCAGGGATGCAGACAGTGAAAACCAAATATCAACTATATTTCATGAATGGAGTCCAATGCACAGGTTGCATGGTAGGCCATTACTGAAGTAATTGATGGGAAAATGGAGATAAAACCTTACTTTCAGTTTTTTAATTCGGAGCTCAATTGTTTGTATATCGGTGCTGAGATCAAGATGACAGAGCTTCTCTAACTCCTCTTCAGTCTCCATTAGCCAAACCCAAATATTGTTCAGGTCAGAGTTAAACTGCTGCCACTGCTGAAGATTCTGTTTCATTCTCAATTCCTTGCTTAGAGCTTGGGCCTGGATTAACTCCCATCGATCGATCACCCCTGCCAAAGCAGAGACATAATACAATACAAACACAGACATATACATAATAACGCCAGTGTTTACATTAAATACACTCAGTATACAGCAGCCTAAACAAAATATTATCACACTCAAAACTAAATTAAGACAACACTGAGTATGTGGCTTTATATAGCAAAAGCCAAGGAAGAGGGAGATGGACCAACTGATCCAATAGGTCTTTTTCAACTCTAACTTCATGCAATTAACTATTTAGCCCGTTGTGTGGTATACGTGGGTGTCTGAAAAGAAAACTATCCATCTATATTTGCATGCACACTTATACCTACCCATATTACAACACTTATGTTTACAAAGCTCTTCACTGTAAAGTTAACCCTCACAACAGCCCTGTAAGGTAGGCGTTTTATTATTATCCCCTCTTTACCACTGGGGAGACTGAGACAAGAGACTAAGTGACTTGCCCAAAGCTCCACAACAAATCCATGCCACAGCCGGAATAGAACTCAGGAGAGCCGTATTTCTCTCCTGGTATGCTAGTCTCATGGATAAAGTGGTCTTGTTCATATAATGAACGACCGTGCATGCAAATAAGGATTTTGCATTTGCAGATAGCCATTTATATGTTTAACTAGCCACCTGCACCTGTAATTATTGCTATCTTTATGAACCCTTGGACCTTTTTAATAAAAATGTTTGCCCTTCAATAAATATGTTTAACCTACTGACAAACATGTTGCATGGAGATAAATCAAGGCTATTTCCCAGTCATTCACCCTGTGTGCATATGTCTTAGAGAGACTAACAATATTCACTTTGCTAAAAATGTAAAAGAAATTGAGATCAGTGACTAAACTAGGCACTAAGGGTATTTTGTAATCCAAAGTTTAAACACTTCTTTTTCCTTTCAGAAGATATCTAATAAATATGTACAGCATCTATAGTGTTTTGCTCAAGTGCTTAGGGATAAATATTATAATGTGATGAGCTACTTAAAATGTACACCTGTGCTTGATGCTTATGCCTGGTCTCTACAAGGAACTGATTCATTTTGGTTTATAAATATTATGTAACGTTTACACTGACCATGGAAACAGAAGCAATAATCCCCCCCAACAAATATGGAGTAACACAAGTTGTTAAATATGTACTTTACCAACACTATACATATTGCTGCTTATTTCACATTTGTTTCTCACAGAAGGATTGAACACTACGTACCAGCTGTTTGTGTTTCTGTACTGTTCAGGTTAATAAATCCAGACAACTTCTCCTCTTCCTCTTTCAGTTTGTAACCAAGCCTTTTTACGGAGTCTATGGTGCCACTGCACTCACCCAGTAGCTTCATCTGTTTTAAAAATACTTCTCATTAATCTATGCCATGCTAGAATAACTCTAGAGGTCAAGGGCTAATTACAAAGCAATTTTCAAAAAATTCTGAAAATAGGTCTTGACATGACAGAATGGGAAGAAGCCTTCTGCTTTAATAATATGCCATCTGTGAGTTTATCTTTCTGTCTCAAAAGCAATCAGATACAAGAAAGGGTTTCTTTGGCCAACATGGTATCAATGAGATGCTGTGTCTCTTGATATTACTTGCATCATTTTTGCATTGATATTCAAAGAAAGAACAGTACATGTGAGATTTAAGGGATTAAACGTAGAGGCTCAAACTCCATTAACAGAAATAATTCAGTGCCACTCTATCAGAGTATTGACAGAATCAAAGAATGGATGTCTTCAGGTGACATTTATTCTCTAAACACTAAGACCGTAGGAACTGGAAAGAATATGATACTGGGAGACATGGGAACTGAAAGAGGGAGTACGATAAGAGTGGAAAAATGATGGTGTATCCACACAAAATTTCTGACAGGAATGTCATAGAAACGTAGGGTTGGAAGGGACCTCACGAAGTCATCAAGTCCAGCCTGCTGCGCAAAGGCAGGGCCAAATTAAACCTAGCTGCTTACAGTACTGTTTGTTGAGGTTTATTCCACAGCGATTTCTCTTTGAACTTTTTATCACTGATTCCCATATGCAACATGGGCAATGTAATATATGTTTATAATTTGTCAATAAAACAAATACCATGCATCAGTCTATAAAATTCTGGTCTTAAGAGTGAAGGAAGTTTTTTTAAAACATGATCACGGATACATGTGAAATTACTATAGGTCATCTACACAAATTTTATTGGAAAATGAACTCATCAGGGTCATGTTCCTAAAATCTCACGCTATTGTAAATTCACAAATAATTACATTACCTCAAAATAACAGTAACTGCGTGTGATTGATGGTAGTGATTATACGTGTGAATGGGGCTGAGAGATAGTAATAGCTTTATACATAATCTGTTCTATTGCAAGAGCCATATTTTCAATGGTTATTCTATGTTCATTCATTACCACTTGTACCATAAATATAGTTCCGTCACAAGAACTGTTATTTTAAGTTCTGCCACCAGGTGGCAATACTCCTGGTACTCACATATCCTTTGTAACTGGAATCTAGCTCCGGTCCTGTGGGTGTTTTGCTCCGAATGATGTTTTCTGTTTGCTGTATTTGGAAACGACTAGTGTCTAAGGCCTTGTCAAGCTGACGGATGTGTGTTTCCAAAGCACCTGGTTCTCCTGGGACAAAAGTACAAAAGATATGATTGCCACTTTCAGATTTTTTCAAAACTTTTGCTTTATATCCAAGGAAAAATATATATGAATTACTAACCAGGTTAGACAGCACGGAAAAGCTGGCTGCAATAGTAATGTTGGGAAGTGAAAAAGCAAATTTGTATCTAATTACATGCTTGTGTGTTAGCAACTTTCCAGAGGATAGACAGTTATACTGATGAATGTGCTTGCCATGAGGATAGTATCAAAGTTTTCATATGTACAAACAGGCCTGTGCCCTGTTTTGAAAAGACTCTTTCCCCTAAATAGTTCTTGATCTTTCTGGAAGACTAAATTCTCAGCGGGCTTTATTCCAGCCTTACACATTTTCTGTGACATTGCACCTCCTCAGATAGGGCAATCACTGACGACTGATTAAGTATTTATGCCCCTTCCCTCCATTTTTATTTTAAAGTTCAATTTTCAGTGATGCTGTTATAGTTATATCCACCAAGTCCAGCAGGCAATGCTTCTAAAACATGGCACACTGGTGATTTCGTCCTACAGATCAAGGCATATTTCCACTGGTTTAGGTAGGAGGAAATGTTAAAAACTCTGAATGCCTTTGTAGTCTCCTGTCTGGCTTGCAATATGAGGCAGAGCCACCGTACCTCTGGGTGGCTATACTTCTTGTTGAATGGAAAAGGAACAGGGTGGAGCCAACTGGAAACGGAGCTTCTGGCACTGAAAACTTTGGAAGCAGTACCGGAAGAGAAACGATGTCTTTTTCTATACTTACTGCTGTGCCTAATATTCCCAAGAAAGCCTCCTGGTACAGTCTAATCTGACAGTGTGGTGTTGGGTTTTTTTGTTGTTTTTGCAACACTTATTTGCTGCAGGCTGTGAGCTTAACTGCTGGACCTGCCCACGCTGTCAAGCTTTCATTGGAACACAGGTAATTTGACGCTTGCAGTGGGGACACCATGTCAAAAAAGAAAGAGTGGGAGCTCATGGGTGAAGATATTTGGAAGTGCACGTGACCGTTCCAACATTCTTTTAAGAGGAAATTAAACAAAAGCGTGTGAGCTGTCCAAAGGACAAAGCCTCCATTGTAAGAAAGAGTAATGTGGTAAAATCTGCGCCTTTTCTGTAGTAAAGACATTTCTTATTAGATCATTTCCACTTTTGAATGGTGCTGAAAATATTCATGGTTTGTGCTTTCATGGGTGAGGAAAAACTATTAACCCATAACTTTTGGTAGTGTAATAATTCTAACAGGTACAGAACTGGGCACCTAGGCTTTGGACAATCCTTTCTCCTCCCCTTTTCATCTCTGTCTCCATACCCAGAGAAGCCAGTTGCAGCTGCTCTCTCATCCTGTATGAAACCAGCCTCTCCCCAAAGAAGAACCAAGGGTTGGGATGCTGTTATAAGTATCTCTTATTTTGAAACCCTCTGCTACAGTATTGGGGTCCAGGCACCAAGGAACTGGTATCAATTTGAGTAAAACACTAATTAGCTACATCTAGTTAGCCAGTAACTGGGCTAAAAAGTATTGCATCCTAGCCGGCTTTTTCAAATTCTTTCCTCTTCTGTTGAGTGCATGGAAGAAACAATACCTTTACCAACGGTAATATAGCAGGAAAGTTCTGTATTAACATGCTAGTGCTGTCATGTGAGAAAATATCTATCTTGTCAGCTGTGAGAAGTACAGTAGAGGAGCTAAAAGAAGAAGACACTGTTACAGGTATGCGTTGGATTACTTGGGTCTGGCTGTTCTTAGGCTTTTTTGATGCCTACCAGAGAGATTTCTTAGTGCATTTTCAGTAAATTTTACATAGGCCTTGGGGCTTTCTGGGATCTCTACATCTGCAGAATAAAAGCACAATCTGAGTTGATATCTCAGCAATTGCTGTCATCTTGTAACAGGAAACCGACTTTCCTGGAGACAGAGTAGGTCACCAGTTCTAATTTAAAGCACATGTTCCTTTTGAATAAAGAGAGTTAAACTGGATCACAGAATTCCTGTTGAAAAGAGCATTAAGCATCCAAGCAAGTCCAAGTATCTTTTTAGATGTTAAGGAACTAAAAGGCACAAGACAGTCACACTTAAAGACAGAACAGAATACTGAATTTAGGCCTCCCTAACAATAAATGGGCTTCAAACACATAGACATTTCCTTATTAGTATTTGTTATACTATATGCACAGTCAAAGACAAACAGGTTTCATGAACTCATAAAAGGCCAAGTCTTGAAGTCCTAATTAAAGTAAAACTTCCCAGTGTTGTCAATGTGAGTCTTGCCTGAAAAGGACTGAGTAAAAACTCACTTAGGCCTTGTCTACAGTACAGTTTTGTCAACGAAAGTTATGCCAGTATATGGCCTCTACTGTAATTAAATCGCTGTTGCATGTCCTCACTGTGCTCCTGGTGTCAGTGGAGTGCATTGTGGGTAGCTATCCCACTGTACAACTGGGAGCAGTGCACTGTGGGTAGCTATCCCACTCTACAACTGCACGCAGGGTACTTTGGGAAGGGTTTGCAATGTCTCATGGGCCAGTCACAGTCTCTCATGTTCCAAGGGCGTCTGACTCAAGTAACAGCAGCTTTTCAACTGCCCTGTCAGCCAAACTGACATTGTCGAACACCAGAAGCCCACAGACGTGTGTGAGTGGTGGGGAGAGAGAGAGAGAATGTGCACTGGGGGACTGTGACTGTGTCTGCATGCGGTCTCCAAGTTAAGACAGCAGTGGCTGGAAGCAACTAATCCTGAGGCAGAAGCTGCTGCATAGACAGCTGGTGTCCCCTGTCCCCTCACTCCAGCTCAGTGGAGACTGGAACACCGATGGGGTGAGGGGGACAGGGGAACAGTGTGTGAGCTCTCCATGGTGAGTAGTTTCAAAACTTCCTGGGGTTTTGAAAGTGGAGGGGCAAATGGCTGCAGGGCAGCGGAGTTCAAATCATTGATCAGAGCAGTCACAATGGACATTGTGGGATGTGTCTGGAGGCCATTTACAGTGAATAAACAAGGGCAGTGACTACACAGATGCTTTGTTGCTTAAACTTTGCTGGAAAAAAGCTCTGCACCTCTCTTCGAGGTGGTTTCATTTTGTTGAAAAAACAGGATAGTTTTGTTGGCAGGGGGTGTGGTGAGGGGTGACTGCAGTGTGTATGCCAGCACTGCTTTGCTGAAAAAAGCGGACTTTGGTCAGCAAAACTCTCTAGTGTAGACCAGCCCTTAGATTTAATGAGACCCAATGTGTGAACATGTCAAATGCTTCCTTGGAGTTTTCTCTCTCTCCCATTTTTCTTGCAGTCATTCAATACCGTTTCTCCCAGTCAAAAGACTATATTAGCCAGCTGTTACAGATGACACCAGCCACAACTGCCAGACACTGGATGCGATAAGACAGCCAGTTCCCTCTTTGTCATTCAGTGAATATACCTCTGTGACATTCCAAGCCTGTACTCATCCAGAAGGCTGCAATATCCTGCCAAAGACCAGGAGCCTAAAGGCACTCTTCCAGGACAGATATTGGAGATCTTTGGGAGCTCTCTGAAGTACTTTCGCATGCTTAAGAACTCCCCAGCACTATAATCCTATATGCAATATTTATTTCCCTTTACGGAGAGACGTACGAGAGAAGCAATCAATACCTGCTATGCTAGCTGCTCCCCTAAGATAGAAATCTTTGTCTTCTTGTCCTTCATCCTCCTCTGAGTGCAGTACCCTTGAAACGGCTGTCTCCAGGTCCCGACTGAGGTCATAGTCATGATCCCATTCCAAGGGGATGGAGTCTACACTCGCAGGAGTATCCCGTCCTGAGCGCTCACTTCTCACCGGCTGGGCAAGTGATAGTGAGAGGTTGGAGGAGGGGTGTGGGGAGAGAACATTGTCTGCAGATTTGTCATGCCAATGTATGTCAGAGAGCTCTGCTGATTCATCCAGATCCACCTCTCTGTCAGAGAGGTCATGTTCATCATCTGTCAGCTAGAAGGAAACACCAGAACAGAGACTATTAATTCAGCCCTCGGAAACAATGTCCTTTCTACCTGGGTCAATGAGATAAAAATGTCCCTGGGTAACATTCAGACTGACAGGATTCCTATTTTGTATCTTTCTTTGATCCTCCTTTGAGTTTTTTTAAATGCATATAAAATAAAAGGATAAAATGAGTAAAAGGGGCTAAGAATAAACTCAGCTGCTTAATGCTCATCTGTATAGTCTCATGTGAGGCAACTGTCTCCAAATTTTCTCCAGATATTATCTCCACACAGACAGCAAAATTAGAGCAACATTTTGGAACCAAATTATAGAAACTATAAAAGGCGTTTATCTTGACTATTGCTCTTAGCTATTCTTTCATGTTGTGAAAAGCACTTCACTGCTTTCCCTTGGTAGGGCTTTCCAGTTTGATTTCCAAAATCACCCTTTCCCATTTCCCAGCTGTAGATTCAGTTCTGGGTACTTAAACTTCCATCTGGCCTGCAAGGAAGGAGTGTCTTTATTTCTAGGAACTATTCAATGGAATTCATCCTGAAGGGCAGGAAGAATTTTATGTCTACAGTGCTGCACCATCACTCTCTTTCATAAAGCAATGATTTATAATGCATAGGTGTGCGTGATGCTTTCCAAAAATGAGACAGGCTCTTTTTCCTGAAGAGTTTGCAGTATAAATAAGACATAACACAATATGTCATGATAACACACAGAGGTCCAGGGGAGGGGAAGAGGAGGATAAGGGTTACAAGAAGTAAAGATCATGGAATGTTTTGGCTTATACATTACACTCTCCCCCCCAAATAAACTCTTTCTAACATTATATTTGTAAATTGATAATAAATCTTAAAACAAACAAACAAAGAAACAAAGAGGGTACATACAGGAAGGCGGATCAGTTTCTTGTGGTAGCGTTCCACACGACCAAAGACCTCTTGACAGTAACGCCGGAGCTCATCCAGCTCTTCTTCAATGACCGTTGCATCTATGGGTTCACTTTTCTCTATCAGCTGCTCACCCTGGACAATTATCTGCTCAATTTTATTGTTGTTCAGTGAGATCTCCTGCTGGAAAGCCTGTGCAGTGTAAGAAGCCAGGACTTTCTGTTATCATTAAAATTAACATTAAACAATCTTCAGTTATCACAAATGCTACGTCTTACAGAGGTTAGTAGCAGAGATAGTATAGTTACCAAATGCAAACAGGGATCATTACACAGGGTAAGCAAAATTTGGTGGGGCAACTCTGTATTCTCTAGCCCACTGTTTCCCAACCAGTGTGCCATGGCACACTGCTGTGCTGTCAGGCCGGAGCAGGTGTGCCACAGAATTTCTTGAAAAACTACTTGAAGAGTTCTGAGTTGGCTCATGAATATCCATGAGTTCATTTGGAGACTGTATGGTGCCTCAGAATAATTACAAGGTATCAAGGTGTGCCATGGCAGAGAAAAGTTTGGGAACCACTGCTCTAGCCATACTCTCCTCTATAAGCTAAAGAAGTAGCAGCTTAAAGTTCTACCCAGCAAGTCTTATGGTTTCCTGAGCTTGTTTGGAAAGAGGACTGTTCTCTTAACAAGCCACTCCTGAGAGTTTTGAAAGGCTTAGGTGGATAAGGTGGTAATGGATGCAGAGTCTAAAGCTATACTAACACATGCTAACAAGTTGTTTTGTGTAGTGCCATTCACACTGTAGATGTTCCAGAGCACTCAGCAAATAATGAGTCACATGCTAATAGAGCAGAAACCATGGACAAACCGGGCAGCCATAACACACACAACCTCGGCACTGGCAATGATTTTATGGAGAAAGGAAAAATCAATCAGAGCACTGAGGGTTATCCACTATGCTTTTTAAAAACCCATCTTTAATTGCCCCTTTTGCAGCTATATGTGGGCATACCTTTGTCCATACCTATGTCACTGGAAGCCTAACACACTCTAATGATTTTGTTTTGTAGTGTCAGTTCTGAGGTGGAGCTTATGTGCTGGGAATAAAGGGTTTCATCACACATTGCTTTTCATGGAACACTTCTTACGCTCTCATTTCCTATTTGAGTATTTCTCATGCCACAGACTGGTTGGCCTTTCATACCTTCAGTTGCTTTATCTTTGCTTGGACATCGCACTCTGAGAAGTGTTCAATATTGGTCAACTGCAGATCCATCTCTGTTAGCCAGACCAGAATGCTGTCACGTGCTGTCTCAAACTCCTCACGCTGGCCAATAAAATGCTGAAAAAACAAAAGGAGGGAAAACCCCCAAACAACATGAGGCTTCCACAGAAGTTAGCTTTCACTTCCCTATCTTCTGAGTCTGACTGAAATGAGTACACTTTCTTCATTCATCTCCTCTATGCTCTTTCAAGTTCCCACTTCAGTACCATTCTGCCTCTAACTGTGACGAGCAGAATTACAAAAGTTCAGAGGCAAGCATTCTTGTTCTTCTCTTCTATGGGGGAGTCAGACACCTATGCTTAATTCTACCTCTTCCTGCAGCCTCTGACTTAACTGCTTTAGACAGAGCACCCATGAAATCATCAAAAGTAAATTTTAAAGAACCCAGCCAAAGAGAAAACTTGAACGGGCTTGAAAAGTCAAAAGCTCACAATATCCCCCATACATACAGTCTTTTTATGAAAGAGAATGGCTTGAAAATGAATACTTTTAGCCTGCGTAGGATGGAAGTGACTCGCTTTTGTAAGTTGTCCCATCTCTGGTTCCCTTCATGGACCATCTGTTTGAGGCTGCAAGCAGAGTCAGTGCGGTTCTCTCGGGCCAGGCGACGGTACTGTTTATTAATCAGTTCCAGCTGGGTCAGACTTTCATGCACTTGTCGCTGGAAGGCCTAAAACAGCAATGGGAACAACAAAAGACACTATCAGAGTGTCAGTTCCTGCAACTGGTAAATGTAAATGGTCTCTCAGTTTGTTCTTGTCTTTGGCTCCAATCCTGAAATTAGATCTCCACAGGCAGACACTTTGGGAAGCCCCACTGACTCCACCATGGGTGTAAATATTTGCTGGTACTGACCTGATTGTAGGATTGGGGCCTTTTTATTGGGATGAACAAAGAGAAATGTTGCTGTTTACAAAATCAGTAAATGGCAGTAGGGAACAGACATTTTAGTGACACTGCTCTCCCTTCTTGTCTGTGCAATCTTTTACCTGCACATTTTAGAACATGGAGTATTTAAATTCTGAAACAGATTAAGAGTCTCTTAAAATGTTACATTACAGGGTTGAATATGATATTTACTCATTTTATTTCATGTTATGCTGTGGGTTATAAACAAACAAGCACTGTAAATGGTGATGTCAATTTTGTAATGACATCAAAGCAAGAATTCGTATGGTTTTATAGGATTTTTTAAGCCACAATGAATCTATTTAGTACTACCACTTGGCAGATGCGGAGAAGTCTTGGAACGAATAATTGTGAATTTGCTTTGACGGTATTCCAGGTACCTTTTACTCATCTTCAATATTACAAGTATATGAACAATTTTTATTTCCACAAATAATCACAGAGAAATACATTTTGTGAATATTTATATAAATCTCTATTTGAACAAATGGCCATGCAGCATATGACTTATTCTATTCCTTTTCCAGGTTATAAAAGTTTCAGTCATCCAATTCGGAAACAGAAACTACATGTGACTTAGCTAATGAAATTGTGTGAAGAGCAAATACTCAAAAGCTAGTCATAGTCAGAACCTTGTAAGCAATTCATAGGCTTGAATTTTTTCATACATTTATTGTTGAATTTCTCAGAAGCAAAGATTTTCTTGTTGATAACTCATGAACAGAGAAAAGGAGCTAAGCGTGCTGAATATTTCACTCAGCTGTATTTGGGACACAGGCAATTTAAAGGAACTGATGAAGAAGAGGTGAATTAGCTCTGGTTATAGACCACAGTTCTGCAAGTTTGTGTTGTGAGTAGCATTAGTTATCAAAAAAAGTGACAATGAGAATTAGGGCTGTTCTATACTTACCTCCGAGATTCGGCAGCTGTCGATGGGAGATATGCAAGCAACGTAAAAATACTTGTGTAACTCATGTTGACTCCGCTGCTTCAGTTCTGTGCGGCGTCCACACCATGCTGCGCTGAGGGGAACAGCGTTCCCACCGACACAGCACTACACCACTTTTGGATGTGGTATTCGTAGGTCGATTTCTGGATCAACTGAGCGGGTCTTCACAGACTGCTCAGTCGATCCAGAGAACTCGATCTGACGGTGGCAAATTTGCCGCCGTCAGTATAGCCCTAGTCTTAGAGAAGGGAGAGAAATGCAACCTGAATACATGAATGAAATAAATAAATGAATAAATGAATGACTAAATAAATGAAAATTCATTATCAGCATCAGCTATGTGGAGGCATATTGCCTCAATCCTGCCCCATGTCAGAGTGCTTGTTAATTAAAAGTGAAAATAAGCACTTTTGTGCAATGAAGTCACAGACAGAGATAGTTTGAAATAACTGAATACACCGAAGGGTCCTTGTCACTATAATTACAAAAAACGGCCAATGAAATAAGAAAGCAATCAACAAGTGGTTCTGTAATTGGAGCAAGAAACAGATTCTCTCATGGAAGAGGCATAAATATGACCACTGATTTACTACTATCTCAGAAGATTAAAGCTTGTAATGTACAACTCTTTGTAAATGTACAGTGCCACCTCACCCATTAAATCTTGTTTAGCAAAAGAACAATTGTGTATGTTTTCCAATTTTCAATTCAGCTATACAGTAATTCATTTATGTTTGCATTACAGCCTCAGTGAAATACTGGACTATGGTACGATTTTGTATAATGGAGTTCATAACATACTGGATGACTAAAAGCTTTCTAATGTGCTTTCTAGAATTCTTAAGGATTTAATAATATTGGTACTGGCATGGATAGGAGAATAAAATTAGGAAAAAAGTACAGTTACATCTGAAGGAACTCACTTTTCTACCTCTGGTCAGGGTTGACCCCACGTGAAAACTAATTTTGGACTTACATCCCTATCTTGAGATGATAGTAGCTGTGTGGACATGTTCATGTACCAATTTAAACAGGAGTAGTAGACTAAAAGCTAAACTGGTTTCTGAAGGATTGCTTGACCTAGATCTCAGATATTCTCCTTTTCTGCAGTATAAGATCCAAGTATCTGTGTATGTAGGTTGGAGGATAAAGGTCAGTGTACAAAGGGTGACACAGACTGAGAACGCATACCCAGAAAAACAGGCTTCAGGCTAAGTCAGGTCAGCTTTGAATATAAGAGACTGCTGAGGTATTCATGGCAGTCTCTCATATACAATAACTCACTAAACACGACTTAGACCCTTGTCACCGAATGGAGGAAGGATGGAATGAATGGGCAGAAAGACTGAACAGAATACTGATTTTCCAGATAAATCACAACCTTTACATGAATATTCTATGGTAGCCTTTGACATCACTAAACTTAAGAGATCTGGCAGTGTTTCAGTAATGAACCCCAACCATATAGTTTCCAGAGGTTTGTACATGGGTAATAAAAACTGAGCTTGGCTGAAGCATTCCAAAGTCTAAGCCCAAAGAATTTATTTTCTTGTGTTCACAATCTGGAAAGAAAATTGAAACTAAGTCACCTGAACAGCCCCCCAAAAATTCAATTTATTTACATACCACACACATATCCCATCAACTGTGTTACGAGTGACAAACACAGATGAGTTAAATAACCACAACATGGCTAAGCCGTGGCCCTAGCTAATGCCCGGGCCCTGCTAAAACTTATACAATTGCTAAGTGTTTAGCAGCCTGTGTGTCATCCCAATGATATCGAAGGGAATATTCACATGCATAAAGTTATTTGCGACTGTAAGTGTTTGCAGGATAAGGATCTAAGATGGCAATGTGGTAACACTTTCCAAATATTTAAAGAGCGTAAACATGAAGGAGAGGTGTTATTTAAGGTGACAGCATACAAGAAGTCACAGCCAGGAGCAATGGGATGTATTATAGGAAAAGAAAACATATAGGGAGTACACAGTCTACAAAGACAAATGGTAGACGGATTTGGAACATTTAAAAATTACAGTGGACAAAACCCTGGACAATGTACTATAGGGAAAAAATCCTACATTGAGAGTGTGATAGACTGGATGATCTAGTATGTCTCTGGCTATATCTCTATATCCATATATCTCAAGCCTCTGTCATTTTTTTAATTTAAAAAATGCTAGTCGGGGCAGCTGCAAAATCATCAACTCTTCTGTATAGTGTGTGTGTGTTTTGAGCAATTTATGT
Source organism: Mesoclemmys tuberculata (assembly GCA_007922155.1). NCBI lineage: Eukaryota > Metazoa > Chordata > Testudines > Chelidae > Mesoclemmys > Mesoclemmys tuberculata. Next base: position 25,735,449 of record ML675604.1, on the reverse strand, counting down.
ACTGAAAGGAGAACCAGCTGGCTGGTGTAATAGGACCTGGAGATATTAAATTTCAAACATAATAAGTTACCTCAAATTTCTTTAGCTCTTCCTTGGCAACTGTGTACAGCACACCAGAGGAGCTAGGAAAGGCAGCTGTCCTCTCAGAAATTTTCAGCCAGTCTTCAAAGCGAGAATAGTCATCTAAGAACTTCTGCCACAGCCGCCATGTCTCTTCAATTCTGTGACAGAAAATGGAAAATCAGGGTACTTTTAGATTTGAGGTCATTTGACCTGCATTGCTCTGTCTGATCATAAGCTACAATAGGGAACCAGGGCTGCACTGAACAATAATTGGCTCTTAACCAGTTGCAAGGTTGATTGCAAGGTTGATAAATGGACAACATAAATGGCTGGTTGATTCCAGTTTAAGCTGGAATAAGACAGCAATGTTTTTTTCGTGTGTGCTGCAAATCCTCATTTAGAATTGATATAAAAAGAACAGTACGAGCTGTAATAGGAGTTCTAAAAATTTGGCCAATTGCTTAGGAGATTCAAAAACGTAGTCCCAATGCATACAAACACCACACAGTCGAATGTTCTAGAGACAACATCTGATTGCCGAATCAAACCATTCCTTTGGGAAACCAAGATGTTGCAGCACAAATTGTCAAACTTTCCAGGGCAACCCAGCCAGGAGTATGTATCATACTGCTGCTGCTTAAAAAACAAACATTAAAATGACTTTAAATATATCTGTCATAAATTATTTTGAATTAATATAAGGATGTGGCAACATTCTTTTTTTGCATTCATCAATAAAACATTCCAGAATGTTAGTACCAAAAATAGCTACTGTAAGTTTTTGTAACAATGTATTTTTTAAAAAATTAAATAAGTAACTGAAAAAATTCCTCATTTAAGCTGATTAAAAAACAACCTTGTTATAATTAGACATGCAGCAGAAATGTAATTCAAGCCCTGATCCTGCAATTCAATAGACGTTCTTCTGTAGGGTGAACAGATGTCCCGATTTTATAAGGACAGTCCCGATATTTGGGGCTTTTTCTAATATAAGGTCCTATTACCCCCCACCCCATTCCAATTTTTCACATTTGCTAACTGGTCACCCTAGACTTCGGGGACCATACACAACCCCAGTGACTAATATGGTTCCAAACAAGTGCAGACTCCTGCTTGTGCAGATCCCCTTACAGAAGCAGGGACTTGGTCTGCTTTTAAATATGGAGAATATTTTCTCAGGTAAGAGAAACATATGAGAAATAGCAACTTTCTTCCAGACTGAAACATTTGGGGAATCTCTTGGGTTTTACGGGTATTTTCTGCTTACTTAAGTCGCCTTTCCATTGACATTGCACAGATGTTTCTCCATCTTCTGTCCAGGTTCCGGGTGGCCTGCTGGATGGAGTCGCACTCTGTTTCTGTGGCACAAGCATCACAATCATGGAGAAGCACCTCACACAGGTTGAGAACAGATGCAACTCCAGTGCTGTGTTTCTCTATGTCCCTTTGGAGTTCCTGCAGGTTAAGAAATCAAACCTTAAATGTGTAAGCCAAACCAGGTGCTTCTTGAAAATATGCAGTCTCTTTCAGCTGTTAAAAATAATGTAAAATAAAACGCCAGGCAAGCTCACAAGAATCAGGGATGAATGAGTATTAAAACACCCAACTTACATGGGCATTGCTGCAATCTTGCTCATAAACAAGTAGGTTAGTAGCAGGAGGAGACAGTACAGAGCCACATAGTACTTGAGATAACCTGTAACTAGAGGACAGATCCTCAGCTAGTGTAAACTGTCATGGCTTCACAGCAGCCAATGGCTGAGGATATGGCCCAGAGCACAGAAATACCATGAAAGTTTTGTCTCAAGAACATTTATCACCACTGCCAAATTACGATGGAACTGTTTACTTTTCCAGTTCCCACTGGGCGCATACAATAGAAGTTCAGAAGAGAAAAAAAGTGACAGCCAATAGGGACAGAAGCACACAGAGCAGGGATGACTGAACTGGGGGCAAGTAGGTAAAATGGAGCCCACACAGGGCCATCCCTCTTTCATCATCAGATCTGTGCAGGGGAGATCCCGATCACTCTGGGGGCTCTAGGACCCAGTTGTGTATGGACTTGGGAGAAAACTGCAGCAAGAAGCCAGTCAGAAACTCCAGCCAGCAGGAGAAGCAGCAGCCAACACAAGGACCTCTGGACCTTCAGAGAACCTTCTACAGTTTTCACCGAACTTTCCCTGCCCTGTTCCGATTGGCTATTTGTTCCAACCCCACCTCTCTCGTACCGTCTCTTCAGCTTAGCATCACTCCACACCTGGCCCCCTCCCTCTGACCTATCCCTTTTCTTTCCATTTAGCTAAGCCCATCCTAAATAGCCCTCTCCAAAATCAAGAAACTAACAAGCGATTTGTCATCTTCACATTGTTCACTCTGCTTATGTGTTCTACCCATTCCCACACCCTGCATCTGTCTTGGCTGTTTAGTCTCTAAGTTCTTCATGGCAGGGAACCTCTACTAGATGTGTTTGTTTGGTGCCTAGCAGAGTGTGGCCCCATTCTTGGCTGGCCCTTAGACACTACTGTAATTGATGAAGAAGATGCAGATGAAGAAGAATGTGCGTTAGCATGTGTTGAGCACCTGCAGGAGTCTGGCTAGAAGAGAATATATGAATAAACACAATGAGGTCGATAAGTGTCTGCACTGGAGCCTCTCTGGGAAGCACGGATTTAAACAACATGACCATCGAATTGACAGCTCCCTAAAGAACAAAGAAGCTAAGATTTTATGGGATCTGGCAATTGTCACAGACTGAATGGTGCAGGCAAATAGTCCAGGCAAAGTAGCCATAGAAAAGAAGACAGAAAAGACCATGTTGATTGATATTGCCATACCAGCGTAGAGAGAGAGACAAAAAGGAAACGAGATGAGAAGATGGCAAAATATGAAGAACTCTGCCACAAAGTGTAACGATTACAAAAAACAGAGCAAAGATGATCCCAGTGACTACTGAACACTGGAGCTCTGCAAAGAGCTTAACAAAAAATTTCTGACTACCCAAGTTTACAGAGTCTGTTCATGGTCAGGATTTATTGGTGATTCCTGGAGATAAATTTTAGACAGTAGCTTTCCCCTTTTTATGCTTAAATATCTTGTATGTTGTGAAGGCTATTTCTCAATAAAAATCCCATCCCTGTTATGTCATACTGAGGAATCATAATGGCAAGAAAAATAAATGTTCTCCATTGTATGGTAGACATTCATCCTGCTGCTATACTGTGTTCTCTTCTAATTCTATTCTTCCCTAAGTCATGAGGGTGTCTCTTGACATGTCCTGCAGATGGGGCAGTAGTAGCATATATATATATATAGCAGTATATCTTTAATATGAAATGTTGTTTTCCTCTCAGCTGGTCCAATGATAACTTTATTTTTAATTGGGGCTGGCAGGGAAAAATAGAGGACAAAAGTGGCCTTCCACAGAAGTTTCATAGCTATGGAAAGAAAAAGCAGTCCACCTAGTGTCAACACATTTATAGCAATTACTCTCTAACTAGTCTACGTCCATCGCATTTTAATAAATTAGAAGAAGGGAATTTCTAAATTTATCCTGAAATTGGTTAGTTTTCCCAACTCTACACATCTATAATAAAAGCCACAACAAAAACAAAGAAGACTCTAGAGACATTGGGACAACATGTGTAAGGAATCAGCATGGGTTCATGAAAATAGATCCTGTCAAACTACATTTTTTTTAAATAAGATTACAAGTTTGGATAAAGGTTATAGTGTTGATGTAATACACTGATTTGGAATCATATGACATTTTGATCAAATATACATGTTACAGATTAAATGGATTAAAAACTGACTAATTGATAGATCTCACAATACAGCTGTAAATGGGGAATCACCATCAAGTGGGTGTATTTCTACTGGAGTCTCACAGGGATTGTTTCTTGACCCTACACTCGTTAACATTTTTATCAATGATCTAAAAGAAAACATGAAACCATTATTGATAAAGCTTGTATGTGTCAGAAAAATTGGGGGGGATGGTAAATAATGAAGACAAGTCACTCATACAGAGCAATCTGGATTGCTTGGTATACTGAGACAAGCAAACAATGTGTCTTTTAATATGGCTAAATATAAGTGTGTACATATAGGAACAAAGAATGAAGGCCACACTTACAATGGGGGATTCTAACCTGGGAAGCAGCGACTCTGAAAAAGATTTGGTTGACAGGGTGGATAATTAGAGGAACAAGAGCTCTCAGTGTGACACTGTGGCCAAAAGAGCTAATGTGATCTTTGGATGCATAAACTGGGGACTCCTAAGTAGGAGTAAAGAGGTTATGTTACCTCTGTATTTCGCGCTGCTGAGATTGTTGCTAGTATACTGTGTCCAGTTCTGGTGTCCACAATGGATGTTGATAAGGTTCAGAGAAAAGTCACAAGAATGATTAAAGGATTAGAAAACATATATTACAGTGATAAGCTAAATCGATTAAGCTCCTTGAATCTAACAGAAAGAAGATTAAGGGATGACTTGAATACAGTTTATAAGTACCTACTGTGATGGTGTGCAGAACGTCTAGGGTACCGCCTGGGAGCGGGGAAACCATGGAGCCCTGTCTGACCACTGAGATGCTGTGACAAGCCATAAACCTCTAACAGGTCCAGCACTTACACAGCCATCCACAGGCAGGAACCACACCCAGTTTAGTTCAAGGAATGCTTTCTAGCTGCTCATGAACCAACAATAGCACCACAGACCTCCGGATTACACCATGTAACCATAATCAAAAAGCCTGACAAGTGGAGATTATGATCCAGTCTGCCCTTCGTTTGAAGTGGAAAGAACATGCACCAGCTTTTGTTACTGAGCAGTTTGTCTAAACACTTTACTCAAAAACCCACTGGTAAGGAATAAACTTGTTTAATGTTTTGTAACTACAGGAAAATAGATTTGAAGTGATTATAAGTGGCAAATGTAAAGACATCAAAAGGAGTTACCAAATGAAATAAACATAAGATTGCTGTCTAAATTCTACACACCACCGATATTTGAATTAGCTGTGTCTCACCTTTGTTAGCTGGTATAAGCCATTTCTTGAACACAGACGTGGCAACCTTCCCTGTCTGGGACTCCCCTTCTCTCTCAAAGTCCTTCTGTCCTCCAGATCATCCTTCAGGGCTGGTCTACACTACAGACTTTTGTTGACCAATGTCAGCTTTTTGCAACAAAACAGTGCTGGTCTACACACTGCAACCTCCCCGCCTCGCCAACCCAACTCCTCTGATTCTGAGGCAAAATAAAACCACCTTGACGAGAGGCGTACAGCTTTTTGGTCAAACTTCTAGCGATAAAGTGTCAGTGTAGACATCACGCTTGGTTATATCACAGTAAATGGCCTCCAGACGGTGTCCCACAAAGACCATCCTGACCGCTTTGGCCATCATTTTGAACTGTTGCCCGGCAGCCATCCGCCCCTCCCCTTTTAAAGGCCTGGGAATTTTTGAAATTGCACTTCCTGCTTGGTCAGCATGAAGAGCTCACATCGCATCTTTCCAACTGACCACGGCAGCTCCACACACCAAATGCTCTCCTGTTTGGAGCACACTGGAGTTTCTGGCTCTGATCAGCATTTGGGGAGAGGAGTCTGTGCAGTCCCAGCTCTGCTCCAGCTGAAGGAACTTTGAAATCTACAGTCAGATTTCTTGCGACGTGGTGTTCCTGAAGATGCATGCATCATGTACTTTCCCTGATCAACCTGTTTTGATGTCAGTGAAATGCCCACGGTGATCCACAAGTGTCTGCAGTACCATAGAGAAGTACCACCTTTCTATTGATATACTCCATTGCAAGATGGTCTGGGTCCTAATTGGGATGTGTGTGCCATCTATTACCCCGCTACAGTTAGGGAACATAATCGCTGTGAAGCCATTCACTATTTCACACACTTTTCCAAGAGTCACAGTCCTTGGTAGCAGAATGTGATTAATGGCCCTGCACGCTTGTAATAACACAGCTCCAATGGTGGACTTCTCCATTCCAAACTGATTAGCAACTATCCAGTAGAAGCCTAGAGTGGCCAGCTTCCACATGGCAATCGCCACTTGCTTCTCCACTGAGATGACAGCTCTCCTTTCGGTGTCCTTGGGCCACAGGGCAGGTGTGAGCTCTGCACAGCATTTCATGAAGGTGGGTTTGCACATTCGAAAGTTCTGCAGCCACTGCTTGTCATCCCAGGCCTGCATAACAATGCGATCCCACCACTCAGTGCTTGTTTCACACACCCCAAAGCAGTGGTGTACCGTGTGCAGATGCTTCGTTAATGCAAACAGTACTCTGGTGCTTGTTCGCATGGCGCACAGCGGGTCAGGTGCTTCAAATTCCAGTTCTGATTGGGAGCTCACGATATACTTCATGAGCAGCTGTGACAGTGAATCCATCCTTTCAGCTACAGATGGTGGGTGCAGAGAAAACTGGGGCTTTTGAAAAATGCCATGAAACGCAGTCAGAATCCCATGGAATGACAGGATGGAAATCACTGCATCATGGGACATTGAGCCCGCACCCATGGTGCGCTTCGATCCTTTCCGCCTTCCCACAACTCCTAGCGGCACAACCAAGGTGGTAAGTTGCATAGTGGGATAGCTGCCCACAGTGCACTGCTCTCTCTGACGATGCTAGAGCACCAAGGGTAGACACGCTTCAGCGACACGAGTGCTGTGTGAACAGGCACAAGAGTCGCAATTACAGCGCTTTTTATTCATCGCTGTAACTTGCATCGATAACACTCTCTAGTGTAGAGAAGGCCTCAGGTGTTGAGATGCGGAGAGAGAGGAATGAATGAGGATGTCATGTTCCCCCTTTGATAGTCTGTTTCAGCTTGCTAGAGCAATCGATGCATATGGTGGCTGCTTCCCATGTTCAAGAAATCCCACTGTGAATGTACTTCCTACAGGGAAGCCTTTACTGTAAGCAATTCCTGGTAGTAGTTTCTTTCCTTGAGGGCCGATTAGCACATATGGCCACTTCATTATTGTACCTGAAAAGCTGATTTAGGCGGTTCCCATGTCACAACATGTTCTAGTAGCATTTACCACAATATTTTATAGCTTCACATACTATGGTAACATATACCTGTTGGACTCTATTAATACTTAGCAGATCAAGACTTTTAAAATAATGCCAAACAAGGCATACCTTCTACAGAACACATCCTAACTACACGACAATGGTGAACACGGGAGTTTTGGGGTGTTATTTTCAGACACAGGGTTTCACATCTACATGGGGCACAAATATTTGATAATGGGCTCTTCAATCTGGTAGACAAATGTAGAATACGATCCAATAGTAGAAGTTAAAGCTAGACACATTCAGACTAGAAATAAGGTGTAAATTTTTAAGATTGAGGACACTGGAACAATTTACCAAGGGTCACACTGAATTCTCCATCACTGGCGATTTTAAAATCAAGATTGGATTTTTTTTCTAAAAGATATGCTTTAGGAATTATTTTCCGGAAGTTCTATGGACTGTGTTATACAGTCACACTAGATTATCACAATGGTCCCTCTTCTGGCTTTGAAATCTTTGAATCTACAAAATGGCACATTTTGCTTCAAGTCATTAAAACCAATTTCTCAGTCTAATAGATATATAGCTGAAATGTTTTAGGGCTAAATAAAAAACATTCTAATAAATGGGGAAAGTTGGATAAGTGAGGGAGTTATCGGAGTTACTTCATTTAACTTAACAGATTAATCTAAAACTCTTTGTCAGAAACAGGGTTTTACAATATACAAAAGCAAAATGAACATGTTTCAGCAGTCCTTTCTCATGCTACAATACTGAGAAAATGTTGTGTATATATGTGTTTCCAGAAGATTTTATTTTCCTGATGACTCAGAGTCAACATGGAAGTTACTGTCATTCTTCTGTCATACTTCACAGGCCACAAAATTCCTGGAAGATGAAGTCTCATGAGATGATCTTGGCTTGGATGATTATAAAAACAAACATTCTGTCTTCTAGAAATTTGCTCACAAGACCATCTTTCAGGGACTTTCGGTCTGTATGATATACCAAACTAAGTCACTAATGTTTGGGGATTTTTTGGTTTTGTCTCCCTCAAACACCACATTTTGGTCTGGAGTTTAGGGACAGATTAGAAGCTATAATTTTGACTACCGCAGCTGCAGTAGAAATTGCTTGAATGTCAGTCCATGGATAAGTAGCCTCCCAACAAGTTATCTGTCTTTGCTAAAATCTCTCTTGGGGTCTCAGCAGCTTTGATAAGTCTAACAAGTTCTAGGGCTTTCCCAGCGTTGACTGGGCCTTGGTGCTCAGAAGAGGATCAGTAAGTCCCCACATTCTGGGGATATCAGATGTGGGGAAAACCCTGGAGGACACAGTGTGAACCAGAGAAGCATTCCAGGGGCTCAGACACCAAGGTAATGGGTGCAGTGCAAAGATGTAAATAGAATCAACTCAAAGTTCAGAGCCCAGAAGAAAGAATGTAAGACATAAGCCTTTTCCCCACAAGATGAAAATATCAAAAGGTGTGTGACTTGTTGGAGAGGAAAACAAATAGGGGGGCAAAGAAAGGACCCCAACAGGTTTGGATGCAATTGGATCAGAATTTGAACTTTGATGAAACTATCAAAACTTTCTGTTCACCTGCCACTAATTCTGGCTAGTCTGCACAAAACTCATGATCCGCATTAAAGTAGGCTTCCCAGATTAAGGCTATCTGTTAATAAACTGGCAACAAAATTCCAGTGGGCAAAAAATAAAAAAACATCTTCCTTGTCAAGACTAATCTTCTGTCTCCAAACACAAGCATTCACAATTCATCATTCCAGAAACTTCTCAAACATACAGAAAGTGCTGTTCAATTATATCTTCTGTCCTGGATGACATTTCAGAATCTTTACTCTTGAATTTAAGTGAAGATTTTTCTTCTGGCCTTTACAAAATGGGCAACATATCCACAGCTCTTATTTTCCATGCCCAACATTTTCTATTCAGTGGATGTTATGTGGGAAGTTAAAGGAGTGTGCTGACTTGATATGTGCATACAGCAACTAGTCAGCTGCCAAGACTATACTGCACATGCCAAATCAGTGTGGCGACTTCCACATCAAGCTTGCTACAGTATGGTCTTTTACAACATTTTATTGCATGTTTCCTGAGGTCATTTATTTTGTAGCAGCAGATAGACTGGAACAATTCCAGCATCTCAAGACCAATCAGAATAGCAAGGTCCCAGGGTTCTGTAACACTATTATAGCAAACTGGAAATTCTCTGGCAGCTTTACATTTAAAATGGAGCTTTTTAGTGAAAATGAATGTCAGAGTTAGTTCAATTGCACTTCTACTATTTATTTAAATATTACCCAGAGAGCATGGAATTAGGATAGCCACATTTATTGGGTTCTTTTCCTATGAGGCTTTTCAGTAAAATAGTTAACAATGTTGACTTTTTAATTGTCATCTTTGAGTTTCAGATTGGGTATTCATACCATACCTCTCAGAGTCATTGTTTCAAAATGCCTACAGGCTCAAGAAAAGAAAGATGTATTGGTTCCATTAAGCCATATTTTCAATGTTTTCTTTGCAACTCGGGGGGCTAGAAGCCAATTTAAAAAACCAAGCAAACTGAAAGCTGAGATTTTGGAGTACAATTCCACACCATGATGTGGATTCTGGAGTAAATTTTGTGACTGTGGAATTGTAGATTACATGGGGACCAGCAAATACAGAACCAACCATTTGCTCACAAATTTGGTCAGATGAACACAGATCTTGCTTCCTCCCCTGGGACTTCCTCAGCTGCATTATTCTTCTGCACATAGCATAATCCACAATCACCTTTTTGAGAAGGAACTTAAACACAAGTCAGATGTTGCCATGAATTTCATGAATGCTTTTGCTGGAAATCAATCCACAGAGGAACACAGCAGTGTTTTTAAATTCCAGTCTGCATCCATAAGTTATTTAGTATACATTTACTTTTACTTCTACTGCTTTTACCTCCATAAGGGTTAGTTGCTGATCTGCCAGTAGCACCAGCAATCCCCACTAGTACTGCAGAAAATTTCAGCTCATATATTTCCTAACAGTGACTTCACTCTTGAGAGTACTATCAAGCACATGCATGGTATAGAACAACTATCCCCACCATTTTCATCATCCTCAAGGATTGTATTGCTCAGGTATGATCCTTTATTACTAATCTCAACTGCTTGGTTTTCATGGCTTTTTTTCGCCCACTAGGCACTAGTGTAGATTTTCCCACCCTGCCCAGTCTGATGCTACAAACTTTTGCATTCTCCATGTTCATTAGTGAGTGCATGCATCGGTAAGATTTGGTCAACTCACACCAACTGTTCCATTTTCTGCTTCTTTATGCCATATGTAGTCTTCAGCTCGTTACCATCTCAACAATGCACTTCTGTCTTTTTCCAGTAAAAGGGCCAGAGAATACTAAAATATTAGGCTGGAAGGGACCTCTCTGGAGGGCATCTAGTCCACCCCCTGCACCAACGCCCTGATTTAAAAAAAAATGGACTTTGAAATTTGACTAGTTTTCCAGGTTGACAGACTGCAATGAGGTTACACTCACTCTCCTTCAAGTCATACTGCTTTAACTGCCCGAGTGACATTGCACAGAAAAGCAACTGCAAAGTTGTTATGAATGTTCCCCTCCAACTCAAACTTGGCCAATGAGAAGCAGTAGAAGCAGAGTGTGGGAGCCACAGACTTGGGATCTGGTCCTACTTTTTGGCAGGCAATGCTACATTTTTAATTAAATTTGAGATTTGTGGTTGAGTGATAGTTTGTGACACTGTGGACTGGAGAGATCTCAGGTCCCTAAGAGAAAACAAATGTGGAAAAATATACTGATCAAACAGAAAGAAAAACCAGTGCTGACATAGCTGGCTGAAAAGGTAGCTGAGGTAACCTGTGTTGTGAAAACTAAATGAATATTTCTAGTAATCGCTATGGTAAAAATACTTTTTTCTTTATGTTAAAAAATCATGTTTTCATTGCTGTTAGTGTTAGAAAACAATCATCAGGGAGCTGCCAAATGTAGAAGGCAAAATACACTTCCAGTGTTTGTCCCCTTTGAAGCTTCACTGGGATTTCAAAAAGAACACTGCTACCTTCTATTGTTGCACAGAAACCACTGTGGAGAACTGCAGAGAAAAGAAGAGTTAAACTGATGTCTGTACCCAGAATGAATGCAGTGGTAAAGGAGTCATAACAAACCTTGGGATGCCCACATAGGTGCACTGCTAGAAAATCTCAAAACATCTGCTTTAACATGAATACTTAGTACTGTCAGGCACTCTACATCTTCAAAGGGCTGCAGAGCATTAGCTTTTCTTCATACCGGTCCCGTCTGTATGATTAACCCCATGTTAGTGAAATGTACACAGAGGTTAAAAGGCTTTTTCCTGCAGCCACCCAGTATATGTCAGTTGGAGAGGTAGGATTAAAACTGCAGAAACTATTAGCTCTCAGACTTGCACTCCAGTCACTAGACCACAGTCTCTCTGTGTGCTTTACAAATCAATTTGCCACAAAATGTTACAATGCTTTTCTTGCCACCAAAAAAAACCAAACCTCTCTACTTTACTGTTGTTAAGGAGAGGTGTCATTCTGCTTCTCACTAACCCATTACGAATTGCAGTGATAGCAGTCAGCAACCAGTCTGCCAAGGAACAACTGAGGAGAATGCAACCTGCCATGTGCCAACCAACGGAATCTCTGCCCAGTGTGTCAGACAGAACTGGCATAGAACAACAAAAATAGACACAGAAATGTGTGTTTCTTTACTTCATAAAACGTAATAGTTTTTTCCTAGTTTGTGATGGAAGTGTGTATTTTAGCAGGGGAAGGGGAGAGGAAGCGTACCAAAAGTGTAGTACGATGTCAAAAACTACTACAAATAAAAAAACACAAACCAAAACTTATCTGCCCCATCCCACTTCTCCCATTTGCAGCATGAACTGCTTCATTCCAGCACTATATGCAGGCTTTGCACATCCGTTTAAAGTTAAACATCAGTTTTACATTGCTCATGCAACTCAGCGTGCAAAGGGACTCAACATGTTTATGAACTCCAGAACAGAACAAAATCAGAAGGAACTTCCAAAGCTGGACAATGTCAAGCACTTATAAAACTTGCAAGTTAACAGTATAGTATGCTCCATTTTAATCCCTGGAAGTGAATAGTATTTCATTATATACCAAAAAATAGATGAAAACCCCAACCACAACAATAAACCCACATTCTGGACGTAACATCATGGTACCTTACCTCTCTCTGGCAGGCTCAAGCAGCTCCTTGGAGGTTCATTGTCAAAGCCGGCAGAAGATTCTACCAGACTGATGCAATAAGCACTATCTGCCTTGAAATCTAAGGGCATCTTCTCTGCATCAGTGCCTTCTTTCAACACTGAGCTGGATATCGGCAGCCCAAGGATATACTTTACGTGGGTCTCCCCACACCATTGTGCATCTGCCAGTGTGGTGACTGTCAGAATTTTTACTCTTCTACCTCAGTTTGTATTTTACCTGCTGCTCATTCAGTTTCCTTTGTATCTCCTCAGAATCACAGGTTTCGTAGACAATGGGTTTGGACAGCTCTGACTCAATGTGGGCGAGCCAGGATCTCAAGCTGTTCATGTTCTTATCCAACTGCTGCACGGCCACCAGGGTCTCCTTCAACTTCTTCACCCTGCCAAAAGGAGCAACAAGAGCACATGCACATCATTAAAAAGCTTTTATAAGATATCACTTCTGCATCATCTTCACAGGAAAAGAAATTCAACTTAACTTTACACTCAGACAACATCATTGATCATCTAGGTCAACGGTTCTCAACCTGTGGGTCGGGACCCCAAAGTGGGTCGCGATCCCGCTTTAATGGGGTCACCAGGGCTGCCGTTAGACTTGTTGGGGCCGGGCGCTGAACCCAAAGCCTGAGCTCCACTGCTCTGAGCCCTGGGTGGCAGGTCTCAGGTCTCCCCCACCCCTGTCCAGGGCTGAAGCCCTCAGATTTCAGCTTTGGCCTCCCCCACCTGGGGCGGCGAGTCTCTGGCTTCACCCCCATCCCCTTCCTGGGGGTCATGTAGTAATTTTTGTTGTCTGAAGGGGGTCGCTGTGCAATGAAGTTTGAGAACTGCTGATCTAGGTCCTTCCCCTTACTACTTACAGCACTAAAAACATACTAATAGTGCCAAAACCACTATTTCTAATTAACAAAAATTCAGGATTTTCAGAGGCCATACCACAGAGATTTTATGGGCTTCTGTATCTCTGTTGGTGAAATCAAAGCTTGGTTCAGAGAAAGAAAAAGTATTGGATATGGTTAGTGTAAAAAAATCCATCTAAATTAGTTGCACCTTCTGTTTCACTAATGTAGTCACCTGGCCAGATTACAAGTAAAAAGCTATTGTAATTAACAAAAGGAAATTGACCTGCATTGGTGACAGACTACATGGATCGAATAGGTCTTTTTCACCTATAAGTTCTAAAGACTGAAATCTCTCATCCTTAGAGAGAGTGTACTCTGTCCTTAGCTGGAACAGAGCTCAGTGTATTAAACCACACTTCTATTTTCCCCAACCTTAAGAGCTACTCTAAACTACACTGGATTTTAATACAGTAGTTACTCAAGATTTACACAAGAATAGTATTGAACACAGAATCTGACCTCAATTATTTCTTGCTTGTAACAGAACTGGTAACTTGCTGTGCAACAATAATCACCAAGGACATGAACACAACTTTCTTTTCAAGAGAACATTAGATAGAAGAATGAGAGAGACCTAATCACATTCTGTAAGCATTTACAGCCAAATGTCAACCATTGGAACAATTTACTGAGGAACGTGGTGGATTCTCAATCGCTGAGAATTTTAAAATCAAAGTGACGTTCTTCTAAAAGAGATGCACTAGGAATTATTTTGGCCCAGGTCTATGGTATGTGTTATATAGCAGACTAGATGATTACAATGGTCCATTCTGGCTGTGGACTCTATGGATTGTCCTTTTGGTCTTCACAGATAGCAGGGCTGTGTTCAGAAGGTAAAAATCCAAATGAGAGTGCATCAGAGGCAGAGTCACACCCTATCCCTTCTACTTGTTTGTGGAGTGGAGCTGGCACAGGGAGACCAGAGCATATGCTTCACTCTATTTAGAAGACACAGCAGTAAAACGTAGTTACTTACCAGTAACTGTTGTTCTTCGAGATGTGTTGCTCAGATCCATTCCACTTAGGTGTGTGCGCGCCCTCGTGCACAGCCTTCCGGAGAACTTTTCCTAGCAGCCCCTGCAGGGGCCGGTCTCAGCGCCCCCTGGAGTCCCGCCCTTATGTGGCGGTACATATAGCGGGACCGGCCCCTCCCCTCCTCAGTCCCTTCTTTCTGCCGACTCCGACAGCGGGGACGGAGGGTGGGTGTGGAATGGATCTGAGCAACACATCTCGAAGAACAACAGTTACTGGTAAGTAACTACGTTTTCTCCTTCGAGTGGTTGCTCAGATGCATTCCACTTAGGTGATTCCCGAGCCATACCTTGGAGGTGGGTAGGAGTCAGCGGCGAGCTGCCCTCAGCACGGCCCTGCCGACTCGCGCGTCGTCCCTTGACTGCTGGACGACAGCGTAGTGCGCAGCAAAGGTGTGCACCGAAGACCAGGTGGCAGCCCTGCAGATGTCATCCAGGGGGACCCTTTCCAGGAAGGCCGCCGACGCGGCCTGGGCCCTCGTCGAGTGGGCCGTCACCACTCCTGGGAGCTGGACGCCTGCACGCTCGTAGCAGAGCCGGATGCAGGCGGTGATCCATCTGGCGATGCACTGGGAGGTGACCGGGGAGCCTCTCATCCTCTCTGCCACCGCGACGAAGAGCTGCGTGGTCTTTCGGAGCGGCCTCGTCCTGTCTAGGTAGAACGCCAGCGCCCTCCTCACATCGAGGGTGTGCAGTCTCCTCTCGTCCTCGGACCCGTGCGGTTTAGGAAAAAACACGGGGAGGAAAATATCTTGGTTACAATGGAACCGGGAGACTACCTTAGGCAGGAACGCCGGGTGAGGCCTAAGCTGAACCTTGTCCTTATAGAACACGGTATAGGGGGGCTCCGAGGTTAAGGCCCTTAGCTCAGAGACCCTCCTGGCCGAGGTAATGGCCACGAGAAAAGCCACCTTCCAGGAAAGGATCATCATTGGACAGGTGGCTAAGGGCTCAAAGGGGGGACCCGTTAGCCTATCTAAGACCAGGTTCAAATCCCAGGGAGGCACCGGGTCACGGACCTGCGGGTAAAGCCTCTCTACACCCCTGAGGAACCTCACCGACATGGGGTGGGAGAACAGGGAACGTCCCCCCACCGGCTGGTGGAACGCCGATATGGCCGCCAGGTGTACCCTGAGGGAGGCCAACGCTAACCCCTGTAGCCTAAGCTGCAGCAGGTAGTCCAGGACCGCCTGCACGGGGGACGTACCGGGGTTTTCGCCCCGCGACTCCGACCAGCAGGTGAACCTCCTCCACTTGGCCCTGTAGGCGAGCTGCGTGGAGGGCCTCCTGCTTCCCAACAGCACGCGTTGGACCTGCTCCGAGCAGGTTCTCTCCTCCTCCGTCAGCCAGAGATCCTCCAGGCCATCAGGTGCAGGGAGTCCAGGTTGGGATGCAGTAGCCGGCCGTGGTCCTGGGAGAGCAGGTCCGGTCTCCTCGGGAGCTCGATCGGGGGAGCGACAGACAGGTCCAGGAGCAGGCAAAACCAGTACTGCCTCGGCCACGCCGGGGCGATCAGAATCACATCCGCTCTGTCCCTCTTGATTTTCAAGAGGACCCTGGGCAAGAGCGGGAAGGGGGGAAACGCATACAGGAGGGCCCCCGTCCATTCGAGGAGGAATGCGTCCGAAAGAGAGCCCGGCTCGCGACCCCTGAGCGAGCAGAACCTCGGGCACTTCGCGTTCTGCGCTGACGCAAAGAGGTCCAGATGGGGAACACCCCACACGCGGAAAATCCTGTCCACCACCTCTGGGTGGAGAGACCATTCGTATTGAGGTAGGAATGACCTGCTGAGGCGGTCCGCCTCGTCGTTCCTGACCCCAGGCAGGTGAGAGGCGGTTAAACAGAAATTGCATCTCACCGCCAAGTCCCAGAGTCGGAGCGCCTCCTGACACAACACCGAGGAGCGCGCCCCCCCTTGCTTGTTGATGTAATACATTGCAGTGGTATTGTCTGTTAACACCTGCACCATTCTCCCCAATAAAGAGTGGCGAAACACCTCGCATGCCAGTCTGACCGCCCTCAATTCTTTCACATTGATATGGAGGGCCAATTCCCCCCGGGACCAGCGACCCTGCGTGGTCAGACCACCGGTGATATGGGCTCCCCACCCCCGGTCCGATGCGTCCGTGATCAGGGTGACCGAGGGGGTGGAGGCCCTGAAGGGAATCCCTTCCAACACAGTCCTGGGGTCCAGCCACCAAGTCAGTGACCCCAACACCCAAGGGGGCACCGTTACCACCTTGCTCAAAGCATGCCTGCTGGGCATGTAAACCCTGGACAGCCAACCTTGGAGGGGCCTGAGCCTGAGGCGGGCCAACCTCACCACATAGGTGCACGAGGCCATGTGGCCTAACAGCTGCAGGCAGTGCCTGGCTGTAGTCGTGGGGCACCTCTGAAGCTGCGATATTATCGCTGTCATGGCTTCGAACCTCGAACGTGGGAGGGAGGCTTTTGCCTGCACCGAGTCCAAGTGGGCCCCTATGAAGTCTATGCGTTGCACCGGACGCAGCGTCGACTTCTGCTCGTTTATGAGCAGCCCCAGAGCATGGCAGGTGGACTGGACGAGAGAGACCGCCTCGCACACTTGCGACCTGGTCTTGCCCCTGATTAACCAGTCGTCCAGGTAGGGGAATATCTGGACCCCCCTGCGCCGCAGGAAGGCCGCCACCACCGCCATACACTTGGTGAACACTCTGGGGGAGGAAGACAGGCCAAAGGGCAAGGCCGTAAACTGGTAGTGGCCACCAGCTACCACAAACCTTAGGTACCGCCTGTGAGCGGGAAGGATGGAGACGTGAAAGTACGCATCCTTCAGGTCGAGGGCGGCAAACCAGTCCCCTGGGTTTAGAACGGGAATGATGGACGCTAGGGATACCATGCGGAACTTCAGCTTTCTTATGAACCTGTTGAGCCTGCGCAGGTCCAATATAGGCCTGAGGCCTCCGTTGGCCTTGGGAACGAGGAAGTACCTCGAATAGAATCCCCTCCCCACCTCGAGTGGTGGAACCACTTCTATGGCTCCTTTGACTAGGAGGGATTGAACCTCCTGAAGGAGTAATTGCTCGTGAGATGGGTCCCTGAAGAGGGACGGGGGGGGTGGGGAGTGGGGAGGGGAGGCCAGGAGCTGAAGGGCATATCCCCAGCGCACGATGTCTAGGACCCACTGGTCCGATGTTACTTCCCGCCACAGGCCGAGATACGGCTTGAGCCTGTCCAGGAAAGGCGGGGAACCCAGGGAACATGAGACGGTGCCACCCTCGGAGACACCGTCAAAATTGTCTCTTCCCCTTAGGGCCCTGAGAGGGTCCTTTAAAGGAAGAGGAGGACGGCGGCGGGCGATCGCGCCGTCCAGAGCCCTTGGTCCTATCCCTGCCCCTTGCGGTGGGGAAGGGCCTAGGCTGCGGCCTAGACTGCTGCCGCTGACGTTGCGGCGGTTGCTGCGGCTGCTGGCGACTCTGCAGTCTAGCCGCCTGGGGCGTGTACAGGCCCAAGGAGCGCAACGTTGCCCTCGAGTCCTTGAGAGCGTGCAGCTTCTCGTCCGTCCTCTCCGAAAAGAGGGCGGCTCCATCGAAGGGTAGGTCCTGGATGGACTGCTGCACCTCCAACGACAAGTCTGTGGACTGCAGCCACGCTGCCCGCCTCATTGCAACGGCGGAGGCCATAGCCCTGCTGGCTGTGTCTGCGGCGTCCGATGCAGACTGCAGGGCCGCACTTGCCACAGACAACCCTTCCTCCAGCACCAAACCAAAGTCCACTGCCTGGTCTGGAGGGAGAGACTCCGAAAACCTCCTTAAGGAGTCCCATAGGTTCAAATTGTACCTGCCGAGGAGGGCCTGATGATTGGCCACCCTCAGCTGAAGCGCCCCAGTAGAATAGACCTTCCTACCGTAAAGGTCCAGCCTCCTGCCTTCCTTATTTTTAGGGGAGGCAGTCTGAGCACCCTGCCTGTCTTTTTGGTTGGCGGCATCCACCACCAAAGTACCCGCGGCAGGGTGCGCATACAAGTACTCGTGCCCCTCGGCTGGCACGTAGTACTTCTTCTCGGCGCCCTTAGAGGTCGGGGCAACCGAGGCAGGGGTCTGCCAGACTGACTTAGCCAGGCGCAGGACCCTCTCATGTACGGGAAGGGCCACCCTCGTTGGTCCCTGGGCCCCCACACGGCCGAAGAGGGGGTCCACCTCTTCTTCTAACACCTTGACCTCAAGGCCAAGGTTCAAAGCCACCCGCTTTAGAAGCTCTTGGTGGGCTTTAAAATCAATGAGCGGGGCTCCTTGGTCTCTTACCGCCGCCTCATCAGGCGATGAGGAGTAAGAAGGGCGGCGGGGCCCAGTGGAGGGTCCCTCCCCAGGGTCCTCCTCCACCTCCTCTTCCCCAGAGGAGCGGTCACCCTCCTGCACCGAAGGTGCTTGCTGAGTTTGGGTGACAGAGGCAGGGGCCGACATAGTTCCCTGCCCCATCTGGGCCGCCCACTGGGCCCATAACGGCCACTGCCAGGGTCCCTGTGGCCAGCTCAAAGGCGGCACCGGTGCCGAGGGCAAAGCCGGTGCCGCAACAGTCGGTGCCGGTGCCGGTAGCAGTATTGGGTCCGGTGCCGGCTGCGGTGCCGGCTGCGGTGCCGGCTGCGGTGCCGGTTGCGGTGCCGGCTGCGGTGCCGACGACCATACACGTTCCTGACGTCGGGTCCGGGACCCCGAGTCAGGAGAACGCAGGCGGTGATGACGCCGGGAAGGAGCGCTCCGAGATCCGCCACGCGACGACCTCGAGGAGCGACTCTGACTTCGGTGCCGACGAGGCGACGCCGAAGAAGAAGGCGACCGGTACCGGGAAGTCTTTCGCCGCTTTGATGCTGGGGAGCGGTGCCGAGAACGCCGTCTCGGTGCCGAGTCAGAACTCGACGACGAGGAGAGGTGCCGCGACGAAGAGCGACGTCCGGAGCGGTGCCGGGACCTGGAACGGTGCCGGGAGCGGTGCCGGGACCTGGAGCGGTGCCGGGAACGGTGCCGCGACGCGTCGTCCGAGGACGAAGATGGAGAGGAGCTTCCGAGCTCGACTCTCCTGCGTCGGGTGGTGGGCGGCCTGTCCACCGGTGCCGGGGCCGCCCACCCTTCGGGGCCCCCCATCGCGGGTTTGCCCCGGGAAACGGGCCCTGGCTCTCTCCGGTGAGAGAGTGCCGGAGGCGTAGGCAGCTCCAACAAAGCCTGAGCCGCCTCGATAGCCTCCGGCGTCGAAGGGTCCCGTATAGGGGGTCCCCCACTTCCAGGAGTCGGGGGAGCCTCCCTAGTAAGTGTCGGTGCCGGGGCCGGTGCCGGAGCAGGGGCCGGTGCCGGAGCAGATGCCGGCGGCACGTCCATGAGGAGGAGCACCTCCGAACTCGACCCCGGCCGCTCCTGCGGTGCGGGGGAGCGCTGCAAGCGTGGATGGCGCTTCTTCCTCTTCGGCACCGAGACCCCCGGTGCCGGAGGCGCACTCCGCACCGAAGACACACTCGGTGCCGGAGTAGTCCGCGATGGCTCGGACGCCGGACTTAACGCGGACTCCATCAGAAAAGCCCTAAGCCTCACTTCGCGCTCCCTCTGAGTCCGAGGCTTAAAGGACTTACAGATACTGCACCGGTCTCTCCGGTGCAGTTCCCCCAAACACCGCAAACAACGGTCATGGGGGTCGCTAGCTGGGAAGGCCTTGCCGCAGCTAGCACATGGCTTGAAGCCCGGCGAACCCGGCATAGCCGGGACGCCTTGAGCCCGAAGGCTCCCTAACTAACTAAAAACCCTCACTAACTAAAAACTAACTTAGTTCAGGGTGAACTGATAAACTAACTACTCACTTTTAAAGGAGAAACACAAACTGTTGAAGAGCAGGGGTAGTTCTCAACTGGCCGTCACGGGCGGAAAGAAGGAACTGAGGAGGGGAGGGGCCGGTCCCGCTATATGTACCGCCACATAAGGGCGGGACTCCAGGGGGCGCTGAGACCGGCCCCTGCAGGGGCTGCTAGGAAAAGTTCTCCGGAAGGCTGTGCACGAGGGCGCGCACACACCTAAGTGGAATGCATCTGAGCAACCACTCGAAGGAGAACTGCTGTTGTGTATTTTCCTGGAAGCATAGGTCTTGCTTCAGACACAATGCCTCCAAGAAGGATTTTCCAGGGCACTGCAATTCCACCATTCACAGTAGAGCACGTATAGTGTGCACCACACAAAGCTATTTTCAAGATTTCAGCTGAAGTGACACCTCCAAAAAACTAAGATCATAATGTCCTTGAAATTTGGGTAAGTTTAAATCCTAAGTTTGTGACGTAGGTCCATCTCTCTCTCATCTTTAGGAGGTTAAAAGCAAAGCATTACAGAACTATCCTTTTGTTCTGTATTTGTGCCTAGCACAACAGGATCCTGATCCATGTGTAGGGCTGCAAGAAGCTTTTAAATTATTCATCCAATGTATAAATCTCTCAGATAACCTCAGCAACACAATATGTGCCTTTAATTCCACTGAAAACGCACCTGCATGCTTATACAGTGGCTCATGCTTACATGGTCACCTAATTATTTTTCCCCTCTAGTTTGGGCATGCAAGAATTTTTAAATCTTTTTGTGCCAACCATTGAAAAGGTACTTGCATGAGCACAAT
Source organism: Mesoclemmys tuberculata (assembly GCA_007922155.1). Classification (NCBI taxonomy): domain Eukaryota; kingdom Metazoa; phylum Chordata; order Testudines; family Chelidae; genus Mesoclemmys; species Mesoclemmys tuberculata. The sequence goes on along the minus strand of ML675604.1, from coordinate 25,714,508 downwards.
TACATATTTTGTGTAAATGGCAGAGGCAATTTGGGGAGGGGAGGGCAAAGGGGGCCTTATTTCTACATTCTCCAATACTCCAAAATCTTGCCCCAACCACTTCTGCAGGGCCTGAAAGATGCTAGGTGTAGTAGAGTTCTGTTGGCAGGCAGGGTGCAGACTGCATAGGACCTAGACATGGGGATCTGCAGCCCCCTCAGCAAAATGCAATTGGGCCCTTTGGGGTTTCATCTGCAACATACTAAAAAGAGTCAATTCTTCTGGGAAAATCCCATGGCATTTCTGAGTAACACTAACCACGTTACAGCAAGCAGCTTCGGCCGAGCTCCCCAGCTTGCTAGCAGGATTCGTAATTCAAATTAGATGCTTGGAACTGTCACGTGGCAGGTTTAAGCAGGGTTGTGTAAATTTAGCAAGCCTGACGTATAAGTACGGAAGTTCCTGCAGCTTGCTGTGCTTTTCTCAGAGACCATACTGTATCTCAGGCATTTGTCCTTGCTCAGGAGGGAAAATACTATGTAATCCAATTGTTCAGTTTTGCAGTTTATTGCTAACGAGAAAACATTTGAAAGCTTAAATTAGCTCATTAAACTTACCACTATAATTTAATATTGAAAGGAAAACAATGTGATTCTTTTAAAAACCATTTCAATCCAAGAAAAATACTTAGAAAATATTCTGGAGCTGAAAACAATATGGAAGTCTTCTGCAACTCAGATGGAGTTAGCTAGAGTTAAACTAGAAATGCTTAAATTCTGCTTATATCTAAGCATATACTGCAACATAAACACCTAATGTATCCAACAGAATTCATAACTTCAGTATTAGTCCTTAGACAGCTGGTTACTAAAATTAACTTAAAAACCACCCACAAAAAACATGCACTGAAATGTGACCATTGAATCTATCACCAGCTTGTAGTTTTAATCAGCTGTTAATTATTCTCACAACATTTCTAATGTAATATCTAAGCTCAAACAAACCAGTGGCAAAACACTGGAATTCCACTTCAAGAGGGAGAAAACAATGAGAAACTGTTAATCCACAAATTTGGAGATACTTATGTTCTCAAATTCCAGGCAAGTATGCTGCAAGAACACCACGTATCATATAAATGTCATTTATTCTTGAATGCGTCTGTCTGGGGAAAAATACCATGGGAAATGTTCTGCATGCACCTGAAGATATTGTAAAATTATTTCATCATTTGAAATAAATTAAATATTTAAACGTTAAAAAATGTAGCATTCAAAGTTCAGTAACTAATGAGTAGGTGGAAGTGTCACATTTTCTCTTCAGATCCTCTATATTTATCTTCACTGAAAAATAATTTTACAATTCACAGAGTTACAAGTTCGCTGCTTACACTAAAAACATTGTGGAAAAATACAAACTCAAAAAAAATCCACGGAGAATATTTAAAACAAAAACAAACAAACAAACAAAAAAAACCTTTTAACCTACATTGTTCAAAACTGAGCTACAGAGATTCATCTGGCTACAGACATTTCACTAATGTGTAGATTAAGGACCACCTTAGCTCACATTGATGCTGGAAATACTTTTACAGAGCCTCTCCACATCTTTGAATTTTGGTTTTAGCCAGGCCCCCTTGATTACACAAACAGCAGGTAGTAAATTACAACCTTTTGGATCCTCTCATATGTTTACATGAGCTTGTATTAAAAACAGTAATAAAATCAGATCTACAGTTTCATTCAGCATCATTTAACCACCTACTGGTAGCAATCAGGCTGTTTCCAGATAAGACAAACATTTGAGGATCCCAAAGTTCTAGTAATATAACAAAGTACACCATGATTTCCTAATCACTCATCAACAACCCAAACTCTGGAAGGGAAAAAAAAGGGGTTTTAGGTAGGCAGAATGCCTATGGATTAATATTATGACAACTAGTTCCTCAGCAAGATACAACAAATTCCAGTGAAGTGCATAGAAAAATAAATAGCTGCCTGCCTTGTGATATCGCAATTGCAGTCTGGGAGGTCTGAATCCACACTGCAGCCCTCTGCCATCCTCACAGCACATAAATCCTCTCCCACCACCATGAAACTTTCTCCAACTGAAAACAAGAACTTGTAGTCCAAAAGCTTGTAGTGCAACAGACTGTGCGGCAGGCAAGCTTGCCTTTGCCAGTGAGCACCATACAAAAAATGCTCACACTCCAAAGCAGTGTTAGTAGACCCTGCCTGCTAACATGAGACTGAGCGGTGACAAGTGGTCATGTTTCTAAATAAAACTTACATTCATCAACATGTGCCAGGCTTGATCTCCTGGTATGTAGGCCATAAATGTGTGTGTGTGGGGGGGGGAGGGAGATGGGGGAGGGAAAAAAAAAAAGAAAGGCAGGCCTTCAGTGCAAAGTCTGAGCAGTTGTAAACTCAACTGTGTGAGAAAAATCTTGGATAAAGCATGCAGCCACACGCTACTCCCTGGCTGTACACATATGCAGCTGGCCTATTTATCACAATGGATAATTTTGGAGGGAGAAAACTTTCCAGCCCTGAGAGGCCAGAAATGGGAAATCACTGAAGTAAGAGAGGTAACTGTCTTTCTGTGGAGTTCTCTTTTCCCACCCCACCCTACCTCTCTGTAGAAGGAGTCAGAGGGTGGTGAAGAAAAAATGAAAAGGAAATATGGTGAAAAAAAACGGGCCAGAAGGAATATTTAAAACGATTACCCCAAATCATGAAGAACTAACAAAAACAGATTAGGAACTGACCAGTTTTCTTCTCCGGGAAGAAGAAGAACTTCTTGTAAAGAGAACACCACATTTTAAACTGTTCACAGGTTAAGTCAAGCTCGTTTAACTCAAGAGGTGTCATTTAAAAACACAAATACAATGCTACATAGCCAAAATATATTTGTACTCATCTTCTGAAAAAAACATGCTAGGAGTCTGTACTCCTCGGTGAGACAAGGTGGGTGAGCTTGGTGTAGTTTGAAAGCTTGTCTATTTCACCAACCAAAATTGGTCTAAGAAAAAATATTATCTCAGGCGCATTGTCTCTCTAATATCATGGGACCAACACAGCTACAACTCTCTATTCAATTTTCCTGTAAATATGTATTTCCCATTGGTTGACGGCTGCTGAAAACAAACCAATAAGCACATTCTAGCAAAAGATAACCTGGGCTTGACAGAGAGAGCAGAAACATGAAGAAGATATGCAGAGAGTTAATATTAATACTGTCAGGGATCCAGAATGCAGAATTTGCACTATAATGTCATCAGTGCCAAAAATAAGCTGCATTTTTTAAGATGAATATATGAAATAAGCTGAATATGTGAAATAAGCTGAATATGTGAAATAACAACATACTTCTATATAGCACATATTATCCTGAAAAGTCTCCAAAGTATTTTACAAACTGGTTTTTGAAGTGTGATCATCTTTCCGCTAGAAACTGGTCTTAGTTCACAAGCTCATTTCACACAGGTTAACCAGCGGACATCAGACAAGTCACTATCCACCTGCGCTGGAGACAAACTGGCAAAGGCTTTCTATTCCCTCAGAAATCTTCTGAGCCATTCACTACTCCAAGTCCAGCCACATGATATACAAACTTCACATAGGGATCCCTTCACTCCCAATTAAAATGCAGCCAGAACTGGGATAAGAAGGGGCAACACTAAATGTATTAGGTAAGAGAGCATATAAAAGGTATTAGGAAAGAAACCCAATAGAAACTGACTGGGGAATAGAGGCAAACATGTAATCATATAAATTCATCTATGGCCAGGACTCTGTTCATCAGGATAATGGCATGAGAAGTTCAACAAACATATAATAATTCAGTTTTATAGCTCATCTGAAAAGAGCACCGACATATAGAACCCTGAGACCATGACCGTCCCCCCAAGATGCAACACTAAACCCAGCATAAAAGATAGATGTCTGCAAGTACACTTGGTACATACCATCGCTTCTCAATGGAAGCCTCTTAAAAGCTTGGCCTGGGCACAGAGGAAGCCTATCACCGTTATGTTTAACCATTATAAATGCTTTCAAAAGAAAAGTATAGAATTATGGTAAAGTAACTGTTCTGCTTAAGACCTAGTGAAACACCACATCCTCTGAAACCAACAGGCAAGTTTTGTTTTAGTTTGTTAGAAATGCCACTTCCTGAATAATGTTACATTAACAACACCATAGTCACCGTCGTCTTAAAAGGCCTGTACCCATTTAATGGCTTTGCCAGTGTGGAATTCACTGACTCCCCACACTCACAGAATTCTGAGGAGGAACACTGTACTACTGGGTTGCAGGAGGGGAACCGAACACATTTACAGCATCTACTGGATAAAGAGAGCAATGTAAAAGGAATTGCTGTAAATAGGACACTGGATATTGGTACAGCTAGAAATTATGGAAGTTTGGAAACTCAAGCAAGACTTGGAACATCTATTATACTGCAGAGCAGAGATACAATTGCCAAAGCTATGGCAAAATGATTGTTTACTAGCTGGAGAGTAGCTTCAATACAGCTTGAAATGGACGCTAGAAATTTAAATTAATATTCTTCATGTACTAACCAAGAATCACATGTGCACAGTATATACTTCTGTAGATAATGTAACCTATTGCAAACAACTTTTATTTTATTTTCCTTTTGCAAGCTACTAGGAGACCAATGGACATACATCTGTCTACATCATCATCTTTCTCTCCCTCTTCGCTAATCTAAAAACAGACAGAAAAACAAAAAACTGTCCTTTGGGTAGGATTTTCAAAAAAGCCTAAGTGAATCATTTAGCACCCTTCATGTTGCCCTTTAAAGAAAACAAAAGATTTACACCTCGCTTTAGGCACCCACTTTCAACCTAAATCACCACCCTTGACCAGAAGACATTAAACTTCTGACTACAGCCAGTGCTGGGTCATCCTAGTGGATACTGGGTTTGAACTTCCTGGAGCAGATACAGTAGATCAGGAAGGATAAGTGCAACAAGGCATGTTGATAGCTGAGTGCTGTTACCGATCACAGTTAAGATGACTGGGTGGTAAGCAGGTAAGAACATGTTCTGAGTCCTTCCTTGAGCTAGGAACTCAGTTGCTTTATTAATTCCAATACAAGATTCTACCCCATGTTGCGTTTAAAAACAAAGCAGCTGGTTTTACCTGGCTGCAATCAGATCTAGAAGGTGTTGCCATCTGTCATTGACCTTGCCAAGTTTATATTCGATCTCTGATGCTTTGCTCTCATGACTGGCTTTGGCAAGTCGCTCTCCCATTTGCTGGAGCTGGATTTTATTCTCTTGGGCCATGGCAATTTCATCTTGATAATCCTAGATGGCAAAAAGGGATCATAGAAGTCAGGAAGCTTATTCAGAAAACAATCAGCTCAGCACTGCTGGAAGAACTGTAATGGACATAAGCAGTGACAAATGATAAGTTGGAAATAGTTTGGTGAATGAACAAATCCTTATAAACACCCCCATGTAAACATAAATATTCTAGTCAAAAGAAAGAAAAACATTTTGCAAATGCATGTACAATAATTCTTAAGTGGTTTACAGGCACTTGTGAGCAGGCGTTTAGTAAAGCATTCACCTTTCCTGGCTTTGTATGCATTTGGGCTATTTCTTTGTATTTTGGTAAAGAAGCACAAGATAAAGGCACATAACTAGAGAAGAACCTGGACAAAAATTCTCACTGGACCATACAAACTGTCATATATTGGATCAGAGCAGTGACCATCTAGTAGTGTCCTGTCTATAACACAGGCCAGTCTAGATTATTCCGGTTCTGATAACCCAGAGAGCAGGGGAAAAGGTGTACATCACAGTATTCAAACGTATACAGCCAGAAGTACTTTACCTTCTTGAGTTTCTCTATCATCTCTTCAATGAGGATGTCTCCATTTTGAGACACCTTACTCTCCATTTGTGTCAGCCACTCACAGAGCTCCTTGTTCTTCTCACTGAAGACCGCCCACTCATTCAGCCTCTCGCTCACCTGCTGCCGCCGCAAGGAGATCTTGTATTGTTTGCAGAGGGAGTAAAAAAAAAAAAAAAGTAGTTAGTAGATGAGAGCACATTGTCTGTCAGAGGTAAATTCTCGGCCCTGCAAAGGGTTTTAGCTATCTGGTTGCCATTAAGGTAAATGGGAGTTGTGCTACAAAAATCTCGCATGACTCTAAATTAAAGGTCAGCATTAATCTCAGTATGCCTGTTAGCCAGATCTTGCTGCACATGAAGAGGAGTGTACTGTAAATACAATTTACTTCATGATAAGATATAAACCTGTGATCTTTAATTCAGGCTTCAATGGCACAGTTAAAAAATAGCCCATTCATTGTCTTTAAAGTCAATATTTTAATTTATTGAGCATTATAATGCACATTGATAATTTTGTTTCTTTATTTGAGAGCACAAACATTATTTGAGAGACAGATTGTTCAGCACAAAATAGATGCCTAACCCTCAGAATAATGACATTTTCCAGATTGCAAAAACACATGGGATGTCTAGGAGAATGCACTCATGGTATAGCCAAACTATAAAATATTGGCATGCCAATTATATCTGCAAAATTTATGTATGGGTGGGATAAACCAAGCAATTGCAAATGCAACTATATATTTTGCATGTGCGATATCCTACTTGTGTGCACATATTTTGTGGGTGCTCTAATTTTGCAAAGTTGGCACTAGGTGGCCAGAGATTTCCAAGGGTAAAGAATGCTATGACAGAAAGTAACAGGCGATAAGTGCAGACTGAAACAGAGAACAAAGCAACAGCATACACAGGAAATGGAGGCTTGTCAAGTTTATGTCACTTTGAAAGAAAAAGTCAGCTGTATATTTAAGAAATGATATTTCTATCTCAAACTGTGAATTACAAGACAATTGGGCAGATATGAAGAGGGCCTGAAAGAACATTAAACACAGAGTCTTCATAGTAAACTAATCTCTCCTGGCAGAATTTCTGATTATCACATGACTACAATGTAATGGCATCCTACTTACTACAGCTTCTTCCTCCTCATCTGTAACATGAGTTGCTTCTGACTCTACATCAGCATCTCCACTGAGTATATGAGCATTGCACCTGCTCTTTTAATAACTAACTGCTATTCTAACGGAAGCTTTTGATTTTGAAAGTCAGATACAAATGACAGCACATTTCCTTTTGTGGCTCTAAACTTGAGAGCAGCTCACCCGTGCACTCAACTACTGAACAAGAAAAAAAACACCTCACTTGTTTGGTTATATCCTGGAACATTAAATATGTTAATGACAGACTAAGACATCCAATCTTGAATTAACCCTCTCCTTTAGCATAAAAGGTATGTAGTAGGAAACTTGGAAAGCCAATCAGAGGCTACATGGAAAAGGTCTTCTAGTCCATTCACCCACATGCAGCCAGTTCAGTTTCTGCTTTGTTTCTTGAGAGTTTATTATGCATTAAGGCTTTTCTTAAATTTGTCTTTTTCTCATGACCCTGTCAATGTGACTTCATTCACAAGAGAGGAAAATCATCCTCAAGTCTGCATGCCCAACTAGAATTTTACAAGTTTACAAAATTAAGGCTATTCCTTTGATACTTTTTAAAATTTGTCCTGCAGGGCGGATTTGTTTGCACCATATCATAATGAAAAAGAACATCATGGCCATGGCACAATATAACTATGTTTTGCTGGTCTACCATGATTGTTTTGTTTTCTTTCGACATAGGTCTTCTCTGCTTGATACATTTTGGAATATACAAATAAAATCAGGGCAGTCTGGTAAATTAAGGATAGCTGGCAATCTTAACTCTGAAGCCAGGATTTCTATGCATAAGCAACAACTGTAAAATGCACCAGGAGCACTGCCTATTTATCTGCTACGTGGTGCCAAGGAATTAAGCAGGCAGCCAAGCAAGGAGAATGAGAAATGTGCAGTCTTTTTTTAACACAAGGAAAAGTATAGACTAGCAACATAGTACAAGGTACGGTGGGATTTTTTCTCACATCAGACTATTTGTCCCTACCTCCCCCAAGCCAGTGATGCTGTTCTGTTTCTTCTGTATTCCCCTGGGCCAATTATTCCATAAGCTTAACATTATTTTTAATATAATTTTCCTGAGTTTGTTTATACCTCTGCACAGTGCAGTGATCATTTTACAGGAAGTCTGAAAATACCAGTAGTAACCAAAGCAAACACTTGAAGATACACTGGACTGTTATTAATCTTAGCTCCACAGCAAAGCAAAGTTTTAAAGAGGAAATGTTTTGCTGATATAATAAAATACAGAATCCTGCTTTCTTTCTGATGTTGGTCCTGGCACAGCCATTGCTTTCAATGGACATTTCACCAGAAAAGTTGGTCTCCAAGAATGTAAGGATGATCCCTTTTAGGGACTGCAGACACATTCTGTACACTTCCTTTAACTATAGGTTAGTCACAATTTCCTTCCAGGAATGAGATTCTTCTTGATTACTGTTCCATTTCATGGGCAGACTTTTGGTTATTCCACTCCAGATTTGCTATTCAGTAAGTGATCACTTTAAGGTTACATCTGCTAACTCCCTAATTTCACACTTTGTAATTGCACTCTTTTGTTTTAAATACCTGTAAATCAGTATGGCTGAAAATATTTCCCACCTCCCCTTCTCTCCTCTCCCCCCCAACCCCCATGTGTATTGTTTCTCTTAATAACACTTGCATGTGACATGCCAAATTCTACTTCCTTAGCTCTAACTCTGCATTGGAAGACTGATTATAGTCTATAAATGGATGAATCTCAGTTCAAATTCAAATGCTATCTTGTCATCCAGCTGGTGCCTGCATCACATCCAAATTCAGCGTCACACCTACCTGGTGGCACAGCTCCTCCCACTGCCTGTGCAGCAGCTCAATGCGCTCATTGAGGATTGAGATATCATCAGCGCTGATGAAGGTAGCCAGAGTCTCCTTCAGTAGCGTTAGTTGTGCAAGCTCATCCGTCCAGCCTTCAACAGCATTTTCTAGCTCCTGGTTTAAAAAAAAAAAAAAGCACTAAAAAAACCCCAACAAGCTCTTTACACTACTAGAGGTTTGGCAATAGTTTTATCATACAAAGTGGTGCGTATTTGTTAACCGTAGGCACTAGCATTGAAGTCCTATTGTAACTTGAAAATTAAGTCTGTTAAGAGAGCCACTATTTAGATGGAGAGTTACAATGATATTTAATAGAGTTATTTTAGACCACTTGTAAAACAGTATTTTTTTCTAGAGTTAGAGGCCATGTGCCATTGGTAGTAAAACTGATACAGCAAGATACATCAGCCCTGAAACAAGCAGAAATGGGTCTGAACTAAAATCCCAGAGTCTAACTTCTCCAAAGCTCAGGGTTATCTGGACTCAAAGCTTTGTTTGGGCCCATCTCTAGTGATTATCTTTGGAGTCTGCACCATGTTTTTACCCTTCAATCTTAAGAAAGGAAGAATGAGATTGGGATTCCCAATGTGTTTCTAAATTGCAACTAATGCAGGATAAAAATGTGTGACCTACAATTATCCTGACTAGGAGTAAAGGGCACTGAAATGACACTGTTTTAATCTATGAACTTTTACTTGTCTTGTCTAAAAGAATTATTAAGTAAGAACTTCTAGAGCCTTAGCAATTTTATAGCTCTTTATAGTCCAGTTCTGATGCCATTTACTTTGGTTTTACATCGATGTAACCTAATTTCCACAACGTCAGAATACATGGGGCCTGTCTGTAATCTAAGTGCTGTACAAACATTAACTAATGTCTCAGTGTCATACAAACCCTATCTAACGAACAGGTGCGCACACAAAACGTGTATGTTGACACAAGCAGGCAATTGCACATGTAGTAATTGTGGGCTGCTGCTCTACTTAGCCACTAATGCCAAGGCTACTAATGGCTGAAGATGTTACAAGACAAACGGAACGCAGATCAGATGGTGCTCAACTGAGATTGCTTTACCTTGCAACGAATCTGCTCTGTATGCAGTTCATCATGGTGATCTGGCAGTGACTGAGAAAGCTTTTTCTTGAAGGATCTTAGTTTCTCCAGTGAGTCTGTTATGCCCTTTTCACATTTTTCCCAGTCCTGAAGGCAGAACAATTATTATTAGACTTTAATCCAGATGCTGGGGGAGAAGGAGAGGAAGTGGAAAGAGGATCATCACGCTGAATCAGTCAAGATGACTAAAGAATCAAGCAGTGAATATATTTGCATGATAGCGTGTCCCCATAAACCCTTTTTACATAACATTCAAGTCTCCAAATTTGGATGGCATGCACCAGTACAGCATATTTGTCTGTTCTGCTGTGCTCCAGTGCTAGCAGCAGGCAAAACTGAACCACACCTATTACCACAGAGTCCACCAGGTCTGATTTTGTCCTTGCAATGTCCCTTCTCTCTGCCAAAAGGATTCCATGCATCCCCTTTAGAATTATTTCATTAGACAACCCATTATACTCTGAAAAAGTAATCCATTCAGTCTACTAAAATCCCAGTAGACAACAGCTGACACAAGTGAATATTGCAGGAACAGACCAGACCAAAGAACTCGAGTACAGTGATCTTCTCTGCTGCTGTTCTTGTATACTTCCCCAAAATTCTAAAGGCAGGGCCTGCCAATCTGTATACACGCACATGGATAGTGTTCATTAAGCAGTACTGTAGTAGATCTGTTTGCCACCTGCCTGCTTAAGCCTTATTTAAAAGCTACTGAGACAGAATATGAACAAACAGCTATAAGTATCTTTTGCAGAATGCCAGTTGTATAGTATTAGAGGGGCCAGGATTTAGCTTCACAAATTCCTTCTTATGATAGCAGACAAACGTGAAAAAACAGTTTTAAGAATGCAAAGAAGACTCCAGCTGATTTCTCTCTTGAAGTGGTAAGATTCCATTTCTGTGCAATTGTTAAGGGTATGAGTTTCAGCATAAGAGTTTTGCCATCACATTAACTTACAAAAATAAAACAAAAAAAACTTTACAGCCATAGACTAGACACTTCCTTCTGAACAGTGGTTTTTTACCATCTTCAGATGATGTAGTAAGGAGGAGGAAGGCAAATATAAATGTATCATTCCATCAAAAAGCAGAGACCTAGTTAACATTTAAGTGTCAGGGCTATTTCTAAATATCACATAATGAATAAACTAGATACATGCTCTGTAAAGTTGCATGCACAAATTGTTGAATGCATTACACCTTGCTGCCTTCAACTGTGAAATTCATAAAAAAGAAAGCCTTCTGAGTATATGCTGATGGACTTTACTTACAGTGAATCTTGTTTATAGCTATTTAGCCAAAAGTTCTCCCAAGTAGCATAATTAATCATGCATGTGTTTTCACTGGAGTTTTTGATGCACACTGTTAACTACATAAAAATTCAAGTTCCGAAATGTAAGGCACCACTCATCTTCATAACTTTCACTTTATAACTCCAGTACAACTTCCATGGGGACAGCTGACATTTCTGCTGCCTTCATTAGCTCATAATTATGGTGGATAAAAATCAATGTTTTTTTATTTAAATAATTTTTTGGTTATTAAAATAACAAGATTTTCTTTTTTAAAATGGACCTGTTTAAAATTAAATCTGAATTTAATACAAAAAGGCCTAATCTTTTAAAACATTTAAATAAAAAACCCCATTGTTTTGTGTGTTAATTAAATTCCAGTTACCATCCTAATGCAGCTTGACATAAATCATGAAAAAAGTTAATTATCTAGTAAATAAGCAATATATCATTCACTATTTTCTAACATACTAAAAATGTACAATTAATAAGAATCTGAAATATTATGCTATATAATGGCTTGCATACATTTATATAGTTATAGCACACCCTCCTACATAACAAAAAAGTGTACCAAATCTAATGCAAAAGCTCTATTGTAAATCAACATTTTTAACGGTTATATCAACTGATCAGAATGCACCTTTCTTAATAAAACAACTACAAATGGAAAAGTTAATTAAAATCCACCATTTAAATCGGCCTTTCCACTTCGTGAGGTAAATCATGATTTAAATCCCCTTGATTTAAATCTAACCACCCTGCTTATAATTAGTGATGTACAAACCACCCCATGTTAGATAAGCCCCCAAGTTTGGTATATTTACCCCAACCATTTGAGGTCTCTCCTCCTTTCTCTGGATTTCTTCCTATCCATAACCCATCCTTTCAAAAAAAGTAAAGCGATCCCGCTGAATCCTACTTCCTGTCCAAAGGGAGAAGGCTGTAGAGACACACTCTGCTGCGCTATGAGGATGTGTTTGGAGAGGAAATTTCTTTCCCATGTTTTCACATATGGGAAGAATCAGTGTTTTTAGGCCATATGCAGTATAGTTGCTTCTCAGCCAGAGGGGTGGGCTTAAGAAGCATTAAGTGATCCTTTTATGAGGCCCAGGTGTCAATAAAGCTGAGAAAATTCAGTCTGAGGGGAGGAACCACCAGGAATCCTGAGAAGGGGCCTAAGCCAGAGTCTGTAGGAGAACAGATACTTCAGGAAGGCTCTGACTGAGGGGGCTAGTGCTCATTATGGGAGTTGGGGGAGAAAACTCCAGAGTAGCTGAGAAAGGAGATTGAAGACAAGAGTCCAGTGGAAAGGGAGCTTACTTACCTTTTTGTAACTGGAGTTCTTCAAGATGTGTGCTCCCTATCTGTATTCTACTCTGGGTATGCTTGTGCTCCATGAACATGAGATGGGACAATAGTCACAAGCAGTGCCCGCTGGCCTGTGCCTGTGCCCCTGCTCTCCTTATGATCCTATTGGGGGGGCAGATGGACCACATCTCCAGTTCCTTCCCTACCATGAATCTTGCCAAGATTTGAAGCAGAGTGGAAGAAGGATGGGAAGTGGAATACAGATAGGGACCACACATCTTGAATAACTTCAGTTACACAATAAGGCAAGTCACTTCACCTTCTTTGAAAGAAGATTATTCTACTGTGGATGACTGACAAGCAGTACTCAATGAGAAGGAGGGGGCAAGGATGCAGGTGCTATAACTGCCTACAGAAGCACTGTCCCAAGGAATAAGTCAGCCAAGGTGCAACATCTTGTGAACATGTAGCTGGAATTCCAAGACGTGTCCCCTGTTTGATATCTGGAAGGCAGCTAGGGAAACTAATGCTACTGAGGCTGCTTGGGCCCTTGTAAAGAGCCTTTGCCCCATGTGACGGGGAAAACTGGGCCAGCTGGTAACAGAATACCATACAGCCAGAGATCCATTTAGAAATTCTCTGGGAAGATCTAGCTTGTCCTTGTACTCGTTCTGCTATGACAACGACCAATCCAGGTGACCTTCTGTATGATTTGTTCTTTTCAGATAAAATGCCAGTGTTTGTTACACATTGAGGGAATGAATTCTCCTCTCCTGGTTAGAGGCATGAGGTTTCAGGAAAAACATAGGTAAACAAATTGACTGGTTTATGTGAAATTCTGAAACTGTTTCGGGGTGAATTTTGTTGTGCTCATACAGGAACTTGTGTCTTTGTGGAATATTGTGTATGGTGGATTGGCCACTAGGACCCCAAGTTCACTTGCTCTTCTGGCCAAAGTGATGGCAATGTGGAAGGCAACCATCATAAACAGGTGAGACATGGAACACTTAGTGTTTCAAAGGGTGGCTTAGTGAGTGCTGAAAGAACTCAGTTAAAATTCCAGTGAGAGACTGTTTTTTTACTGGCAGAAAGATTTATGAAGGGTCTGATCAGAACCTATCTGTTACTGGGTGAGTAAAATGTCCAATGGCAGATGACATTCACTGACTGTCATCAGGTAAACTCATAGCAAGTTAAGGGAAAGGCCTGACATCATGAGAGTAAGTAGATAGTCTAAAATATCTACTTCTATGGGGAGACGTGGTTTCGCTGGACCCAGACAGAGAAACATTTCCACTTGGCTAGGTAACATTTTCTGGTGGAGTCCTTTCTGCCATTACGAATGGGTTGCAGGAACATTCTAGACTTGATGCATGAGATGAAGTGCATCTAGGTTGGGATGTCGGTCTGCTATTCTCCTTGGGTTCAGAGATCCAAACAAGGCCAAATGCTGTTAAGTGGATGGGATGACATTTGTAGGAGGACTTGAAAACTAAAATTTCTTGGGCCTTTTGAGGACGATGAGAATGATTCATGCCCTGTCCACGCAAATCTTCCATAGAAGATGAGGCAGTAGCAGGATAAGAGGGAAGGCACAGCTGAAGTTATCTGTCCAAGGCAGTAGCAGAGCATCACCACTGGAGTACTGACCTTGAGTTCTCCTGGAGCAGTATTTGTTGCACTTCCTGTTTGCCCAAAATGCTGTTCACCACTGAATCATGTAATTCCTACTCCTGATCAATGGCAAAATGCCTGCTGAGGCTGTCTGCGAACAAATTCTGGGTTCCTAGAAGGTATGCTGTCAATAGCGTGATATGGCTCTTGATTCATCAGTTCAATAATGTGACTACTCCTATAACAGGGATGGATCTTGCTCTTCCCTACTTGCTTATGGAAAATTCAGTTATTATACTGTCCAACATTGTGAGGCTATGATAACACTGGAGGAATGTTAGAAATGCTTTGCAAGCTTCTTGGACTGCCCTGAGTTCCAGAAGATGTGTGTGTGTTCTGGTCTCCTGAGGTGTCCAAATGCCCTGTACTGGCTGATCATCCATGTGAGCTCTCCAGCCTAACAAGAAGGCATCTGAAATTATTGTATTGTAAGGTGTGGGGGATGCTAGGAGATGACAAGATTATTGGCCTTGTGGATGGGGGAAGCATTAGAAGCGATATATCTTGATTTTAGTAAGGCTTCTGACACAGTTCCATATGGCATTCTCATAAGCAAACTAGAGAAATGCAGTCTAAATGAATTTACTGTAAGGTGGGTGCACAACTGTTTGAAAGACTGTACTCAAAGAGCAGTTATCAATGATTCATTGTCAAACTGAGAGGGGGTACCTAGTGGGGTCCCACAGGGGTCAATCTTGGGTATAGTACTACTTAGTATTTTTATTAATGACTTGATAAATGGAGCAGAGAATATGCTGATAAAATTTGTGGATGTCACCACACTGGGAGGGATTGCAAACACTCTGTAGGACAGGATGAGATTTCAAAATGTCCTTGACAAACTGCAGAAATGGTCTGAATTCAACAAGATGAAATTCAAGAAAGTACTTCATTTAGGAAGGAAAAATCAAATGCACAATTACAAAACAGGGAATAACTGGCTAGATGGTAGTACTGCTGAAAAGGATCTGGGCTTTACAGTGGATCACAAATTGAATACGAGTCAACAATATGATGCAGTTGTGAAAAAGGCTAATATTCCAGAGAATATGAACAAGAGTGTTGTATGTAACAGACAGAAAGTAATTATCCTGCTCTACTCAACAATGGTGATCTGATGATGTCTCGAGGTCCCTTTCAGACCTACATTTCTATGATTCTATGAAGCAGTGACAAGGTTGAGGCTAGGGCTTCTAGACATGTCCCACCAGCAAGAAGCCAATCATCTAAATATGGGATGATGTTGAAGCTGCTCCTACTATAAAGACTTTTGTGAAGACCTTGGGGGCCATTGCTAGGCTGAATGGAAGCACTCCGTATTGATAATGGTTGGGATCCACCATAAACCTGAGAAATCTTCTGTGGGAAGGGTGAATGGTCAAGGTGAAATGATTAACTTTTCATATCAAGAGTTGTGGACTGTGTGTCCTTTTCCATGGCTGGCATTATTGATGCCAATGTAACCCTATGGAATTTTAGTTTGCAAATAAAAGTGTTGAGTCTTCACAGGTGTGGGAACCTAGGAATATTTACAATAGCATCCTTTTCCCTGATGTTAAACAGGTACCCACTCTATTATTCTCCACTGGAGGAGAGATAATAAGGGTCTCCTCATGAAAGTGGTCCCTGAGAAGGCACTGGGAATGGGGTTTTGGAGGAGACAAACTCAATGCTATGGCTGGAATGGATAATATGAGGCACCCACTTGTCCTTTGTTATTTCCCTCCAGTTTTGGGAAAAGAGTGCTAGGTAGCCACCAAAGGAGACCTGGGAATTGGCTGGAAATGGCATCAATACTGGTTTGCAACTCTTGAACGACTCGTCAAAAGTATCTTTTGGTAGGGGCAGGAGGGCTTGAGGTTGAGTTGATGTGCTTGAAGTGGAAGGCACAGGGTATCATGGTCTTTACACGCTCTATCTTCTACAAAGTGGTTCTTAAGAGCACTGATGGTAAAATGACTAAGGCATAAGCCTTGGTTTGTACAGTTGCTTATGGTATTTTCTCTTCAGGGATGTGTATGCATACACCCAGGGAATAGAGGATTGCACTGGAGTCCTTTGGTGGGTGCAAAGACTCATCTGTCTTTTCACTGAAAAGGTTGGTCCTGTTCAAGGGCAAGTCCTCTGTGGTGTTCTGGACTTACATGGGAAACCTCAAAGATTAACTATGATTCCTGGTGCATCACAATGACAGTTGCCTTTGACCTTGATGTTGGGTCCACTGCATCAACCACAAATTGCAGTGAAGTCCTAGCCCCCACCTTGCCTTCATCAATAAGGACCTGAAATTTTGTCCCATTCTGCTGGGGTAATTTGTCCTTAAAATCTAGGAACTTTGAATAATTTAAAAAATCATACTTAGCCAACAGTGTTAAACTAGAGGCCAGAAGACATACATTTCTTCCTCTCCTGTAGGTACAAACACTTGGCTTCCTTATCAGAGCAGGTGTTGCTGCCTAGACCTATCTGTAGCAGCCTGAACAACTAGGGAGGTTTGGTGTGGGATATATAAATAGAAACTCAGCTCTCTTATCTGGTACAAAGTAATGCTTCTTGGCCCTCTTGGAGATAGGGACATATGCTGTCAATTTTTGCCGTATGGCTCTTGCTGGTACTAATATGGCTTTGTTCACCTGGAGTGCTATCTGGCTAGGCACCATGGGTTGCAGGATGTCCAGATTTGAAGATTCTATTCCATCCTTTGTAGCAGCACCTGGAATTGCCTGTGGTCATCTGGAAGAGATAGCGAAGCTGGGGTGACCATCTCATCAGGAGATGAGGGTGATACCCCTAATGATACTGGCAGAACCAGTGGATCCAGCTCATACTCTTCCTCTTCTGTAGGCTCAGGAGGAAGCACTGGTTGCTCTCTTGGAGGGAAGAAGTGGTATATCTCTTTATTGGACTGCACCTACATATGGGTCCCATGTGTGTGGCTCCCATGTGCCCCAATAAGGCCAGTAGGAAGGTTCAGAGGTGAGTTTTGAAAATCCTCAAAACATGGGGTACCACCAGTTTCAAGGGTGGTGCCCTATTTGGGTAAGGGAGGCTGGTTTCAGGAAGCTCTTGATATGCTATCTGGATTGGTCTCCTTCGGTGGAGATGATGACTGTTCCTCTGGTAGGTCTGATTCCCTTGATAATGAAAAGTTTGGATCTGGTTCAATCGGTGATGCTCTCAGTTCCATCAAAGGAAAGTTGTGGCTAGTAGATGAAATGAGAAATAGATTTCTTCTCTCATAGCCCATGTCTCCTGGTAGGGTGACAATCTCCCTGATTAGGATCAGTCCTGACAACAGGAGAGATTGCAGATTCAGGAGAACTAAGATGTCCTCTGGAGTGGCATATCTCTCTGCTGTCTCTGGAATATGCAGGGATTTGCCTGCCTGTATCAACAGAGGCAATATAAGAAGGCTCTGAGTTGGCAGATGTACATGGGGTTGTGGTGGTACCACTGGTGGCTGATGTTCCAGACAGGTTTCCTTTGTCGGTACCAGTGGTTCTCGGTCTCTTGGCCTAGATGGTTCCACTGCAGTGGCATTCCTGGTGTGGAGTCCAGTAGCAGCAGGGCCTTGCTCCTATAAGCCTTTTTATCATGGCCCTGGGACTTAGCACGTTAAAGTATTTCAGCGGTAGGTATGAAGACTTGCCCAACTTGGTTGGGGAGGGATCTGGAGTGGACTTAGTGGTGGATGTGTTCTTGTGCTTATGAAAACATTCCCTGCTCTCCTGAGGAAATCCTGATGGAGGATCCGTAGACATGTTTTCCCTGCTCCTGCCCCAGGCCTTGTGATAGGAGGTGTGCTCCTTGACAACTCTGGCTGATGAACAGGGCGGGTCCCTGGCCTGCGGTGGCTGGGGCTTCATAGTCTTCTCCATGAGCTGCTTTTAAGACAGTATTCTCATGCCTATCAGGTCTGGCTGGGAAGGAGCAACACATATCGGTGGAGATGTGCACTTCCCTAAAGTAGTGCAGGTGGTCATTGCTGACCAGGAAGAAGTGGGGATGGGAGATACAGCTTTTAAAGCCTGGTATTCTGGGCATAATCTAATTTCTGTACTGGGAAGCTGGAAGGGTTTCCTGGGGGCAGGAGTCTAAGTATCCATGAACTATATTAGCAGAACTATTAACTCTAACTACACTAAAGGAAAAATTGATAAACAGAACTACAAGTTTGAAGACATAGATCAGGCTGAAGAGAAAAGAGAAGCTCTGGTTGGTGGAGATTCCAACGCAGGCCATACAGTGGTAAGAAGGAACTGAAGAGGCAGTCATTCCACCTGACCCTTAAATCCTGGTGCGGAACACAAGGAGAGCAGGGGTGCAGGCATGAACCCACAAACAATACATGCAAGAATTCTCCAGTCTCAAGTGCATGGCACACATGCATGCTCATAGAGGGGTACATGTT
The DNA here is from genome assembly GCA_007922155.1 of Mesoclemmys tuberculata. Classification (NCBI taxonomy): domain Eukaryota; kingdom Metazoa; phylum Chordata; order Testudines; family Chelidae; genus Mesoclemmys; species Mesoclemmys tuberculata. The sequence continues at coordinate 25,695,839 of ML675604.1, read as the reverse complement.
TGGAACAGGTTGAGGAAGAAGCACTGATTTGTTGAGACACACAAAGTTCTGGTATAATTATATTAAATGAGAAAATTATGCCTCAAATGAATTTGGACTTTTATGTCTTAAGTCAGAGTTGGGAAAAATTTTCATCATCATCATCATTCATGGGAATTTAATTACGTGCCCCATTCCAACTCACGAAATAGATTAAAGAGGTGTGGCTAAATTCCAGCCCATCATGTTGAGTGTTTACATTGGGTTTGGCATGCATTCTGGAGATGGCTTAAATTAAAACATGTTTTAACTCTCTCCTCCAAGATCTAAATAATTTGTCTTAAACAATGAGTAGTCAAGACGCTGGAGAGAAAATTAGATTACTTGGTGGCTAGGTAAGTCTATAAACTAGCATTTAAGTTGAAAAGGGAGATCTGCAGTATTTGTAATACAATGTATATGCAGAAGACTAATCATAATGTTGCCAAATAAAATGCTCAAGCTTTCTGAAATGTTCACTAAAAATATCAGTAGTAATACTTAATACATATATGGACCTTTACATCAGTGACGTACAAACACTAATTAGTGACTATTCATAACAGTCACATAAGATAGGGAAGTATTATTACTCCTATTTTATAGATGGAAATTGAGGGAGTGTAGTTAAAATGACTTGCCCATGTTCATAGAGTAGGCAAGTGGAAAAGCAAGGTGTAGCACACGGGAATTCCTGATCCCCAGGCTTGTGCTCATTTCTCTTGATTACACTTCTTCACTATGGCATAATAGTTATTACATGTGTTTTTTGTGCCTACTCATTCAGCAAATGCACTTACTTTCAGTAGGAAGGTGAGCTGTTTCTTGTGTTCCTCAAGACGAACGGTGGCTGATTTCCAGCGCTCCTGAATTTCTGTGAGTTCTGCCTGCAGGGCTGCTTCAGCCCCACCATCAGCAGAGAGCAGCAGCTGCTTGCCAGCTTCCACAGTTAAAATGTAGCTCCCTTGTTGCCGTAGGAGAACTTTCTCTCTGAGCTGCAAAGAGCAATGATCTGTTAGCATCATTTTTAGTTCCAGTAAGATATTATGTAAAAGTGATCATAAAGCTATTATTGGTAAAATACATTTTTCATTGCTACACAAGAGACCGTAGCTTAGACACAGTGGACTGCTACCCAAATGCATAAAGCTACCATTTCATCCAGTAGGTCATTAGAAAGGTTTCTTCTCTATACCCACAAAGCACACAGAGACTTCGAGGGTGGTGGGGATGGGAAAACTGACTTTAGCCCCTCCTCCTCCACCTGAGTAGTTGAGAAACTCTGCAAAGGAGAAGCTCCTCTCCTCTGACTTCTCCTGTGAAGGGCACAGAAAGCACTTGTGTGCGCCAGCACTACTATTTTCAGCCATGCAAATTCCAAGCCAATAAGTGGATTTATCCACTTTGCACAAAGATGGACAGCATGAGAGCTCAAGGCCTGCCAAATATTATCTTAGCCATGGTGTGTGTTTAAGACCAAACACTAATTAAAACATAAATGTATAGGAGTACATACAAACTTCACTGCAAAGTCAGTTGTGAATCAAGGAAATAAACAAGTTCTTAAAGTAACTGGGTGAAAGGAATTCCTCAGCTATTGATTGCATAGACTCTGTTAAGCACCACGGCACTGGGAATTTTTTCAGATCTATACGTCCAGCTTTCATCCTTTCTATCTGATGTGTGCCACTAAGTCTATGCTCAACTCTGGAAAACTATGTCCAACATTTCTGTTGCTGGACTCCAATGATCTTTGACTTCTGTAGTTAATTCAATTCTAGCATACTTTTAAGATAAACAAAACCTTTCAATTAAACATTAAAACGTTGAGAGAAGGACTACACAAGTGTTTTTAACATATTGGACGTACCTGCACTTCATCCAGCAGGGCTCTGGCTTGCTGCCGTGGAATAGGAACACCACCCAATCCACTCACTGGCTGATGGGACACTTCTACCAGCCATTTGAGTAGTTTTTCTGCCATCTCCCTGTAACGTTGCCACTGGCGGATCTGGCTGTCAATGATTCCTCTTCTCTGCTGTGCCCTGCGAATCACTCCTTGCCACTGATTACTGAGCATTGTCAGTTTCAGATTAAACTCATCCCTATTTAAAAAGAAGCAAACAATACAAACATAGGCTAAGAAATGTATTGTTGATCCATTTCTTTAATACATGAAAAGCTGAAAAATATATGTTTTCTGACTGCTATCTATAAAGTTCTGGTAGAAAGGGATGAACTACTCTCTCACGTGACAGGTAACATGCAACTGGGATCTAAAACTATGATGTAACAGGACAACAGCCAGAACCAAAAGGCTCTAATTCTCTTCTCAAGAAAAAAAATCTTAATCCAAACTGATATCTTTGTAAAATTTGTTGACAAACTCAATGAAAGTTCACAATCTTCTCCTCTCAGACAAATCTAGTTATGAAAGACACCTATCACTGACCTCAAAAATAGGGAACAAATGGTATCATTTATGCTGGGAGAGGAATTTATGGCAAGTTCTGATATACAGTGAAGTTTGGATAAGGGCTGGCATCTCTGCACCAAAAGCATTCCATATACATTAATGGTGTGTGTTGATTTTTACTTGTTCAAATCATTAATATTTAACTCTCCTGGCCACATGCTGGATGTCACTCCAGCCCATTTGTGCGGCTCTGGTGACGCAAAGGCGGCGGAAAATGGATATAAAGAGTCAGCGGGGGTTCTCCTGGAGTAGTGTAATCCTCAAGGCATAACTGGCTGTGCACCACCCATTGCTGGCCCCTGCTGTAGGGGGCATTCTAGAGGCAGGTCATGATGGAAGGTGGCAGGGATAATGTGCAATGTGATCTAGGGACATTTTAGCCTGCAGAAACAGTCTCAGAATGGCTTTGTTCCCAAAAAATGGCAAATTGGAGGAGTAAACAAGAATAATTTACATTAAAAAAACCCTATATTGTGTTGACACAACACTATATTATCAAGACATTGCCATTCAGTACCTTGGCTGCTTTACTTATGTTTTCAGTATCTTCCACCTACCCTCTACCTATTTAACTTTATATGGTGATCTCCTAGATGTGGGCACCATATTTCTTCTTTTCTGTTTGGAAATCACCTAGCACACAGCGTGCGTTACCACACATAAAATAAATAAATTAAAAATCACAGGAGTGTCTACCTATCATCCACCTGTCCTTGCTCCAGTAGACGTTGCCCATCAGTGATGATCGAATGTAAAATCTGCTGTCGACTGAACATCTCTGCTTGGAACAGCTGTTATAAAAGAGACGGACAGAAGTCATTTCAAAGCAAAGGTCTCAAAGGCTTTCCACTCCTTTTGCTATCACTGGCAAGAAATTTCACTTCTCATTCAACCTACTCAAGGCTTAATTTCAGTCCAAGTGAGTTCAATGGGAGTTTTGGTATCAAGATCAATGAGAAGGGATTAAACCCTCAGTTTTAGGGGGTAGAGGGCAGAGGGAAGAATAATTATTATTCCCATCAGTTGATTATTTTTTTACTATATGTAAAAGCTGAACAACTTCAACAGAACCTAGTTTCTAGGCACCCTTCAGAGACAATACTGTGATTGACACCATGTTTTAAACACAAACTGGATGAGGAATTTAGAATCTTGTGGAACAGGAGTATTTGTGCACTTCTCTTTTTCCGAAATGCTGTTAAATATAAATAGGCCATAGTTCTTTGCCTTGTGAAGTCAGATATCTGCATGCAGAGCTTTTGGACCAAAACCTTGTACAAACTTAACAACACTGTATAACAATTTTATATTACTGATAAACCCTCTGACAGAAGTGCACCGTTGCATGGTGAGATTGGAAATGTATTAGCTACTTTATTTATTTTTACAGTGACCACGATTAAAGTTTTGGGTTTTTTAAAAATTCTTAGTAGAAATACTGGGCCAGATCTTCAGGTGGAGTGAATCAGCATAGTTCTGCTTAAGTCAATGGATGTACACAGCTGAGCGTATGGTCCATTGCATAAGTATTTAAAAATATATTTTTTCAGAAGGACTCACGGAGAAAAAAAATAGACAAGGAATAATATTTTCAAGTGTCTAAGGAGCCCAAATCCCATTTCCAAAAGCAAATTAGGTACTTTTAAGCGCTAAATCTTAATCAAAGTCAATAGGTATTTGGGAGCCCAAATCCTAAATCGTTATTGAAAACTGGTTTAGGTTCCTAAGCCACTTAGTTCCATATTTTAAATGGTATTTAGGTGCCTACTTCTCATAGGAGTTAGGTGCCTAAATATCTTCAAAATTATGGGCTTTAGGCTCTTTTGAAATTTTTACTCAAAATACCTTATACCTTTTCAATACTGACGAATGATGTTTTCTGATGTCATTCCAGAATTTTAGGTAGTATGTGGAGTAACGTTGGGCTGAAATTTTCAGAAAGGCAGCTACGAAGCCAGTAGCTAATACATTCACCGAAGTTCCCACCATCTCAAATCTCAGCCCAGGAAGCTAACTGGGTAGGGCAGGGTGACTCGGATGGAGGAGGTGAGCAATGAGAGCTAGGAGTGTGTTGGGAGAGTAAAAGATTGGGAATTGATGCAGCAGACTCTACGGATGAGAACAGAGGGATATCAAATGGAAGAAACATCCCTGTGAAATTACAGGATGCTTGAAAACTTGATGATTTTATATACAGTATATGGCCACAGATTGCACACCACTGATCTATATTTTATATACTCATATGCTGTAGTTATTAAGGTACAATATTCTCAGTGAGTATAGGGCAGAAGTAACTTATTTCAGGGAACAGTAAAATGTTCATAAAGTCCACTTATTATAACTTGCCTCGTGTGCCCTCTGTTGCTCCAACAAACTCTGATAGTTTCCTGAAATCTCTGCAGCCAGCTTCTGCTCAGTCTGAACCAGAAATTCCATCCAAGTCTCACATTTCTCCAAAAAGGTCTGGTGTTGCAGCAAAAATGACTGCAGCTTACTAAAAGTATAAAAGATTGATTCATTAATGCCTCCAGTTCACACAACATAAAATTATAGCGGTTCTTCAGGGAGCCATTACAATCCTGGCTGCAACAGCTTTTCCATCACAAACCCACATGCTACTTTGTCCTTGGAGACTTATGTAGAACCCCCTCCTCCCACCCTGTTTGCATAGGTGCTGGACTGAGGGGTGCTACTGCACCCTCTGGCTTGAAGCGGTTTCCATCATATACAGAGTTTAATGTAGGGCTATGGTTTGGTTCAATGGCTCTCAGCACCCGCACTGTAAAAATTGTTCCTGCACGCCTGCCTGTTTGCCTATTTGTTTAGTCTACATGTAAACAAAAATAGTAGAATTTAAAACGTTATCTTGTGTTCATAAACAGATAACCACCCTTCCTTTTGTTTTAGTAAAATTCCCTTTGCCTCTTTGCTTAATATATAGAGGCACAAGCTCATTATTACTTTATAACAATGCCTTTGGACATGTCTACAGTTAAAAGGGATCTACTAGCAGAGCTCTACCAACTACCCCTCGCTAGTGGAGATGTAGCTTATATCGTAACAAAGGCTATTCTGATTATATAAATTAAACCAGGTTCTTGAAGAAAATACCAAAACTAGGATAACTGGGTCTATGCTAACTGGGTCTACACTAGGGCTTTTCTGAGCATACCTATATTGTTTGGGGGATGTGTGATTTTTTCACAATCACATTCTACACAGCTGTGCTGACAAAATGTTTGAGTGTAGACCAAACCCTAGTTGTTATCCCAAACGAGAGTAGCATCAGCTAATGATGTATCGGTAGCATAAAAAGGCCTGATCTACATTTAAGTTTTACTGGCACAGCCATGTTGGTTGGGGATGTGATCAAATATGTTGGTAAAAACTCTGCTGTTCATGTAGTGATGCTGGAATGCTAAGTTCAGAGAAAAGCATAAGAACTTTTCTTTTGCTATAACTACATCCACATGAGAGACTTTTGTTAATATAGCTATACTGGTTTTGCTATAACCAGCAAAATTCACCTTGTGCAGGCAAAGCCAACGTTTCACGTCCCATGCATTAAACTGTCTCTTCCAGTACAAAATGACTAACAGAGAGTAATATATGTCCTTCTAGCTAACCCAACCTGAATCTTTCTGTTGTCTGAGAGGAGATCATGGACCACTGCCTGTTCAAATTCTGCATCCTTTTGATTTCTTTATCATTCAGGGGTAGCCTGTAACCCAGCTCATTCAGACGGTCCAAGTCCGGGGCCATGCTACTGAACTTTAACATCTGGCTCTGTAACAAGGGACAAAGAACATATGTAATTATAAACAGAGAAATTCAATAAGTATCTTATTGAAATCTGAAAATTATGGGAAAACTCCCCGTTGACAAATTGGGATGGCCTGGATTGCCACCTTGTGGTAAGTGCTCTCCATTGCCAGGAAAGAGGCCCTTTCGTGATTCTAGATCAAGGTCTCTTAGCCCCAGTCCAGCAAAATATTTAAGCATGTGCTTAACTAAGTACACGAGTGGAACAACTTGTGTTTAAAGTTAATTAAGCACTACCTTAAGTGGTTTGCTGGCTTGGGGTTTGCTAACCTGAGTTGTAAAAGGAGGCATCTCTTCAAAGATAGTGCACTTAGCCTGTGAGAAGAAATGTTTTGTGTTGATCAATAACCCATCAATTAAGACACGGGGGAGAGATGTTCTGTAGCTATTTTTGTTGGAAGGATAACAGCAGGGCTAATATGGGGGAAATGGTGGAGTTGCGGGGGAGAAGTGTCATCAACTTTCTGTGAGGGATGGGTCCTTGACAGAAGTAAAAAGAAATGAGCAAATGAGAGAAATTACTTAATATAAGGTATAGAAAATATCACTCCATAAAGCTCACTTGACTTAACATCCACCCAAGTGGCAAGTTAAGATAAATTTAAAATGTGTAATACTTCCTAAAATTGGTAACAGACCAAAAGCATGGATGTGCACATTCCCACACTTGGGGAAGTTTGAATCTGGTCGTGAATTGTGTGTCTCAAGTACACTTCCAACAGAGTATTCTGGAAATCCCCTGTACAGTAAGTAGATTATAAATTAAGTTTCAAAGTGTGGTCATTCGCATGGGATCAGACTCTACATCATATCACTGATTCAGGGATCATTGGTGCATCTTGCATCTCTGTTTAAATGTTGTATTTATGTATTTAAAAAAATACCAGGAGACTGTCATTGTCTTCCTGATGGCATCCAGATATGAGAGGAAATGAGAGATGGTACAAAATATCCAGTTAGCTATCCAAATGTTTGGAGGTTCAGTTTAGGTAAGCACCCAAAAGTCTGGAAGTCCAAATCAATCTTATGTGAACATCTTGCATCTGCAAAGCTCATGTGGAAGTCTCACAAGACAGTCTTCCTGCTTCCAGGTGGGCCAGAAATAAAAGGGCTTCTTTTATGATACTTTACCATTTCTGCTTTCTGTGCTGGGATCAGAAATTCCAGAGATTCCGGAATATGAAGAGAACAGAGACAAAAGAAAATACACAAACTTTTCTAAACTCTAAAACTATTCTGTTCAAGTTTGAAATGAAGTTTTGGTACTTATTTTATTCCAATCAGTTTGCCCATCCAGATCCTCCTTAAACTGAGGCACAAAGACGACAGTTACAGATAGACTGCCAGAATTAACTTCTGGTTTTCTGTCTTTAGTGTGTGAATGTATGCGTGAGGCCTTTACTGAGAAGTGAATGCATATGTGCATTTTGTGCATATGCTATACTATACAGGGATCATGCTGACCTTACAATTAACGTTATACTATCTATATTTGCCACTCACTTTGAGTTCTTCCATCCTGTTCTGGATTGTAGAGAGGTCAGATGAATTACTAGGGTCTTGTCCTTTCAACATTTCTTCAGCTTCTGTTATCCAGGCCTCCAGGCCTTCCAGGCTCTGAGCAAATGTCTCATAGTCTAGAACTCCAGCCTTAGGCACAAAAGAAAGCCAACAATTTAAAAGCTTAAAGTGAGGCCACATGATATTCAAGTTCTTGCTATGCCCATCACTGCCCTTTCAGTCATTTTGATTTCCAAACTTCTGTAATAGCAATTCTGAATGGAAGCAATGAGCAATGCTACTGATGATTGTTTCGCCACAGTAGAACCAGTATTTTTTGATTACACTAATACTGCCCCCAAAGCAAAAGCTATATTTGTCTTGAAAGTGGGGTTATAATCCTTTTGCAAGGCAAGAAAACAAAGGTTGATTCTAATAAAACTTGCACCATTTATTCTTTTGTCATTAATTCAGCACATTCTGTGACCTGCAATATGCAGGAGAACAGACTGCTAAAATTGTAATTATTTTATTTTAAAAATAGTTAAGGTATCTTGAGATAATTAAACTTCTCCCACTATGCAACTGAATTGCCTGCTTAAAGTAATACTGTTGATAAAAATAAATAGTAGGCTCAGTTAAATTACAGATTGTTATAAAAGCCCCCTTATTTTTACTCTCTTTACAAAATAGCATGTGTTTGTTACTTTATAGGTTTAACACACTGAACCAGCGGTTTTATGAGCACTTTCTACAGCACACGGCCATCTGTATATAAGCTACTCTGCTGTATTTTCTCATGCATGTGTATTTTCCCTACAGGATGTATGCTGTGTCTCCTTTGTTGTGCTTTAAATCAGAGGAACTGGACATTTTCCATGCCATTGGCAACTGATCTATGATCAGTTCCTTTACTGACTCCTATACATATTTAAAGCGGGATTTTCAAAAGCATTCAGCACTGGCCTGACATTTTCCATTTAAGTAAATGGTAAAACTCTCACTGGCTTCAGTGGGAGAAGAGCCACATTAATAACGAATGCTTCTAAAAACCCAACCGTGGTTTCTCTACATGTTTACCGACAGTGAGGGACTTCTTGATATTTTCTGGACTCTTATAGCAAAATAGCAGCTGTGGATTTGGAGGTTAGCTCCAAAGACTGACTGATTGCTGTCATGTCCACAATTACTACAGGTTTTCTAGACTCTTATGGTTTCTGCTCCTCTTGCAGGGTTTGTTGTCCCTTTTTCAGCACTTGGATCACCTCCCTAGTTTTTTATGGGTTTGGGCATGCTTGTTTAATTCTCCCACCTTTACTATACTATACTACATGGATCTCTAGGGAATGCACCTGTGCAGATAATGCACTTTTCTTTGAGTGAAATTTTCTGTGCCCCTTTGGCCTAGTGTACACATTTTCAGGTGGAATGGAACGATCAGAACCAATGAACAGAAGCAAGGTCTTCAGACCTGAAGTATGGCCTTTTGCCTGTTGAGAGCCTGTTCCAGGGCTGACAAGTTTTGACTCAGGGAGAGTTGATCGGACTGAATTGCTGCTGCTGCAGAAGTCTCCACTTGTTGCTTAAGTTGCTCTCCAAACTCATGGAGAGCCAAAAGGGAATCTTGCACCGTCCGCAGGCATTTCAGTAGATCCTGTAGTAAAATACATGTAAACAAAAGCTTAAAAGTCACTCTGCTTCAAAACAATTTCAGCAGTGCTCTTGAGGTTCTCAAAATTTGTCATATAGCTCATGAAAAAAAACCCAACAGATTACATTTAAACTTGGTTACTACTAACATTTCACTACAAAAGCCTTTAGTAACTCTTGATTGACCTCCGTATGCATGGAAATGGATATCTGTTTAAGTACATATGTTCAAAGGATTGGAAATGGCATGATTGGTCAGCTGTCAAGGTGCAAATTTTGAGCATTGATCAGAAAACCATGTGGAAAGCATCCAAGTGGATCAGTTAATAAGAGGTCATTTCTAGCAGCAAAAATACGTCACTATGAATCAGGTCAGCTTTGACTGGAAACACTCTCTCTTTTGCTGAGCTAATCTATTAGGAAGATTTTTTAAACCCGTATTTTTCATGCTTAGTCTTCATGACAAAGGCATGCCATATGAGCACAGGATGAAACGATCCGACTTTGGCATTTGTGGCTGCCAAGCCCAGTGCCTATAAAACCCAGGAATACAATTTTAGGTAGCAATTTTTTATCTGTACATTTTTATAGTTTACACTAAATAGAGTGAAAATGGCTATGATCTGTGTCATCGGATGACAGGCCCCTGTAAATGCAGTGGATCCAGCTCCCCTGTGCCAGAACAGGTGTACTCAGTTCAGCCAATTGAAAGGGCCAGCATGGACTTGTGGCTATAAAGAGTACAGAGAATTTGAGAGGGGCTCTCAGTGAATGAATGAGGGCTGCCTTAGAGTACAATCTGAGTCAGTCAGGAAAAGGGCAGCCTGTGGAAGGTCCCAGAAGCAAGTTGTAGGAGGTTCCTGGGGAAAACTGAAGGCAGGACAGCAGCAAGAGGGGTTTGCTGGATGGTATCCCCAAGCCAGAGAGCCAGGGTCAGAGAGCTGAAGGCAGGAGGCCAGTAGAAGGCCTTACCTGCTGATGACTCCACACTAGAGAGCTGGGTCCAGGGGAACAGTCAGAGCTGAGGAAGTGAGGGATGTTCTTATGGGGAGGATAATCTGCCAACAGAGCAGCTGTGGGGTTTCCTGCTGGGGAGAGTGGGATTGCACCCTAGCTGACAGGACTGGGATAACTGTCCTGGCAGAGGGACAGAAGAGGACTGATGAGGAGCCTAAATATGGAAGACTGCACTAGAGGGTGGTATGGAAGGACTACCCAGAGAGTGAGTGTGGTGGGAGTGCCTGCTGAAAAGAGCAGGGTTTTAAAGACTATATCCAGATGTGGGAGATGGCCTGTGTTGCGGACTTCGGTAGCAGATTCAAAGAACTACATTCTGGTAATAAACTAGCTCTAAGCAGGGGTATTACTAAACAGAAGAGCCTGAAGTAGAGTTACCTGGGAACAGAGACTAGTGCGCACGGCCTGATGCTGGAGGGTGCCCCAGGCAAGGTTGCCCTATGGCAGAGGCTCCCAGCCTTTTTGGGTCAAGGTCCACAAATATAATTTTGACAACCATGAAGGGCCACCAGTCTCTGCCAGCAGCCCCCTCCCCTGTACTGCCAAAGGGAAGGAGTTCAGTGAGGAAGATCTCCCGTCCCCCTGGCTGCAGCAGGACAACTATGCGCCCCATCTGGGTCCCTAGGCAGTGGCTCCCTTCTGCAGCCAGGGAGCCAGGATATCAGTGCTCCCCTCCCTCTGGCTTCAGCAGGGACCCCAGAGCCTAGTGACCCAGGTGGAGCGCTTTGCTGTATTCCTTGCTATAGCCAAGGGGAGGAGAACGCTGATCTCCCGTCTCCTTGGCTGCAACAAAGAGCCTGTACCAGCAATGCGCTCCGCCTGGGTACTGAGGCAGCGGCTCCCTTCTGCAGCTAGTGGGAGGGGAACCACAGGCCACTCTGAAAGACTGCACGGGCCACAGGCTGGGAACCACTGCCCTATGGCAACCTGCCTATCAAAGACCAATGCAATGGCCAATTGTAACTCAAAAATGAAAATGTGCGTTCAAGTCTAAGAGATAAATTGTACCTTTACCTTAGTATGTATGTAACTTGGTGAGGGGGCAGAATGTTGAGACTTCAGCAGAATGTATGATGTCCTTTCACAGTGGAGGAGAGGCAGAAAAAAGATTTTGAACTTATCTCTTCTGTTCTGCCTGACAAATTTGCCAGTTTAGAGTATGTAGGCAAAACTATAGCAGCTGATCCTGCAATCCTCTGATGTGAGAACTCCCACTGAAATCAGCGGGAATATTTGCCCAAGTAAGGGTCACTTGGATAAGTAAAGACTGTTGGATTGGGCTCAAAGGTAGGAGCACACTGTAATTCATCTGCCTTTAGCATCGGGATAGACCATAAACAGAAGTGTTTGAACTAATATTAGGATGAAGGATGAAGGGGGCGGGTGTGTGAGAAAATCCAAGGAACCCAGGATGACTCATTCAGTACGCTGAATTCCTGGCTCAGGAAGGTGAGAATTCCTTTGGCCTACTCCCATGGTAGGACCCGATAGGAAAGGCAAAGCCCACGATTAATGTCCGAAGGATTCTTTAGTGAAGAGATGATATCGCACCTACGTACAAATCTCAAACTATTTTGATAATCCCAAATACACTGTTGAGTATAGGAAGCCCTGTTGTGCTATTAGCCCATGGAATTGTGATAAAGCAGTGAGCTTACTGAACGTACATTGCAATCCTGAATCCAGGTAGTGACTTCATCATCCCCTATGTCCTTGCTAGTGGCTGTCTTCAACAGCTCGTTGGTTTGGTCCTCATGCTGCTGGACTGTGGCGGAACACTGGCTGTAACAATCTTTGTACTTCTGCCAAAGCTGAAGCAGGGCCTTACTGGAGTGTAGCTGCTCTGAAATTTCTTCCAGAAGGTTATTCCACCTGGCAGACAAATCAGATGGATCTATCAAAGCATGTGAGTTAACAGACCTATACAGAAGAAGGCTTACAGTAGCAATTATATACTGTACATAGACATTTGGGGAATTACACATCTGTTTGCTTTATCAGGTAGTGGTTTGGAAAACAGATGAGTAACATATGAATCTTAGATTAGATTAGATCATGATTATTATATAAACTGATACTGTTTTAAATAATACTTTAAAAAAAAATCAGTGGTACAAAATTCTCTGAGTACTGAACTGCCATACTGCATCATCTTTGTCTCGGACAATAGCCAGCACTAGATGCTTGAGAAAAAAGGTCAAGAAAAACCGCACAGCAGGTTTAGTTAGTTAGTTAGATTACTAACTACTAATAATCACAGATTGGTTAAAGCCCTGAAGTCCGAGGCTTAACATCCCTTCTAACCCCGCCCCCCCCCTTTTAAAAGTATTGACTATAACAACTTTGGATATTCTTGTTATCTATATAAAATGTTCCATCCCTCTTTGAATCTTCCTAAATTCTTGGCTGCAATGACATCCTGTGGCAAAGCATATTACAGTCTAATCATGTGTTGGGTGAAAAAGCATTTCCTTTATCAGTTTTCAAATTTGCCACCTTTCAATTCATCAACTTTCTCCTTGTTTTAGAACTATAAGACAGAGAAAACAAAAATTCCCAATTTACCTTCTCAATAGTTTATCATTTTTAATACTTTTATTAAGTCCCCTCTTATTCATCTCCTGTATAAAGTAACAATCCCAATCTTTTCAATCTCTCTTCTTACGATAATTTTCCATACCCCTAATCATTCTTGCCACTCATCTGTGGAGTCCTCTAATTCTGCAGTATCCTCTATGAGATGGGATGATCAGTACTACAAACAGTAGTTCCAGATGAGGATGAGCCATTAATTTATATAATGGCATAAACATTACTTGGCATTTTTCTGCATCCCATTCGCTATGCAGCCTAACATCGTTTGCTTTTTTGACTGCAGCTACACACTGAGCAGAGGTCTTCATTGAGCAGTTCAGGTGAAGCCCAGGTCCCCTTCCGGAGTTGGTACATTTAATTTAGAATACATCTGAACATTGCAAGGTGCGTGTATGTATGAAAACTCAAGTTCTTCCTTCCACTATACATTGTTTTGCATTTATCGACATTGAATTTTATTTGCCATCCTGTTGGGCAAATAGACTAACTTGATTATGCCCTTCTGTTTCTTCATAGTCTCCACCAGAATTAAGTATTTTTAAGCATCTTAAAACATTTTAAAATACATTTAAAGCTCTAAAACATTTGTACAAAGTAAATCAAATGCAATAAAATAAAATGAGATCAAATGATGCCCACATATTTCAATTAGATTTTAAAAGCTGGCAGCTTTTGACCATAACTTTCAATTTAACAAACGTCAACACAATAGCAGGCTTCGTACCTCAGATTGACTTCCTTCAGAGTGTTGGAAAGTGTTTCAGTGATGGGGGGATGACACTCTTTTAATAACTGGTTGGTCACTGAGCCAAATTTCTGTAAGCTGTTCTCTTGCTTTTCCAACTCATCCTGCAAGCTCTGTATATAGAGGGCAAAAAGAAAAATATGATATATTCCATTCCAGTAGAGTAAAAAAGTTGTTAATCTTATCATAAAAAGGCATTGATCTTTTTTACCCTTATCTTAATTCAAATAATACTTAAATGTGTGTTTAAAGAAACATTATTGGATCATATTTGGCTCAATCTAGGTTTTATAAAAATACATATTTTACCAATCCCATGTACTTAAATGTAAAAAGCTTTGCAATAAAATAAATTGGTTTAAACAAATATTCACATGCAGTGCTTGCAACCAAAAGATTGCACTATATGCCAGTGCACGAGGAAAATAAACAAAAACACAAAACTGACTGGCAGCTAACTATTGAAGAAATAGTAAAATTGACTAGTTTATTTTCCAGTCTAAGTGAGAGAACTGCACAAAAGTAAATTGAAAGTGTAAATAGTGAAAAGTAAATCTTATTTTTAAATTCTTTCGCTTATTAATCTAAAGTGTTCTTATCAATACAAGGAGATATGTTTTCAAAAACACTATTAACCTATTTTTATGTTTTATTTATTTACATTGAGCAGAAGTTTAAACAAGTACTTGATTTGAATAATCACCGTTAGGGGATCTCAAGCTTTTTAATTTATGTGATCACAAGATGCTCTCTTTGTTAAGATGTTCGACAACCTTCCAGCCCATCATTGGACTCATGAACAGTTACAGTAATTGCTCACTTAAGGCTAGATCATGAGTTAACAATCTGCCCTGAACAAGGTACAGGGCAATCAACCTTGGAAGGAACTTCTGATTAAGGGGATATGTACAGGAACTTTTAGTTCACAGCAAGCAGGGGTGTAAATCAACCCTACGTCAGCCTTTGACACATTAAGTGTCCATGTGGACGTTGCAGACACACTAAGCCTTGGTCCACATTTACCTTGAAATTCGGTGGCAGTCGACAGGAGTTACGCAAGCTACTCAGACTGCTATGCTTCCATCAACTGTTGTGCTTCCCTTCCGTGCGCCATCCTCACTGCACTGCACCGACGGGAACCACATTCTCGTCGTCGTAGCACTACGCCACTTGACGGGGTAGATTTAACTGCGTTGACTTCCTGATTGACTGAACGGGTCTACACTGATCCAGAAAGATCTATCTGATGGTGGCGACTTTGCTGCCATCGGTATAGACATACCCAAGGGTTCCTTAGTGTGCTTTGATCTACGCTGCTTTGAAATGGGAGTGGATCAAAGTGCACCAAGGAACTGTTAGTGCATTGTAGCAGGGTCCACATGGACAGCCTGCAGCAGCCTAGTGCAGGGTAGATTCACACACCAGCTTGCTGCCAACTAACTATTCGTGGTGACATGTCCTAAGGGTATGTCTACATTCCAATCAGGTGTGACTGCAGCACACACCAGCATAACTGAGCTAACTCTGATCTAGCTGGCTTGCTAAAAATAACAGTGAAACTGTGGTAACATGGGGGATGGCACTGGCTAGCTACCTGAGTATGTACCCAGGGTTCTGGTCAGACTTGTCCTTGGGTCAGCTAACCCATGTCACCACCTGTACAGCCATGATTTCATTGCCGTGTTTAGCGAACTAGCTGGATCAAATCTAGTTTGGACGTGCCTAGTGTGGCCTCAGATCCTCTCCCAGTCTAACTGCTGCTTCAAAGAGGGTGTAAACTGGATTAGGTTTGTATGCTGCTTGCCATGTGTGTGGGAGGGAAGGGGGTGGTGGAGATAAGCGCTACCTAGTCACGTCTTCCTGCCCATGCAAATAGGGTGGAGGGGGAATGCAGTCCTTCTGCTGGGCCTGTTTCCCCTTCCATGCTGAGTAGCAGTACAGGCTTTCAGCTCAAAGCAGTAAAGTGGCACCTTGGGTCCATAAACTGGGCCACAATCTGCTTCCCTTCCCCCCCCCATCTAAGTATTTATTGTTTTACTTGCTGCCTTTTATGAAACATGATAGCTGGAAGCAAGGAAAGGAGGCAACACTATTTGTCAGTGAGTGCTCTGTGGACCTCAGTTTGTTAATTGCAAATTGACACAATATGCCATTTTCACCTTCAGTCATATCCCTGCAACCCCATTGACACACACACATTTATCTACTTAGACTGCCAATTATTGCAACATTGTCAACTTAAATTTGCCTCCAAATTGGAGTCATCTGAATATGTGAGAATCTCAGCTTTTGTTTTTGAAAAAGTGTAAGTTTCTGGCCCTCATGATTGAAAATGAAAACTTGAAAATGTGACCTGAGTGTTCCCTAAAGACTCAGAAATCTAAAGGCAAATAAACAGGACTACAATTTTTTTTTTAAATCTCATGATTTGTAAAGTACTCTCATGGTTTTGAAAGCGTGGGGTAGGCAGTACTGAATCTGAAACCCATACATTGCAAAACTGAAACAAGAAAACAAACAGTTACCTACCTTCCTGTAATTGGTGTTCTTTGAAATGTGTTGCATGTCTATTACACTGTAGGTGTGCAAGTGCCTCATGCAGTTTGTTGGAGAAATTTTTCCCTCAGCAGTACCCATCAGGGCAGCTTAAGCGCCCTGTTGCCACAAGCCACTGAATGCTGGTGTAAGAGAGTGAGAGCTTTCCCCAAACCCTCTTTGTTCCTTTGTACCGGATAGACTCCAATAGAGGAAGGAAGAAGAGTGAGTTGTGGAATGGAGACGTGCAACACATCTCGAAGAACAACAATTACAGACAGGGAGGTAACCATTTTTTTGGTCTTCAAGTGCTTGCATATGTCCATTCCACCATAGGTAACTCAAGTAGACAAACCTGGAGGTGGGCTCGGAGTCTACCTGACAGAGACTGTAGGACAACCAGTCTGAAATAGACATCATCCCTGGACTGACTGGAAATGGTATAATGAGAAGTAAAGGTGTGGACAAGTCGCTGCTTTACAAATTTCTACGATCAACACTTGTGCCAAGAAAGCTGCCGAAGTTGCCTGTGCTCTAGTAGAACATGCAAGTACTCTAGCTGGAGGGGCTATATTAGCCAAATGGCAGCATAATAGAATACACAAAGAGATCCAGAATGACAGTCTTTGAGTGGAAACTAGTTGACCTGTAGCCCCATCTGCAATGAACAACTGTTCGGGGGATTTAAAGGACTTAGTATGTTCCACGTACAAAGCTAAAGCCTTTCTCACATCCAGTGAATGAAGTCTCTCATCTCTATGTGCACAGAATTTCAGGAAGAATGTTAGCAAACAGACTGCCTGGATAACAAGAAAATTAGAGACTACCTTAGCGAGAAATATTGGGTGACAGCAGAGATAAACTTTATCCTTATGGAAAATTGTATAGGGAGGCTCTGGCAGTAGGGGTCTCAACTCACTCACCCTTCTGGCTGAGGTAATGGCAATTAAAAATGCTACCTTCATAGGGAGATGGAGCAGAACAGCAAGTTGCAAAGGGTTCAAACTGCAGTCCCATTAACTCTGCTAGGACTAAGTTCAGATCCCAAGAGGGCACAGGATCTTGCACACATGGGTACAATCTGACCAAGCTCTTTAGGACTCTGATAATGATGGCGTTGGAGAAAAGGGATCTACTATCCACTGACACACAGAAGGCTGAGAGAGCTGCCAGATGTGCTCTTACAGAAGGTAGTCCAGTATGAGGTTCAGGGGTGCATACTCTGGGGATATGCCTTTCTGTTGGGATGGAGAAGTACTTCCATTTAGCCAGGTAAATGCCCCGAGATGAAGGCCTGGTCTACACTTTCCAGAAAATTTGGCAGCAGTCGACCAGAGTTACGCAAGCTACGTAGAGTACCTTGCGTAACTTACGTTGACTTCCAAAAAAAGAGTAGGGCTGTGTCAACGGATACACTTTTCCTGGTAGTGCAGAAGAGAATTTAGGAGGTGGTTTTATCACATCGACTTCTGGATCGATTGAGCAGGTCTTCACTTCCACTCAATCGAAGCGGATAAATCAATCTGACAGCAGTGAATTTGCCATCATTGTAGACATAGCCGAAGTCTCAGCACCAAGCCCCGTAATGCTTCCAACCAGGATCGTAGTAGCAAGGCCTTGGCCTTTGTGGAGTCTAAAACTGCTCTATTAAACTCTACTCTCTGTACTGGTTTTAAAATATATTTGTCCCAATTTACAGGAGGGCGGATACACTGAATAACACCTGAGCCTTGGCCAGTCATTCAGGTATGGGTATATGAGGACTCCTGATTTTTGTAGATGTGCTACCACCACTGCCGTACACTTCATGAACACCCATGGAGCAGCCAAGAAATCGAATAGGAACATCGTGAACTAATAATGTAACCCTTATATCATAAATCTAAAAAACTTCTGATGGTTGTGAGGCATGGAAATAAGCGTCTTTAAATAGAGGGAAGGAATAATCAAAGCTAAGGTAACCATGAGGAATTTTATTTTCTTCAGGAATTTGTTCAACTCCTTAGATCTAAAATAGCCCTGAAACCTCCGTTTGCTCAGGAAGTAGTGGGAGTGTAAGTCTTTCTCCTTGAGGCCCAATAGGACTCCCTCTAGAGCACCTACCTGAAGAAATGACTGGACCTCTTGCTGAAGGATGATCTGAAGACAGTGGTCCCTGAAGAGGGATGGGGAAGTGGAGTGGAGAGGAGTAGAAATGAATTGGAGGGCATATCCCAATTTCATCATGCCTGAGACCTACTGATCTGATGTTACATGGGCCCAAGCCCTTAGGAAGCGGGATAAGCAATATGTAAAAGGTGGGAAACAGAAGGAAATTGTACTCTGCGCTCAATGAACATATCAAAATTTCTATTTTGACAAGATGGCTGGATGGGATGAGGACTGATGCTGAAGAGGATGGGGGTGGATGTCACCTCTTATAACCCCTGCCCTTTTTCCTAGGTGTCTGTATGGCTGTTCATGATGGAACTGTTTCCTTGTTGTTGCTGGAGTATAGATACCAAGGGATTTTAATGTTGCCTTGGAATCTTTTCGGTTCTGTTCCCTATTGTCCCTCTTAACTGAAAAGAAAGATGGACCTTTAAAGGGAGACCTGGATGGTCTGCTGGACTTTTGGGGGGTTGCCCAGATGGCTGTAGCCATGAATATCTTCTCATAGAAACGGCTGATGCCATGGTTCAAGCTGCCATGTCTGTACCATCCAAACTGTCGTGGAGAGCAGTTCTGACAATCAGCTTGCCCACATTCAGCATTACTGCAAACTTCTGCTTATAGTCCTCTGGTGGGCTGTCTTTACATTTTACAATGTTCTCTCAAGAGTGCCCCGTTGGTTTGCAATAATGAGCTGCAGACTCCCTGTAGAATAAAGTTTGCATCCAAACAAGCCAAGCCTCTTCGCATCTTTGCCTTTTGGCATCAGTGCTTGGTGTCCTTCGCTCTCCTGTTGGTTAGCAGCTGCCATCACCAAGGAACATGAGGAAAGATGAGAGTACCAATACTCATTCCCCTTAAAAGGTATGCAAGACCTCCTCTCAACTCACTTTGCTGTGGGACGTAAGGAGGATGGGATTTGCCACAGTGTCTTGACAGGCTCCACAGAGGCTTTGTTAATTGGCAGGGCCACCCTGCTAGTAGCCATCAATACCAGAACGTCCATCAACTTGAAGAAGCTTTCACATACCTCCTCTGCCTGAATGTCAAGAACAGAAGCCACTCTTCTCAATAGATCGTGATGAAACCTGTGGTCCTCTTGCAGTGATGAATATCTTGATGCCTCCAACAGGATCATCTGGCTACGAGGAAGAGAATACAACAGAATTCTGAGGTGGTGGCTGCTCCATGACTCGCCTTTGCTTCTCACAGCTCGATACGAATCTCAATACAAGAGAATAATGCTCTTGGTGCTGATGCTCCCAGAGTGGTCTCAATGACGAAGAAGGCAATAGTTGCAGGGAGGTCCTAGCAGAAGACGGGATGTCCCCATGGTGTCCAGAACAGCTATTGATATGGACCTGGAACCCAACCTTGACTAGGCCATAGCTCTTTAGGAGGAGGAGGCCAGTGCAGTGACTGTTGTGTGATCCATGGTCCCCAAATCTCTGATCAAGAGTACAGCCTCTGTCTCAGATGGGACACAGAAAAATACACCTCTGAAGAGGAAGAATCAAAAGTCCAACATCACGGGAGAAGAACAAGGACTCGCATCAGCTAGCCTGAGCCCGGCTATGGCAGTGCTGGGGATATCATTAGAAGCTTGCCCTTTGACTGCACAGGCATTTGTGGAAGCGTGGCAGACAATGGCACCGTGAGTTCCTGATGTGGAGAGCTAGGCACTACAGGCATCAGTATCAACTGTAAACCTTCTTGCAGCACTGGGGATATCAGTACTGAGAGGCTAAGCAAGTTTCCTATAGCAGCATACATCTTCAGAGTGGTTGGGAGCAGCAATGACTGATGGCTCTGCCACAGAGATCTTTTAGGGGATACCTTGGATGGACCTGGCACAGTCTCTGGAGGTGGCGATCCCGTCTTCTTAACTGAAGGTGGCTCTTCCCTGAATGTCTCTTAAAGTCTCTACCTCTAGTAGTCTTTGTCACCAACATGTCTGAGTGAAGTACTGAACCTGAGGGAGGTCTAAGCCTTTTCTTTGGTACCGTGAATGGGACCGAGGCACAGCAGGTATCTCCAATGTGCTCCATGCCTCGGCCGATGTACTCGGGGCATGCTTTGCACAAGAGGCTGATGGGGGACAAAGTGTTGCCTCTATAAGCAAATATTTGAGTTTTTCTACATTTGCTGTCTTTAAGAGGGGCTTAAATTCCTTATAAACATGACAACTGTTGCTTATGTGGGATTCTCCAAACATTTCAAACAGGCCGGGTGTGGGTCACTGACTGGCAAAGATTTAGCTCCAGTATTGCAGGACTTAAAACCTGGTGAGTGCAGCATCATTTTGGTACTGATCTTGGTACCGAACAATGGAAACAGGTCCAAAATGACCCAAGATAAAAATCACTACAACAAGTTAAAACTAACTAACAATAACAGAGAACAGATACAAAGGAGTGAGGGACGCTTATGACAGTAAGTCTGAGATCGCTCTGACAACTATCACTGGTGGTAAGAAGGACCTGCAAAGGGGCAGGGGTGGCTCTGCCATTATGTAGTAGTGTGTGGCGACACCGTGCTTGAGCTGCCCTGACGGGTACCGTTAAGGAAACGAGTTTGTGGACAACTGTGCATGAGGCGCGCACTCACCAACAGTGAAATGGAAATGTGCAAGCACTCGAGGAAGAACTTACTACAAGCAAGTGAAACTGACTGTTTTCATTGCTCAGGGTTGGAGAAATGCAAAAGTTATCAGAGCATGAATAAAGACAAGTAAATTGGATATTTAAAGTTCTCTTAATATCAATATATTTCTAACAACCTGAGATGGTTAGAAAACTTAGAGCAAAACAATATTTTGCTTAAAAAAGCAATTTAACAAAAATCACTTTAAAAAAATTACAGTGCTAACTCTGCTAGATACGTGCATAAGGACATTTGTTAACATCATAGAATCAAAGACGATTAGAGATGGAAGGGACGTCAGGAAGTCATACAGTCCATCCCCCTGTTCAAAGCAGGACCAACCCCAACTAAATAATTCCAGCCAGGGCTTAGTGTTTTAACTTAGTAGTGCGTCTAAGATTCCATATCTTAAGGGCCAGATTCTGCAGTCAGCTACATCTGTGCAGCACTTTGGGCAGAATTTATCTCTAAATCTTTTCTTAAAGCCTCATGAGGCTCAGTATTCATTAGTCACCTGGAGGCTAGCAACTTGGACTTTTACTGCTTCCAAGGAACCTGTGAGGAGATGAAAGCGGGACAAAGAATATCTAGCTTCCATCAGGTAACTATTCAGTTCTTCATAAGCCACTTTGTGAATGCTCCACTGATCAAGCACTGACTGCAACAATATCTTCAGCTGGCCGACCTGGGAGGAAAAAAAACCGAACAATAACTAAGGAATGTATGAGAGGCATTTGCTATTTGTTTAAATTATTTCCCTTCATTTGATCTTGAATTAAAAAACGGTTAAGCACTCCACGCTCAATGCTATTTGTTCTACAGTCACGCTTAACAAGAAATTTGCTTGGTCACATAACAATTCTGGTCAAGATTTTCAGAAGTGACTTGTGATTTTGGATGTCTCAATCTTTGGCAATACAACATACACCACCTTAAGAGGGCCTATTGTTCAGTACTCAGCCCTTCAACCACATGGTTTGTCACTACTGATGGCATACATAGCAACTAGAACTAGAAAAAATATTTTTCACAACTGCTGACCAGGTTTTTTCATGGGTCAGTACACAGCAGGGTGAGTTACTGGAATCTCGCTAAAGCTCCTGCCTTTTTCTCTAGAAGCTCACGTTTAATTTTTTTCTTTTAAATAGTAAGTGTCTAGTGTTATTGTTGTGGAGAAAAAAAATCTGAAAAATGTCAACTGAGTGTAACTGCTGCAGAGTTGTCCACATGAGTCTGCAGAAAGCCTGGAACTGTATCTCTGAGCATTGTAAACTGTCCCCATTAATCCTAGTGAGGTGGTAACTCAGACGCCTACTGATGATACTTAACAATCATTTAAATGATTTTATTCTTCATTAAAAAAAAGGAGACCGATCTGCACAATTTACTGTAAATGGCATCTCGTTTGGTGCCAAAAGTGAGTTGCGTTTGGAAAGATGTGCCACGTTTTTCTTCCCTGTTAAGAAGGTAAGCCCAAGGAGCAGAACCAACAGACACAGTCATGTCCCTTGGAGGAGGAGTTGAACTAAAGGAGCCCAGTGGAGCTTTTTCATTTTGATCCTCTGCACAATCTACTGAGAGCAGCATCTGATTTTGGCTACTCCCAAGGGTGATTACTTTTGTGGGTGGAGTTTGGGAAGAGTACCACTGTCATTTTCCCATTAATTCGACCTGTGGCCGTAGTTTATTTGTAGGCTCGGGGGCAGTATTACATTCACTGTGCTTGGAATACTTTAATGGTGTACTTTAAAAGGTGGTACCTATAATTAATACAGGGCCTTTCATGTGAGGATCTTGAAGCACTGTGGAAACTTTAATAAATAAGAACTCAATACCTCTGTGAAACTGGAATTTTTATACCCATTTTACATACATGTAATCACATGAAGGGAGGTACAGACTCACTGCTCAGTCTCCTGGAATAGCTGCTCTCCACTGACCCACCCACTCAGAAGAAATTCAGTGGTTACTTTCTGGTGAGGGGTCTCTGCACTCACAGGGATATCAGGTATAGTTTTTGCCTCTCAATTAACAAAATCACGTTCTCTCACCATGTGGTCCAAATTAGCCCAGGAATGATTAAGTTCTTGCAGGGTACTCATGACAACAGCAGAGACTTCTTCCTTCTTATTCCGGACCAAAGAAAGGCCACTCTGTTCTATTTTCTCTACTTCTTTTTCCTTTGCTTTAATCAACTCTTCCAACTCCTGAAAGAAACAAACATTCATGTATTTTGGTTTAGATAGACAATGCTTCCAGATAGAAAAAAACTCTGCAAATCCCCAACTTCTGCAACAATAAAAATGGGAAAAGCACAATCTTCTGCTTATTATTCCCTTAACAATAAAAATCCATCAGCAATTGCTATGGAATATTTTCCATTTCCCTTATTTACTTTAAAGGAAAAACTGAATTTTAATGCTGAGTGTGCATGATTCTATTTACATTACTTCAGTGCAGAATGTTTTGCTATTATTTTAAATGATTTAAATTATTTTGGACCCATAAATTTCAGTATTGCTACATATTTCCCTCTCATTCTCATGGACAACAGCATATAAATCCAGAAGGACCAAAACCAGAACATTTATTGTACTCTCCCCAACTTCTTAATTTTGGTGGTTTAGATAAAATGGAGTTTGTGTCCAAACAAAGTTTGTGTTTTGGTATCAATGAGGTTTCAGAAAATAAAAACCCGGACTCCTTGGCCTATTGCTGGAGTATAACCTGGACATAAATCTTGCATAGTTTTCCTAACATCTAACACTAAGAGCCAATTGTTCACTTTTTAGCAGTGCCAATTAAATCTGACATTTTTAACCAATCCAATTGATTTTAATGTTAAAATGTATTATTTAAGTCTGTATGTTGTTGTTCCAAAAACAAGAAAAAAAAAGTAGATGTGATTTAAACTGGCAAAGCATCAAACACCAGAAATACACAGGAAGCCAGAAACACTTGCAGAGGAAACTGAGACGTCTATCCTTTCAATCTGATAACCCTGTCACTTTTGTTTCTGATCTATGATGGAAAAAAAATAAAGGCTGCCCTTAACTATTTAAGTGATACCAGATCAGTCTCAGCACTGGTTAATAAATACATAAACTGTAGGTGTTGTGTTAGTTTAACTGAATACCTGACAATGTTTGACAGCCTAGTAAAGTTATTTTTTAAACAATTTGTTTTTCTAATGATCAAAGTCTTGTCATTCACACAGCTGTGAATTTGCTGACATCCCTGACCCAAAGGAACCACAAATGTAATAAATCGGATCGCGCTTTGGACCTCTGCCGAGCAGAGTCTGCCAACTATGTCAAGCTGTGCTAATTACACATGGTGGCTTCATTGTCTGGGTTATTTGCTTTATTATGCTGAAATAATAAAATCATTTGTATTGAAACCACAAGTTGGATTCAGTTTGAAGTTCACGAGAGAGAATTTTAAAATGGTAACTTCTGACACTGCCAAACATACCAGCCCTCTGCATTCACAGAAACACGGATGGATTTACTAAATTAGTGAAAGCTGGCCATATTTTATTGTACTTTCTGGGATCTCAGTTTTCATATGAAAAAAAATTTCTAGGCTTTCTGATTATGAAGATTTACCTGATGACTTAACTAATGTAGGGTCATAATTATCCTATTGATGGAAAGCTTGGGGAGAAAGACATGAACAGCACCAACAAGAGAAAATTTCCCCTTTCCTCTTAACAGCACCATAACATTGAAAGTTACAGACTCTCCATGTCCACGGGGATGTAGCTGGCCTAGATTTTTTCATTTTTCACCATTGCAAATGGGTAATTGCTCTTTGTTGCCCAGCAGATGAAATCAGTCCTGAGGGATCTGATCCCTGACACCATGCTGATGCTCTGCTTGGAAGTCCATATCCAGTCTAATTTCTGATCCTTGTCACATGCTCTAGTGCCTCCTACCCTATTTTCCCTGCTCTGGAAAGAAGCAAGACGTTCCTTCATGTCTAAAATCCCCAATGCCATGCTGTCCCTGCTGGACAGGGAACCACAGAGAGCTGACTGTGGTTCCCTGATTCAGGTCCAGTTGGCCCTAGAGCAAGGTAAGACTTAACAGGCTCAGTGATCTAAAGCCAGAGGAGGGT
The DNA here is from genome assembly GCA_007922155.1 of Mesoclemmys tuberculata. Taxonomy (NCBI): domain Eukaryota; kingdom Metazoa; phylum Chordata; order Testudines; family Chelidae; genus Mesoclemmys; species Mesoclemmys tuberculata. Next base: position 25,670,565 of record ML675604.1, on the reverse strand, counting down.
TGGGCATTGCCAAGCTTTGCTCTTCTCTGTCTCTTCCCCTCTCCAACCCATCCATACTCCCGGCCTCCGCCTCCTCCCCCTCTTATAGGAGGGACAAGGGTGGAGGCAGATGACTCAAGAGGAGCCATCTCCACCAGCTCTCCATCAGCAGAGAGTTCCTCAGGACAGGGCGGTTTTCCAGAAGCTGTCTCTGGCTGGTTGAAGGCCTTTTGAGTTGCTTATGTGACCCCAAGTGGCCTTAGTGGTCCAGAAAATCTGGCTTAGGGGAGTTTTTTAGTTAATTTGTTTCTTGTGTGCATTTTCCATAGGAAAATTTGGGTCAAATTTGTTTTAAAGCATATCTTCCCCAGCATGTTCAAGGAAAGGAGGGCAACAAAAAATGGGAAGGTTCCAGAAAGGTGGGGAAGCAAATTTTTAAAGCAGTCATATGCAATGTTCATAACCGTGAAATCCAGGAACGTGGCCTACCAAAAACAGAAAGTATCCCTTTAACTCAGTCATTCACAGCACACCTGGACTTGGCTATTGCTATTACAGAAGCTAGTATTCACAGAAGTGTATGCATTTAGGCATGTTCAATCACAGTATTACTCCTTTACACATTGCACTTTAGGGGTGAAATCCTGGCCCCACTGAAGTCAAGGGGAGTTTCACCATCAATTTCAATGGAGCCAGGATTTCACCCCATGTTTGATAGGTGCCGTTTCTACATGTAGGAAATTGAACCTGTGGTTCTCAAGAAAATGTTACCTGACAGTCTTTCAAGGTATTCTGGACTGAAGCCTGATCTCCAATTCTCTGTTGTTTCTTCAGTCTCTTCTCTTGGGTGTCAAACCAAGTTTTCAGACACAGCACATTGTTGTCATATTCTGTCCAGGATTCCAGCAGGCTTTCTAACAGCTGGATCTGCAAAGAAATACATGCATATATATTCTAAATGGTACAGCTTCTATGATGAGCAAATTAAATAACTCAGTGGAGACGAATGTTGAACAATGCTTTCCTCGGAATTCAACGGATTCCTGCATTCAGAATTTAAAAACAGAGTATACTGTCAAACTCAATTTTATTCACTTTCTATTTATTAAAGATTAAACAGCAAAGAAACAACTCAGAGAAGTATTTACTGAGGAATTACTCTAGTGATCTAGCTCACTGATACCCAAACATTGTGACAACCTGGAAGGAGCTTTCCACATAAAAAGTTTACATGGAGTGGAATTCTCTTCAGGTGAATGTTGATGAAGTGAAACACCATTTACAGTGAAGAAGAAAGAAAGTCCAAGATTATTTTAATGTAATTTTCTCCTATGGATTTGTGGTTAGCAAGACCCCGCCACTTACTATGGTAATGTGCATTTGTTTATTTATTTTTAAATAAGATTGTAGGTTATCTGCTTTGCTATTTTTATGTTTGTTAAGTGCCTGCCACAATGGGTCACTGATCTTTATTGAGTCTCTAGGTGCTAGTCTATTATAACCAAACCAAACAAAAATACAAGTATACTTGTGTGCTCTTTGACAGCTTAGCAGAATTTGCTAGTTGTTTCACTTCAAAAGCAAGAAAAACCTGCTGGTGCCCAATTTTAACTACACCCTGCCACAGTGATAGATTAAGATTGCATCAATCTTCTGAGCACTCCAGCTAATGGACACTGGAGAAACAGAAAGCATTCGTTCACTCTTCGTTTCAGACTGAACACCACAAGCATGAGCGGGTTAGAGCATTTGAAATAATTAGGGAATGCATTAAGATAAATGTAAAACTGCAGGATCTATGGTACTATTGGGGAAAAATGACATGTCTCCAAGAAGCAATTATGTTGATACTAGACATTTTGTTTTGCCAAAGGAAGTGTTCATAATACTCAGGACATGTTAAATCATTTCTAGTATGTCTGCTCCTGAATCAGTTGCATCTATTTTTAAATGAATGCTGAAAAGCAGTTGGCCTTTTTCTTACCTTTTCAGTTATCAGGCCCTGGAGGATCTGCCAACGTCTGTTCATTGCTCCAAGTTGTTCTGCGAAATCAGTCTTGTCACTGCGTTTACTCTCCACATCTTGGCTGCTAATCTGTAGCACAGACTGGTTCACAAAGTCTACTGTCAACTGTTTGCAATTTACTTCAATCTTAAAGCCCTGGCAAAAAATAAAGGGGAGAAGAGGAAGATCCATCATCACTTTTCATGCTTATTCTGGGAGAGTTAGCATGGAAAATAGCATTTCTGGTGTATGATGCAACAAGAAACCAAGAGGAAAAGTATTCTGTCAATACACGACTGAAGAACAAATGTAAAAATATTAGTCCTTCTGGAAAGTATATTTTCAAGAAAACGGTTACTTACCTGTCCTATACGTGTTTGTGGGTGCAGATGTGTATTCCATGCAGATGTTTGTGCCAGGAGTACCAAAGCTGGAGTTTTTGCACATATGCCCTATGCCATCTCATACCCTCTCCTCAGAATATATAAGAGCAGTATCCCCAGCCCCACTCAGTTCCTTCACACCAGAGAAGAGAGTATAAGATTCCAATGGAGAAGGGCAGATGGTAGTTTGTGGAATACACATCTGCATCCACATCTTGAAGAACAATTACAGAACAGGCAAGTAACCTTTTCTCTTCTTCCAGTGATTGCAGATGTGTATTCTACTCAGGTGATTCACAAGCAGTACCATAAGCAGGGGGGTTACTGTGTCTATTTAAATAATGAATGCAACATGTATTTGCCAAAGTTCACATCACATTTGGATGCAGAGGTGATTGCATAATGACAAGTGAACGTATGTACTGAAGTCCAAATGCTGGCCCTTCAAACGTCCAGTATAGAATCATCTTCATGAAGATGACAGATGTAGCCTGGGCCCTTGTTGAAAGGGAAGAGAATCTTTGCAGTGGAGTACTAGCTACAGTGAATGCTATTGTAACGCAGGGGGTAAGACATCTAGAGATCATTTGCACTGACACTGTCTGATCTTTCATGCAATCAGCATACGAAACAAAAAGATGATGAGACTGTCTGAAAGGCTTGGTCCTGTTCAGAAAGAAAGCCAGTGTCCTCCAGACATCTAAGGTAGGTAGACCAGAATGTAGTTTCGGGAGAAAAACCGGGAGATGCACTGTCTGATTTAAATAAAAAGTTAAAACTATTTTAATTAATGACTTTGGTTGTGGCTGCAGAGGTATCTTGTCTTTGAAAAATACTATAAGTATAGTTCAGATGCTCTCCTGGCTGACATAACAGCTCTGAGAAAGCAATCTTTTGGCTTAAATGAGGCCAAGAGCAGTTGGCCAAGGGCTCAGTCAGTGGGCTCATAAGAGCGGCTACGGTTGAGGTCCCAAGGAAATACCATGTCCATAAACAGGTGGGAAAAGATGTGCCACACCCTTGGACGACTTACTTAGCAGATTTTCACACAACCATGAGAGGTCTCTCAAAACCAGCATGCTGAAGTCAACCTTAGAAATTTAGGTGAATACCAAGCTTCTTTGGACAGGTCGGTGAAGAGTAGAGATATAGCTATAAGGTATACCCTCAGAACTCAAGAGGAAGGCCTGAGGATCTCAAATGCAGATGATACTCTGCAACATCTTAGATCCTCACTTCTAAAAGCTATATCCCATGATTACTAGACCAGATGGAAAATTGTTTCCACTTCGCCAGATAAGCCAACCTTGTCGATTGCTTCCTATTATTGAGTAAAATTTCTTGAACCGCAAGCCCTATCCTCACCCAGCCATTCACAAGCCATGCCATGAGATGGAGGCTGCTCGGCTCTGACTATAGCATTTGATTTATACTGCTGTAACAGTCAGTCTGGGAGAAGAGGTTGAACTGAGACACTGTGAATGTCCGAGAACCAGCACTGTTTCAACCAGGCCGGTGCTGTGAGTATTAACCTGGCATGATCTTATTTTAGTTTGTGAACGACCTGCAGGATCAGAAGGATTAGGAAAAATGCATATATTAGCTCTGGTCTCCAGTCCAACATGAAGGTATCAATTAGCAAGTCTAGACTGGCCCGCCAAAAGCAAAATTGGTTATATTAATTATCTTTGGTAGCAGACAGGTTGACTGAAGCAATGTTCCATTCCTGAAGGATGGACCTCATCATGCTGGTTTTGAGTCACCATTCATGGTTGTGGGAAAATATTTTGCTGAGGAAGTTGGCCAACTGGTTCTGGGTGCCCAGTAAGTGTGCAGATACAGGAGTGATATCATCGGTGATGTAAAACTCCCCAAAGCTCACTACCTCTTTGCAAAGCTGGCTAAAACTAGCCCCTCCCTGCTTCTTTAAATACTACCTTGCCATTGTACTGTTGGTCAAAATGTGGAACAACAAGCCCTTAATACAAGGAAGGAAAGCTCAGTTAGCTCTGTGAATTGTTCAGAGCTTGAGGACATTAATAAAGATTGGACTTGAGCTCCATTCAGAGTGCTTGTGTCCATGACCCTTGTAGGTGAGCTCCCTAGCCTATCAGAGAGGCATCTGTCACAACTGGGAGGGGGTGAAAAAAGGGAATGCCTGCACATATGTTGTCCAAGTTCATCTACTGCTGTAGGGAATATAATATTGCTGGGGGGAGTTGGACCAACTTGTCCAAATGGTGCTTGCTTGATGGTAGACCAATTTCAGCCAGTCTTACATACTTGGTTACATAGGTACAAGAGACCACATGGTCTAGCAATCTCAAATGAATCCAAGCCATTGTGGATGGGTGAGACCTGAGGGACATATATAAGTTGTGAATCATTTGAAATCTCCAATGGGTCAGAAAAAGCCATCAAATTTGTTGTGTCGAGCAGAGTCTGAATGAACTTGGGTCTCTTAATAGGAATAAGAGTTGACGTTTCCCTGTTCAGGGTGAGTCCTAGATGTCTGACAAGACTGAAGGTAAACCTGAGAAAACCACGAACCTGGCCCTGGGATGGCCCTCAACTCAGCCAATTGTTGAGGTGAGGAAAGACATGGATTCTATTATTTCTTAAGCAGGCTGCGAGTACCACTATGCATTGGTGACCACACAAGGCAATGATGACATTCCAAAGGGAAGTACCGTATACTGATAATGGTGGCCCTCTCTTACAAAGTCTGAGAAATTTCCTGGGTCCGGGCAACATTGTCACATGTCTTGAATATCAAAGGCAGTGAACCAATTGTTACAATCGAGAGATGGAACAACTGATGCTAGGGTAAACATGCAGAATCTGACTTGCTTAATGAACTTGTTGAGAACCTGAAGGTCCAGTGCAAGTCTCAGATGTCCCTTGGACTTTGGGAATCAGGAAATGGCAAGAGTAGAAACCCCACCCCTGAAACTTCAGGGGAACTTCCTCTATAGTCTCCAGGGTGAGTAAAGTCTGAACTTCTTATAGGAGTATAGACTTGTGAGATAGGTCTCTCAAAAGGACACGGAAAAAGGTGTGGAGGAGGGATGGAAAGAAACTGGATTGAATATCCTAGTCCTACAATATTTAGGACCCACTTATCTGAGGTTATTGCCTCTCAAGTACTGAGGGAATGAGTTAATCTTTCCCCAAAAGTGGTGGGAGGAGTGAGAAGTTTGCTGCTGGCTGTATTGCTGTCCTCAAAGAAGTAGTCAAAAGGGCTGTTTCCTGATAGCTGAGGGGAGAAGATTAGTTAAAACTGGAGTAAGATGGCCCTCTGCTGAGGTTTGAGTCTCCTCATGATGTCTGTTGCCTCAGAGAATAGAAGGGTCGTCCATAGCATTGATGAGAATATTGCTTGCAAAGATTTATAATGGCATCTATTGATGGCTGGATGGTAACACGTGAATCTTTAGAAGAGTGCAGTCTGGTCAGTCTTGCCCAAAAACAGAGGGTCAATCAGTCAAACGGCTGCTAAGAAAGCCCTGAACTCCTCTTAGTAGTCTGGCAATTTATTTGTGCATTTAGACATTGGCTCCCAGTTGAGAAAATCATATTTTGCTAGAACTCATTGGTTTGCTATTCACATCTGGAGCAAGGAAGCGGAATAAAATGTTTCTTCCTAATGAGTATGGTCTTTTAGGTTATTTTTTTCCTTTGGAATTGGCTTACATCTCCCTGCTGTGATCTCTCATTAGCAGCCATGCAACTAGGGAGTTTGGTGCTGGGTGAGAGTAAAAACACCCGAATCCCTGTGAAGGGTGTGGTGTCTCTTGTCTGTACATTTAGCTGTTAGGGTTAGAGATACTGGAGTAAGTCATAAGGCTTTTGCTGGCTGCAAGGCAGCTTCATTAACCAGGAAGGCTACCCTTCCCAGAATCATTGCCTGAAGGCCTCATGCGTATTTTCCTGTACCAGTTCAGCTTGAATACCTAAAGCTATAGCCACTCTCCAATGGGTGTTGCTGTGGAGAAAAATAAGTCTCCAGCTCTGGTATGCTTTGCACAAATACACCTGTGGGAATACATGTCTGCAGCCACTTGAAGAAGAACTTGTTACGGACACTCTTTTAGAGAAAAAATCCGACTTTGAAAATAAAATCCTTATATGCAGATCTATTTATCAGAGTAAGAATGTTACCAATTTGAAACTTGGTCAAGAAACTAGAGTTAAGAATCACAATCTATATAAAGCATTGTCCTTCAAATGTCATTTGTATGAGAGATTTTTCCTAAACCGTTGTCTAGCATTCTTCTGTGCTAGTTAAGAATAGTCAGCTGCATTCCAGTGATAAAAAGATCACCGATGTGAAGAATTCATAAATCAATACACATTTGCCAAATGTTTTACAGTCTTTGGACAAAACTCAATCATAATAAAATTAAATTGTTTGTATGTCACCTTGCTTTTGTACTGAAGTTACAGAATACAGAGCTGTAGGAAAGTATCGACATACGCGGAATCTGACAAAATAAATTTCATGTATTTGCCTTTTATTCCCACTTAATTACCTTATACTTCTGTAGATAATCCTGAATGACTTTATATCCGACTACATTTTTCATATTCTCCTCATCCTCCTGAATGACATTTTCCATCAGAGAAATCCAACTCATGACTTCAGTGATGGCATGGCGAGAAGGAAGCTTGTCCATTTGGAGCTGTAAAGGCAAAGGATTTCAATTAATGACATACCATCAAGAGAATGGATAAATCACTTTGCTTTGTTAATTCAGCACTCTCTGTTTCTGCCTTCATTATTCTGCAACATTAAGAGATCATTTAGTCTGGTTTATTGGATGTTTATAGACAGTAAAGTGTAGATTCTTTTTGGAAGTGTATTCTATTATATATATAAATTGTACACAATAATGTATAATGTGTCTCTAATAATATAGCCATATTTTAAGTATATTTTTAAACAGTTACGAGCAATAAACCGTAAGCAATTTTGGTTTTACTTCCATTTGTCACTGTCACTTTAGGTAGGCATCTGGATGAGCCTATGAAGATTCCACTAGTGAATTTTAAGTCTGTCAACTCTGAGCTCTAATTCCATTACACACTGTACTAGATATACATGGGTCCCTGAACTTATATCTTATACCCTCTTCCTTATCTGTCAATGGCTAATGAACAAGTCTGTTTCAATGATTTTCTACTTCGCTGCCATCCCCTCCTATTGCACCTGATTTCTGAATGGATTTTGGAGATTGGTTCTTTTCCTTTGCTAAGCAATTGAGCTATTTTTCTTAACAAATGAGTCATTTGCAGGTTTTGGTTCAGCATTTTTAACTTCAATTTAAGTTCTTTTCTTTTAAAAGGAAAAGAAAATCTATTCTCTCTGATGGCAGCTTATAGTTCTCTATCAGATTGCTTCTCTGTTCTTAGGAGAAAAGGAAAATATATAATCTGCATTAGCAGACGTTTCAGAGGGCTACGGTATGGTACTATTTTGCAGGTATGACAAACCATCTAGCACAGTGGGCACAGTTAAAACTTTTTTTTGGCCTTTTTCCCCAGTGTGTACAGTATTAAAAATTCTAGTAATACTCCTCATTACAGAGTGAAACTTATATATGCTTGAACCTATAATATCTTACCTACCAATGAAAAATATAAAGGAAAACTTCTTCACTGAGACCATCATATCCTGTGGAATACTACTAACGTTAGCAAAGGAAAAGTATTAAAGTAAACGTCCTACTTCAGACGTCCAGTCCCCCTCCCTCCATGGAGGCCTGCATCAGTTTTTTCTATACTTATTTTTGTCTTTCCCAGAGTTGAGTTCTGCCCAGGCAATTTTAGCATAATCAAAACAAAAAACAAAAAAATTATAGGGCAAGCAAACAGCCCTTTACAAACAAACTCCTAACTTGACATTTCTAACCACAGGCAATTAAAAGGTTAGACTGCAAGATGCAAAAGTGACTCCTCCCTTTCTTCCAAATGCATATAATAAAATCGTAAGAAAAATATAGTTATATTTTTATATATACAAAAACATATATATATATATATATGTTTAAAACACTTCAGGCTTTTTGCTTCAGTTTGTACAATAAAATGTAATACTACAGTTGCACTTAGTCTGTGAAAGCAAAAGACTCCTAGATTTAGACCCAGGGTGGGGTAGACATTGTGCAAGATTTCCCACATAAGTCTGCTATTTCATATTGGTAAAAACTTCTATCCCAGCCCAAGTGTAGGAGGGTGGAGGCAAATGATGGTCTCTCTTTAAGAGATTGCCAATTATGCCAAGAGATATGGTGGTTTGTGATGAGAAGTCAGACTACAATGAGAATACATTGTAGCTTGAACTGGTCATGATTTGAAACTTACGTGAAAGGCAATGTCATGAATCCATTGTGCTACCCAGCTGCACTCAAAATATTTCAAATGCAAAAGCTTTTAATTCAGCGACTATTTCCCTGAACATCAGAGGCTGGAGTAGCAATAAACTTCTCCCCTACCTGATGCAGTTTTTCTTGTACTGTGGGAATTTGTGTCAGTAATTCTGTCCACTGGCTGTCGATCTGAGACAGTCCTGCACGCAATGCTGCTGTATCCACTTTCTTCAGCCGAAGGAGCTGGTTCCCAGTGCTTAACACAGATGATTTCTGGGATGATTTGGCATCAACCTCTTTTGAAAACTCCTGTAGAAGGATCATCATTTCATGGAGAGAAATAAGTGACGTTAACCAACTAAAATTAGCTTTATTCCTCCACTCAAAAAGGAAGAACATCTTTTAAAATATACATTGGCATTGGTGGCCCCTTATATTTTAGTGTAGGTGTAAATATAAATGATTGAAATTTTGTTTTGTTTTGAATTAAAAGTACAAAATCTTTGTACAGAATAAAAATCATCAAGGTCTACAGTCACTACAGACAATAGGGGTTATGAAGTATGAAGGGCACTTTCTAGTAACATTGCTCAGACTTTCTGTACTGAACAGTGCTGTTTAACATTCAGACATTTGAGGGTTTTTTTTTTTTTAAAAGCAAGCAAGGTATTGTATAGCTGGTCTACATGCACAGACAAGGAGAAAACAGGTTTTTCACATACAACACTTTGCTGAAGACATATGCATAAACCTTATAAGAATGGGACCATATTCTGCAATGGAAGATGAAAAGGTGTGTAAGATTCCTAAACTCACTTACCAGAAAAGCATTCAGGTGATCTCTCACCATTTCTAGTTCTTGAGGGACTGTCACTGACTGCTGAGTCCAGAACTCCAGCCGGTCCATTGCAGATTGTAACCAATGAATCAACTCAACTGATTCACTCTGATATCTGTGAGGATGTTAATGACAAGAATACAGTCATTGCCAATCCCTGTCTTTACTGCAGTCTCTCCATGGATATGGTTCTTCACTGGAAGACTGATTTTACAAAGAACACCTCCTTCCTCTCCTAAAATCCACCCCCCCCCCCAAAAAAAAAAAAAAAAAGCAAAGCATACTGTCTTGAAAGTTGGTAGGAGAGAACTGGGGCCCAGCTTGAATATTATTTTTTGTTTTGTTAATTGTGATGTTCTAAAATTAGAAATGTTAAACACAGCTACAGAAATCTACTTTTTGCCACTTTCTAGTAATCCCCATACAGAAGCAAGATGACAGACAAAACCTACTTAGTCAGATTAGCAAAGACCTGGTAACCAGGACCAATAGTGAATAAAAAAGTCAAATTACCAAAGTTATTAATATTTGCCTGGTTTGACAAACTGCATGCTGGGCAAGCTTTCCCCACTCTTCACTAAGGGGCTGATTTTACCAAATGCAACAAGCACAAAGTGCCTCCAGTAGGAGCACATCATCTTACATGACAGGGTCCTGTGATTCCATACGCTAGCCAATCAGCCCAGTGTTATTACACACAAGGTTTGAGTGCCTCCATATACAACCTCATAGATACAGATCATGGGGTTAGAGCTCTCAGAAAGAACAAAGACCAGTGTAGTGACAAATTCACATGCCTACTATCAGAAACATGTATTGGTACGTATTAAATTGTAAGATAAGTGTTTTGTGGTACACATTTGAGCATTTTTATGCAAAGAAGAGAGTCAGCTGGCACTTTAAAGGGGCAGAGATAAGATAGTTTGGGAAGTTAACTTTACTATCCATTTCCTGGGATTTTTAAAGAAAACAACAACTCTATGAGTTCTTGAAAACATAACTCTCCTTGATTTTAATGGCATAGGATCAGGTGCTTAATCCCTCGATGTCATCTACCTTGTCCAGTGCTTTAGTATAGTCTCCAGTCTGTGCAGTTCCTTGGTCACTTTGCTGGTGTTATTTATCCAGTGCTCTCCTAACTGGTTCAACTGACTTTCTAGATCTGAACAGCTGATAGAAAAAAGTAGTCTCTTTCCATCATCCAACACCTGGTAAAGCTTGGGTTGGTATTCAGTCAGGCTAGATTTCAGGCGCTGTAATGACAGAGGATACGAAAGACGGATTTGTAGCTTCCCAATACCCGTTTCCTCAAGGTTCCATTTTCCTCCTGCTGTGTTGTATGGTATATCCAATTCCCGCCCTGTTTCAAGGATTCTCTTTTAATTCAAACTCTAAAGCTCAAAAAGACAGGTCAAGCAAACACCTGCAGGACCTCCATGATCATCATTTACAATGCCAGAAAGTCGCTCTGCTGAAAATGACACTTGTTTGCATGCCTGAAATTCCAGAGAAGCTGCAGAAGCCTACCATTACTACTGAGAAGAAAACACAGTCAAACTCAGAGCCAAATCCTGTGACTGATGAGCAGCCTTGACTTCAATACTCAGTGTGGCAGGATTTTGCAATCAGACACCAACTGCCATGCCTTCTATTTCTGAAGTGATTCTCCTCAGCCACCAGGGTTTGTATCTGTCTCCTCCTTCCACCATCACAGAGAACTTTGGCATTATTTTCCTTTTTGCCATTTCTGATTTTTTATGCTTCATTACTTCTACTCCCTTAAAATTGCTCTCTTTGTAGTTAATAAACTTGTTTACATGTTTTATTTAATCTAGTGTGTTTAAATTGAAGTGTCTGAATAACTATTTGAGAGAGTAAAACGGCATATTATTCTCTTTAAGGAATAATGGATTTAAAATATTTCGTCCTGTCCAGAATAAGGCTGGGCAGTACAGGACATATATTTCTGGGGGGAGATCTGGTACTGGAGGGTCATCTTGCAGTGTAACTATGGCTGATGAGAGCCAGAGTGGAACGCAAGTGTGGCTGGCAGGCTGCAGTTACGCACAGACACTCAGAGTATGGCTTGCATGCTGAAAAACTGTTTGTGAGCAGCCCAGATGGGAGCTATTTCAGCAAGGCATTGTAAGGTAGGGGTGACACATCTGCTTATTAGTCTGCATTGTGCCCTGGTGTTTCACCATATCCATATTACCCAGTGTTACTCTAACCTATGAAAAAATTCAGGGGAAGAGAAAATGATAAAATAAGTTAGTGGCAGGTCTATTAACACACAAACAGAACCCTGCATCAGAAAAAAATAACTGGAGATTTCTCAAGCTTTCCTATCAGCCTGCACAAAAGCCAGAAACTTGTACTGTGTATGGAAACACAACACACTTGGCAGGGTTAGACTGGAAAGCGAATGGGGCTGTGAGAAAGAATGGAAGCTCATTGATTGAGATGGTTGAGAATTTTCTGAGCTGATTTCTAAATATAAATTTGTAAAACACACAGTTTGAGGGAAAGGGTTAGTTTTGGCAAATTTCTCGACTTGAAAAAATGTTGAAAAAATTTCAAAATTGTTGAAACAATTTAAATATTTTCAAAATGAAAAAGTGTGGTTATCTAATTCAGAATGACTTTTCAATTTCTTCAGTTTGATAATTTTTGAAAATTTTCAGAATTTTGTCATTTGTTCAGATTCAGGACAGGATACTTTTTAGAAACCTCAAATGTTTGTACAGCATAGGAAATCTATTTCCCACCCAAAGATACTCATTGACATCAACAGGGTTATTCTCAGAATCTGAGTGGGAAGATGGGGGAATTAAAAGGGCAATCACCAAAGTTGAGGGTAAGGCGATAGGGCTATCAGACACAACCTATTTTCCTGGGGACGAGCAACATCTGGGTCATATGTAAAGTACAGTAAGATTTAAGCTGGACAGTTAAGTGGGTGAAAGGAAAAGAGCATGGGCAAGTGGGAGTCCTAAACTGTGTGGAAGCTAAATTTGAATATTTTCATTGAAGATGGGGGTCTTTTGACCCTGACTGGCAGCATAATTTACTGGAGCCACATTTCTGCCGTAAGTTTGTATGCATTTTTCAGAGAAGTTAGTCAATTGAGGGTTTACACAGTAACAAACTGTGGTTTAAATTACCCAGGCTGCAGAGACTTTAGACACACATATAAAAACATCCTCCCAAGAATTCATTTCACAGACAGTCCAAAGCATATGGCAGTGTTCTAGGGTAAAAACAAAACTAAAATAAATATACAATATGGGGGAAAATTTCTTGAGCACAAAATGCAGAGGGAAAGACAGTTCCAAATATTTCAGACTACAATGAAGCACCTAATGTTTCAGCTGGTGAATAGAAATGTAGTCTAGAAAGAATAATCCATAGTATCCACTAAAACTCAGCAGTGAATGTATTTGAAACCTAGCTGGCTCTTTGTCTTAGTTGTACAAGCCTGCCAGCTAGAAAATAAGTAGGAAAGACAAAAGATAGGTACATCTGTCAAGACAGACAGAATAAAGCAGAAGACTTTTCTATAAAATGAGACCAAGAATGCAGGATTCAGTAGAAATCTCACAAGCAAACTACTAGCTTTTACCATGGTTAAGAACTTTAAGATGAATGATCAAAAAGTAGAGTAAATCATGTTTGAAAATCCCATGCTGCCACTGACCTGATAGAGCGTAATCCGGTCTGTAAGCCTTTCCTCCGTCTCCTCTACCAAACCAACACTAGGTATACTACTTTCAACAGCCTCCAGCTGTTTGCTGAGTTCCTGATAGTCTTCATCCAGGTGTGTCCAGGTCTGCAACAATAATTTATACATGCATATGGTGACTACTTGCTTGGGCATCTAAGTTTTTATTTCCAACTAAATTTTTTAAAAAATTATCTACATTTTTTATGTAAATTTCTCCCACTGCATTTCTCCTACTCCAAGAAAAATGCACAGTGTATCTATAATATCATGTTATTTCTATCATAGACACTTAGGATCAGCCTTTAGTCATGAGACCCAAATTACAGACTTGGCTTCTGCTTGGAAGAAGAGACTTTCTCCTCCTTGACAGGTAAAGTCCATTTCGCTTTGACAATGCTATACTGCTAACAGTACTGTTTGGCTGCTGAATTTGATGATCTCATTGCTTCACAATATGTAGGCATCAAAGATTGCACATAATCCTCCACTCCCACATGGAGAAGTATGACAAGAGGGACCAAGGTTCACCAACACTGCCCCGACTCTGCAGGTACAGGTGGGACACATCCTTAATAGTGCATCCTTAAAGAGGAAGGAGAAAAAAGAGAAACCCTTACCTCTAGAATGTATTCCAGCTCAACACCCCGCTTATGAGCTTGTTTTAACAAAGCAGAGGCTCGTGCCATCTGTGTTGTATGTGACTGGGTTTCCCTCAGGAGGGCAAAACTTCTTATCTTTGTAAACAGCGTTTCTGTCAGGATCATGTGAGATTCCAGACCTTGGAAATATTCCTAAAAGGATTCCAGAAACCAAAGATCAGAGTGTGCCAGTTAGACTCAAGTCACCATAAAAAAAAATTACCAAAATCAAAGGTGCTCCTCTGATACTATTATGACGGAGGCCATAAAAGTACCTGGAGACATACAATTAGCTAACCTTCTCTCCCCACCAATAGCCACACAAAATCTCATTAACCCTGGAGAAAATAATTAATCTTTAAACTACAAATTCTGCCCTAATTTACACTCTGTGCAACATAATGGGGCATATATCAGAGAAGAATTTGGATTTAATAATGTAAGAAGTTTTGTTGTACGAAGCAATCACATCTTCCTGTTTGTGAAAGCTAGCAGCAAACCAAAACCCTACTTAAAGAGAACGGCATTAACTAGGGTAGAAATCAATCTCCTTTTTTCTTTCTAAAGTTTGCAGTGCATTCCTGACAATAGCTTTAACCTGTTCAATTGGTTATAACAGCTTTAACCTGTTCATAAAATGAGTACAATGATATGTTATAGAGAGATTCCCAAGGTTCTCCATCTTTGCTAGCCAGCAGAAAAGTATTAAACTTGTTATTCAAATTCAGAATAAACTAGGCTGAGCAAGAGAGTGGCTACCATCATCTGCAGAATTACTTACAGCAAGAGCACTTGACAAAATATCCAGACTAGTCACGGATGGTGCATTGAACACCATTGAGCTACAATATTTTTTAATATACCCTAAACTAGCAGTAAATCATCATTAAAAACCCTGATACCTCTCCAGGTGTGAAGGCTTGCTACAGAATGGTCAGGATTTAGTGCAGTGCAAAACAAGTGTTTTATTTAGCCCTCAAATAAAGTTTTTTTCCAAAATGCATACGTTGTTTTTACCTTGTGTTTGTCTAGTAGCATTTGGACTTCCTCTTTGGAAGCAACAATAATTTTCTGGTCACCTGCCATCTTTTCTTGGCCTGTTTCTATCAGGTCAGTCAGGTCCTGCAACGCTTGTTCATACTGACTCTTAAGGGCCAGATTCTGGTTCAGCCCACTGCGTCTGGATCCAATTATCATCATCAGCTCATCATACATGTCCTTGGGGGAAGAAGCAGCAAGAGGGTTCCTCACTTCATGCACACTTTTACTGAACACATTACTGATCAGCTGACACACTGCAAATGTGCTCACTATTTTCAAAAAACGTTACTGTAATTAGAACTTGTCTTCATGTACAGCGCTGCAGCTGCATCTCTGTGAAGAGGCTACTACAATGACAGGAGAGCTTCCCCCATCGGTGTAGTTAATCTGCTTTCACAAGAGGCAATAGCTATGTCAAGGGGAAAGGCTTCCTCGCCAACATAGCACAGTCCACATGGGGGAGGAGTGTTGGTCAGCATAACTACTGTGGCTCAGGAGTGTGGATTTTTGACACCCCTGAGAGACATTTATACTGATATAGGTCTGTAATGTAGACCTGGCCTAAACATCTGAGCTGGGAACCTGCAGGGGGAGTTAACAGACATTGCAGACACACTTAACTCACTGGCTAATCAACAGTTCAGTGTTTAAAGAGAAAAATAGATGAGAACTGCAACATCGCAATCTTGTGTTTAGAAATGAGGCTAACTGAATTTTAGTGGCCTTGTTTAAGTAGCAGAGCCACTGGAGAAAAGAGGACACAGCCAGACACATTAAGCCTCATTCTCAATTATACTAAAACCCATTTACACTGCTCTGGCTGTACAAACAGGCCTTAGACCAGGTCCACACTACACATCTCTACTGGTATAACTACATCTCTCAGGATGTGAAAAATCCACACCCCTTAGCACTGACCTAACCCCTCGTGTCGACAGCACTATGTTGATGAGGAAGCTTCTCCTCATCACAGCTGACATAGCTACTGCTTCTCTGGGATATGGATTAACTACACTGATGGGAGAACCTCTTAGCTAAAGTTGCCTCTTAGGTAAAGCACTGCAGCGCTGTATGTGAAGAAAAACCCTTGCAGAAAAGAACCCCATGAATTTTCCTTATGCAGACAGCCTTCCTGGCTAATGCAGAATTGTCATAAGGGCTTTAAACCAATGCTGCCTGTGAGAGGGGATGCACTGGGATCATGGCTGGAGGGTGCTGTACTACAGCTATTTTCTGCCTTCATAGGGCCACAAAAAGCAACCAGTGTGCGACTCATCCTGTTTATCTCTACATGTAAAATGTCACAGACAGCTAAGAAGAACGGAGATGACTCAAGAAAAACCACAGAGTTGGCAATAAGAGTAACCATTAGTAAAAGCTGGCTTATTGTTTCTCTGGATTAATTAATTTTTAAATAAAATGACTTGGTGTCCAACAATTTAAAATGTCCTCTTTCTACCTCACACCTATAAGGGGAGCTACCAAGGAAAGAGTTGCAGTCTGAAGCAGTGAGAGGCAAAATGACTGCCATAAGGCCGTAGATGGCAGTCTCTCCCAGAGTTAAAGGGACAAGTAGTAGGTATGCATGCTGGTAGATGCTCCTATAAAAGAGGAATAACCCTGGCAGGGTGACTTTTAGGGGAACATGACTGACTTCTCACATTCCTGAAAGCGAAGAAACTGAATGAACAGCAGGCTAAAACCACCTCAGTGTACATGGACATGAGCAATTGAAGTCCATCTTTTGTTTTATGTTTAGATGGCTATTTTGTTGAGCTAATAAATCTCTTCTGGACTTCAGCTGTTTCCTTTGATTCAGATTTACTCTCACCTCTTCATAAGTGGCTGTTATATTACCCTTTCATTGCTCCCAAGCCCCTTCCCTGAGTTAATCCTGCTGACTTTTAGGACTTTGTCCTCGCCTCCCCGTGCAAAAGGCTCCTGCAAGCGAAGTGCTCATTGACCCATAGAAGTTTAGAATGTGCTACCCCTGCAAAGCTATTTTAAAGAACACTTAATGTAGAGTCCTGTAAGCTGCATGAGTTCATCAAGTTTTAGTTGATAAGACTGTACAAACAGTAAAGATACACAGGTTACAGAAAACAGGTACATATCTCTTTGAGATAATTAAATTCAAATGGAACATAGAGGTCACAATGCTCTAGAAAGAACAGAGGCCATCATACAGCAAATATGCACATGCTTAACTTTGTTCACCCAAGTGACCAATGGGATTGCACATAAAATGGAAGTTGAGCATGCAGGGATTTGCAGGATCGAGGTCAGATGCTACAAAAATGTTAAATACAAAGACAAGGAGGATGTTATGGAGAAAATCATAAATCTCATTTATACACAGTGAAGTGCTTTGGGGCGTATTTTCACAAATTGACTAAGTACAATAAAGATAAGGGCAGTTTACAAATATCTTTAGTACCATTGTGGTTATTTTATTATCATGTATCTTGCTTTGGAAGGGGAGTCATACCTGGAGCTTAGATAGCTCTTGCATGGAAGGTTGGTCAATCTGTTGCTTGTCCCCACGCTTCTTTAGTTTGCTGATTCCAGCATCCAATTCTTTCAGACTGTCTTCTGCCTGTAGGATAGCCTGTATCAGGGAATTGCAACATCTAGCTAGTAGGTCTCATAACAATACTGTACATGCACTACAGGATTACCATTTATTTCAACTGTTTTAGATTTGAAGTATTAATCTCTCTCTATTTTTTTTAAAAGTGAGTTTTGTACTCATGGTGTTGCATTGAGAGCCCTGGAGACTGAATAACCTGAAGAAATACAGCACAGGGAACAGAGACAGTTGTTCAAGATACTTTTTTGATTAAAGGTTTATTATAGCATGGCACTTTTGTATCACACACACTGGTCTGATACTGAACGTTATATTTAAATTGTTTAAAACAAAACCTGACTTTAGGCTTAGGATTACCAATTAGTAATATATACTATTTATAACAACACCTCAAGTGTGTTTGGTGCTTTAACAAATTTAAAACTAGGTTTTCCTCTGCCACTCATCACCAAAGCATTGGAGAACTTTACAAACAATTAATTTAGCCTCGCAATGGCCCTGATGCCACACCACTGAAGAACATACGTGCTTTGTCCTCAGCATGAAGCCCAACACTGCTGTCAGGGAAGACAGTATAATTAGCCCTATTTTGTAGATTGGAAACAGACACAGAGCGACTAAGGGTTGGATTTACAAGAATGCTCAGTGATGGCCTAACTGAAGGCAATGGAAGTTTTACCAGTGACTTCAGGGGAGGCAGTGAGGTAAGTGTCTTTTGAAATTCTCACCCCACGTGTCTGCTGAAAATCATATAGAAAGTTTGTGGCAGAGCCAGGAATAGAATGCAGATCTCCTGAGATCCGGTCTAGTACCTTAACTACAAAGCCAGCCTTCTTTTTTAAGACGCTGGAGCAAGAACCCGATGAGTTTTTCAAAAGCTGATCTTCGGATAACTTTGAGCCATTACTTTTACGTTTCTCCAACACAGGCAGACTGACTGCCAGAATGTGTCTACTGATTTAGTGTCTCATATAGGTACTCATCACTGTAGTACGTGAGCAAATCACTTTGCTATTACATCTCTGCTTCCATCTGCTTCCCACCACAGAAAAGCCAGAATGTAGCCTTTGATGCACACTGAATTCACCAAAGTCTTTGTTTTCAATACCAGGAATAACAAAAACATGGGACAAAATATATCTAGGTTGAGATTAATTATTTCCTGCTAGAGGATATTTTCCTCAGTCTGAAAAACACAGAATGTGGAGGTCAGGATATGAACATATCTCAGAGCATCAAAATGCCACTTGTTTTTATCAATCACCAGCAAGACAAACATACTGAAGAGACCCAGGTCGAGTACTTGTCCTTCTAATTGTCTGTTCTGACATGACCATCCTTAGCTGCCTTGCTTTTGTGTTTGTGTATTCCATGTCCTTTCTTTTTTTTAAAAGAAGTTTTTAGTATTTTACAGAAGTCAGAAGTACATTCCTGGAAATGAACACATTTTGCTTTCACATACAATGTACAGACAATAAATATCCTCCCCCACACACAGGGATCTTGTCCTACAGAGACTATTTCAATCTTAAGCAGAAGGTCCCTCTGTATTCACTATATTTGCACGGCTCTTCTTGTTCATAATAGATATTTGATAATACCTGTATTTGTTCTGTTTCAGGTCGCTCAGCTGCCTCTGCTAGTTTCTGCAGAACTATGTATTTGTTATCAGCCAGTGATGTAAACAGTAGCTTTATATCATTCTAAGGGAGATAATAAAGTTCGAGTGAAGTTTTAAAAGAGAAAAAGTATAGCCAACAATAACTTACAGAAATTATAGAATCATAGAATATTAAGGTTTGAAGGGACCTTCGGGGGTCATCTAGTCCAACCACTGCCCAAAGCAGGGCCAACCCCAACTAAATCATCCCAGCCAGGGCTTTATGAAACCATGCCTTAAAAACCGCTAAGGATGGAGATTCCACCCCCCCAGGTAACCCATTCCAGTGCTTTCATCACCCTCCTGGTGAAATTTTTTTCCCTAATAATTAAACGTTAGTCCCCTCCCAAATGAGAATATATCACTTGTTGACACAATGGACTAAACTTTCAGAACATGGTATGTTACTTGTATGTATTCAAAATGGAAATTATTAACACAAATGCATACAGTCTATTGCATATTGAATTAGATGTGCAAGGTGCTTTCAGACCAAGTGTGACATTGTTGACCACACCAAAAATGGTGAAATAACAATTACGCAAATGTAGCTTTCAAAGAAAAAACTATGTCGGCCCATTCCATTCCAGTTCAACAACGTGAATGCATACTTTCACTAAGAATGCCTTATCTAACAAAAATGAATAAAATTACAGCTTCTATACACTCATTTTAGCTACCAGGCTTTCTGTATTTTTCTAAGAAAAATATATTTTTTCCTGTAAACTGAGCAAATCTAATATGGAAGCCAGCAGGACACAACACACATGGAACCCAGTATTGCCGTTTTCAGAGTCCCTTATCACAGCAGAACTGTATTTTTAATCTGTTTGCTGTTTTTCAGAACTGCCTTCAACCAGTTCTTCAGTACTTTCTTCTCTCTTCACGTAATTATTCCAGCCATGCTTACAATCCCAGAAAGAATCAAAAACACCACCACATTTTCAAAGAGACCCAGTAAAGGCAGAAAACAATGGTGATCTATTTTTATTTTCATATGATTACTTCTTATACAATAGTACCTGTGGTATTGCAACAACATACATCTCTGATCTCTTTTTCTCTACCTCAGTTAGGCCTTTTACACATAACCCTTGTTGCTACTGTTTGTTTCCTTTGTGCAAGAGCAACCTTCTCTATGAGGTTTGGAGTTTAAAACATAAAGGAAACACCACAGGCTGTGTGCTTAGTGGGGACTTCCAAATACATGTAGAATGAGGGTATTTGGTCAAGATGAGACAATAGAGACTTATGTGACTAAAACAGATACTGTGTTTGCTTCATTCTTGAATGTTATGAAATCCTTATTAAAATACTCATTTGGTTTGTGATACTGATCTAAACAGACACAGAAGGCATTAGCACATATATAACAATTTTACAGCAGTTGCTGGAAGTTCAAATTCACGTAAGAAACTTACTAAATTGACTGGCAATGCTTTATTTGGCAGGAAAAGGGGAGAAGACAGAAGTAACCACCTAATGCGTGCACAAATTTCTGGGAGAATAAACGGAGAGGGTATTATATATACAGATTTTTTTCTCACTGTAGGTCGCTTGTTGTAGGAGCTGTTACAGGATAATGGGATAGTGTAATCAAAATTGAGAAGGCAGATGTCAAACAAGGCTACTGTTTGGTATACATTTTGCACTGTATCCCATCTTATTCACAAAGCACTTTGCTGTTTGTACCTTAAAGATCTGAATGCTATAGTTGCTTTTATTTTTTCTTAAACAATTGTTTATTGTAATACCACTAACATGTGCCAATACATTATTGGATAACATTCACTGTAGCACATGGGGAACTATATGTACAACTATTCTGCTAACAATAATATGAGTTGGAATTTTGGCTCCAATTTTTAAAGGAACTAGTGATTTTGGGTGCTTCTATTTTTGGATATCCAACTTGAGACATCATAAAGGGGCCCATATTTTCACAGAGTGGGTCTTCAGTACTTTCTGACAGTCAGGTTTTTTTTAAGATGTCACAAGTTGGACACCAAAAAAATGAACATTTCTAGTCACTTTTGAAAACCTTGCCTTTTAAAATTCCACTTGCCATGTGGAAATTTTACCCATTTATTCTATTCCCTAATAACCCCACAAAACTTTCAACAGATAATGTGAGAAAGGGAAGGGTCTAGAGAATTCCTTGGGAATAGGCACCATACCTGGAATGTGAGTATTTGCTGAAGTCTCTCTTTCATCTGATGGCACCTCTGGTTTACTGTTGACTCCAGCAAGTTCAGTCTCCCCAGTAGACAGTCCAAAGTGTCCTCTATAACATCCCTGTTATCACTGTTCTCGGGAAATGTTTGAGAGAACAAATTCTTGTTCTTATCCATTTCTTCTGACACCTCTTTGATATCTTTGGCAAGAGACTAGAGTTTGTAAAGAAGAACAAAACACTTTTTGAAATTAGACACTCACAAGTAGACAAATCTACTGTATTGTTGTAACTACCACCCTTCTTTCAACGACTCATTCCCATATTTACACGCATAATTCATTCACACGAGACTTTAAAACCATGCTAAAAAACCCAGGAAGTCTTTTCAATAATAATAAAAGGACACTGCTCTGAGGAAAAATCCCCTGAAACACAAAGGGGCTGTGCAAGGGAACCTTTAGCCTGAACAAGGGCTGTCCTGTAGCCAGCTGCTGCAGAATGAAGCCTTCTCTCCAACCCAAGCAAGGTCTGGTCCTTGTGAATTTGCCTGTGCAAACGTCCAGTGGCTACACCTCCCCCACCTACCTTGCTCTACTTCACTCCAATTTCTATGTACGAATATTGGGATCCACCACCTTACATGAGTGCGTAGTCTCTCATGGCGTGGCTTGTTTACTGCTTAGATCACTATCCACAAAGCAGTGGTCTTGTTTTGGCAATGGTTTTGAAACTGAGGTCTTATCATCTTTTTACACAAGCTTGTATGTTTAATCAAACAAAGTACGCACAAGGGCATCCAAAAGTGAGAGATCTTATTTCTCTTCTGACTAGATAAATATTGGGTCAGATTCTGCTTTCTGAAATCAGTAGATCACTTTGCACTTAGTGTGATGTAGCTGAAAGCAGAATTTGGCCTACTGCATGCAATTATGTACTGTTGATAGAATCATAGAAATGTACGGCTAGTGGGGACCTCACAAGAGTTCAAAGTCCATCCTCCAATGCTGTGGCAGGATCAAATAAACCCAGACTGACAGGTGTTTGTCCAACCTATTCTTAAAAATCTCCAAATAGGGGATTCCACAACTTCCCTTGGAAGCCTATTTCAGACCTTAGCTACCTTGTAGCTAGAAAGTTTTTCCTAATATCTATAACATAAATCTCCTTTGCTGCAAATTAACCCAATTACTGCTTCTCCTACCCTCAGTGAATGTGGAGAACAATTGATCACCGTCCTCTTTATGACAATCTTTTACATATTTGAAGGGTTATGCTCGCATTCAGCCTCTCTTCTCTAGACTAAACATGTCTCTTTCCTCTTAGGTTTTTAACTTTTCCTCATAGGTTGTTTTCTAAATCTTTTGTCATGTTTCTTGCTCTCCTCTGAATTTTCTCCAATTTTTCCATATCTTTTTAAAGTGTGGTGCCCAAAACAGAACACGGTACTTCAGCTGAGGCCTCATCAGTGCCACAATTATCTCCTCTGTTTTACATACAACATTCCTGTTAATACAGCACACAATGACATTTGTTTTTTTTCACAACTGCACCACACTGTTCACTTATATTCAAGCTGAGATCCTCTATAATCCCCAGATCCTTTTTGGCAGTTTTATCACCCCGTTATTCCCTATTTTGTATCTGTGCACTTGATGTAGTACTCTGCATTTCTCTTTACTGAATTTCATATTATTGATTTCAGACCAGTTCTCCAATTTATCAAGATCATTTTGAATTGTTGTCCTGTCCTCCAAAGTGCTTGCAACACCTCTCACTTTGATGTCATCTGGAAATTTCATAAGTGGACTCTCCACTCTGTCCTCCAAGTTAATGAAAATACTGAACAACACTAGACTCAGGACTAACCCCGTGGGACCCCCCCCCAGGTGTGAGAGCAAAACATTAATAACTACTCTTTGATTATGATTTTTCAATCAGCTGTGCACTCACTTTATAGTAATTTTATCTAGACCATATTTCCCTAGTTTGCTTATGAAAACGTTACTTGGGACAGTGTAAAAAGCCATCCAAATATGTCATATCTACTGCTTCCCCCCACCTACGAGGCCAGTAACCCTGTCAGAGGAGGAAACGAGGCTGTTTTGGTATGATTTGTTCTGGACAAATCCATGTTGGCTATTGCTTATCGCCCTATTATCCTCTAGATGCTTACGAACGGATTGCTTAACAGTTTGTTCCAGTATCTTTTCAGATAACGAAGTTAGGCTGACTCGTCTACAATTTTCCAATTCCTCCTTTCCCCCCTTTTTAAAGATAGGCACTGTGTGTGTCTTTTTCCAGTCCTCTGAGACCTCACCTGTCCTCTATGGGTTTTTGAAGATAACTAATAATGGTTATTATTGGGCTAGCTCCTTCAGTACTTAGGGTAATGTCATCAGGCTTTGCTGACTTGAATACACCTAACTTACTGAAAACATTATTTAACCCATTCTTACCCTATTCTTGCTTGTGTTGCTCTCCCCTTGTTAATATAATTGTGTTAATCATTTGGTACAAATAACCGTTTTAATTAATACTGAAAAAAATTGGCATTAATCACTTCAGCCTTTTGTGTGTCATCAGTTATTAATTCTTCTTCCCTGCTAACTAATGGCCCTACACTCTCCTTTGTCTTTCTCTTGCTCCTACTGTATTTTGAGAACGTCTTATAGCCTTTTATGTCCCTTGCTAGGTGTAACTCATTTTGTCCTTATATTCTTGTGCTATCCTTTTGTATGCATCCTTAGCAATGTGTCCTGATTTCCACTTTTTGAATGATTCCTTTTTGATTTTAGGTCATTAAAGAGCTCCTGATACTGCCATATTAGTCTCTACCGTTCTTCCCATCTTTCCTCTGCATCTAGATAGATTGCTCTTGTGCCTTTAATATTGTCTCTGAGAAACTGCCAGCCCTCCTGAACTTCTTTTCCTCTTAGACTTCCTTCCCATGGTAGCTTACCTACCAATTCTTTAAGTGTGTGGAAAATGTGTGGAAATCATTATCCTTGCTATGACAGAGTCTTAACTGGAAGGAAAAAATGTATTTTTCCTCTTCTTTCTGCCATTTGTATTCAGTTATGCAAAATTATTATTCTAGAGCCTTACTTCTCACTAAAATACAAAGCAAAACAGAACCTGAGTGGAAAATTAAAAATACTTACTTCCTGCTTATAGAGGCAGGTTTCTGTCTCTTCTGGAAGCAGGGCTGTAGCAACAAACAAGCACTCTTCCACACCATCTAGCCAAGAAGAGGTGGCTGAGATGCTATTGTACAGCTTCCGTTCCAAGGGCAGGCTTTCCTTCTCCACTCCTCCAGCCTGAGTGAAAGACGCCAAAGTGATAAGAGAGTCTGTCAGTTCCCACTGTCTCCAACAGAGAAGCCAAATATACCTTACTAACGTCCATTGGTTTGCTAATGTTCAGGGAGGGCCTGCTCACTGCCAGATGGGAACTAGAGATTCAACCTATATTGCAGCTTTGCATAAAATTAGATTTAAAAGCAAACAGTGCCACTGTACCTGAGATGAAACATCTTCAAAGGCCTGGTTCAAACCAGCCAACATAGATACAACTGCCGATTTATCTTGTGCCTGTCCCTCCCCTTTATACAAGGGTATTCCAGACATCAGTCTATTTGGTCTTTTGTAAAGCTGTTAGGAGAGAAGTATTGGTTAGAATATTTCTGATGTGCATTGGCTCTCTCATATGAACATAAAGATAACATTAATGGCTGAGGAGTCCCCACCCCATTAAGTTACACAACTATCACTGTTATAAATTCATGTTGCAGGAAAGCTGCTGACACTGGAGATGCACAGCATGTACAGACAGTATACCTGAGCTAGAGTTAAAAAGAAGAGATGCATATCCAGTGATACAAAGATGGTAATACTATTTATATGTTGGAAAGCTAGTTGATACAACATTCTGGAACATAGCACTAAGCCAGTGGCTAACAACAAGAGAAAAGGTATAATATGATCCAATGGCTGGAAGTTGAAGCTAAACCAATTCAGATTGGAAATAGGTATAAACTTTTAACAGGGAGGGTAATTAACTACTGGAACAAATTACCAAGAATTGTAGTGGATTCTCCATCACTGGCCATTTTTACATCAAGCCTGGATGCTTTGCTAAAAGATATGCTCTAGGAATTATTTTGGGGGAAGTTCTATGGCCTGTGTAGGAGGTCAGACTAGAAGTTCACAAACTGGCCCTTCTGGGGCATTGGAATTTATGAACAAGATACAAAGTCCTGCAGTGTGTATTTAAATATAAACACTCCAAAGTGGTCTAGTGTTATGCCTTCTTCTGGACTCATTATAGAATGTCATCATCACATTAAGACTACAACTATATTGTTAAAATATATGCACAGAAAGAGATAGTGCAATGGGGATGAGGGATGGGACAGTGTGTGTGTATATATAAACAACTCTGGTGCAAGATCTTTCCCTTCTACAACATCTTTAATCTGTAATACCTTTCCTATATAGCTCGACCACTTTGGCTTTCATTACTTTTCATAGCTTTTCTGAAAAAAACATTCTCTGTCTTGCATACACTTGTGACTAACAGCATCCCAGTGCAAGAGGCTCATTGGCATCTGGTAGTGAGTTTCAGCTGGTCTGACCAATTTGATGTACCCAACTTACTAATGTTGTAAACTATCTAGAATGTGTCATGTAAGATATCAAGAGAAAGCTACTAACATACTGATCATTAATATTATTGCATGGTGTATGTGTGGGGGACAAATTCAAAATTACAAACACATTGAAAATTATATTATCAAAGTGTGTCTGCCAAGCAGGACTAAAGTTACCCCACCCTAGACAAAGGAATGTGGCTCTGCCACCTTGAAGGTATTTCAAAGGTACACTAAGAGAGACAATGGGAATGCAATGACATTGAAGGTAAACAGGGCCATCAAGCTAACAAAGGTAAGAGATAACCAATCATCAGAGGAGGGGGAGGAGACTGCAGGAAACAAATCAATTTGCATTTCAGCACACAGCAGTAGGGGAAGAAAACAGCATGAAACTTCACCAAGAGACTCCATTTCAGCTTTCTCACAGTTTGAATGAACTTTACGTTTGGAACTAACTTGAGAAGAATCCATTTCAAAGGTTTACTGGTTTATAAAGAGAGGAGCAGAGAATCGCAAGTTATCTTTCATCCAAGAAGAAAAAGCAACCAAGCACTTTGTACTCTGTGGGAGATCCTGACCAGAGGGTTGGTCAGCCATCTTGCTGGAAGGTAAAGAAATTACCTTGAACAATGTTTGTATCTCATTTTGAGAAGTCTTAGCCTCTAGAACACGTTTTTCACTTTTACTTGCTTGTAGCCATTTCTAATTCTATGCTTTAAATTTGAACTCACATCCTATTTCATGCCCACCATTTTTAGTGCTGGCAGTCTCATGCTTGTTCCCATTAGTGCCAATGACAAAATCCCTACATATTTGGCATTGTAAGGTATGACCGAAAAAAACTTTGCCCAAGAGAAGACTAGGACTGAACTAGAAGGGGTACCTGCAGGTTG
Organism: Mesoclemmys tuberculata; assembly: GCA_007922155.1. NCBI lineage: Eukaryota > Metazoa > Chordata > Testudines > Chelidae > Mesoclemmys > Mesoclemmys tuberculata. Next base: position 25,643,619 of record ML675604.1, on the reverse strand, counting down.
AGATTAAGGTGCATTCGCTAAGCTGTGTGGTGCATGCTTGCACAGGCCCTGCCTGCGCGATACTCAACGCTAAACAGTGCTATTAGTTCTTCAGTCTCATGAGAATCACAATTACAAAAAGCCCTTCCAAATAACTCCCACACAATTAGTTGAAATTTAAATTCCCAAACTGAGTACAGCAAGTGTATTAATTACATGCAACTCAATCCCTCAGCTAAAACAGCAGTTTGAACAAATTACTATCGATTTGAATATTCATTCATTAAAATTTACCTGCAAGTGAGAGCTGCATGACATCAATAGTGTGGTAAAAATCCCCCCTCACACACTGATCTCTCACCTATTTATGATTCAAGCTTTACATTTGGTCTGAATAGCAAACAAGCTGAAGAAAATTCTAGATAAGGAGTTAGAGTCACCAGAAGAAATAAAAACTGCCCAATATTGAACATAATAAAGACAACTCTACATTTCATTGTACCAATAGTATATTAACAGGGATCAGTTCAGGCTATGGGGCTGCACCCTTAGGTTGATATTGCATTTTTTCTTCTGGGACGTAAATGTATACAGCTCAAAATGGACAATTGCCCTATCAAAAGTAACTAGTAGTGGATGCTACAATCATAACCGGCATGCTTGTCATGGAGGGGCTTGACCAAGGGAAAGGGTCAGAGGAGAGTATCAAGGGGTATGGAAAGAATGAAAAAGTTGAAAAAGGTGAAGGAGTGAGAGAAAAGCAACAAAAAGGACGTGGCTGGGCACTGCATGTTCCTTGTTCTGTGGATGATGGAAGGAAGATAGCTGAGGTTGAAAAGGTTGCGAGGAGGGGAACAGATCAGCAGAGTATAGATCGGGTTGAATCTGCTCATTTCCTCTTTTTATAGTTTTGTCGTTAGGATATACAGTCTAGTAACCTTAACTCTTAGCTAATGAGTTGCTTTTTTTTTTTAAATGAATCGGGGCAAACAAGCAGCCAATGAGGATCGCTGACTGTATGCTATTATATCATATTTTAAAATACAATTTTTAAACAACAAAAGCATCTACATTTGCACATAAGGCCCAATCCAGCTTCCAGTAAGGTCAGTGGAAAAGTTTTCACTTGGTTTTATGCGAGTTGGGTCAAGCCCATAGCGAGTCTACGTAAACATGTGCCCCCATCACTGTTGTTCTCATTCTTCTTTCCTCATTCTCTGTTTGTTATTCACACTTCCTGAATTTCACCTTGGAATAGGCTGCAAACTCTTTCAAATAGAGTCTGTCTCTTGCCATATGTACAGCACCTAGCACAAGAGGGCCCCAATCCTAATTGGGGCCTCTGGGTGCTACTAAAATACAAATAAGCTAATAATTATTATTTTAAATCTCAGTCAGACCCTTGGAGAGTTGGCAGATGCCTCTGCTTACATCCAAAGTACAGGTGCCTCTTGAAGGTGACTTGAGATCCATGTAAATCTTGAACCATTTACCTCTTGCAGTAAAACTCAGTGGGTGAAATCCTGGCCTCACTGAAGTCAGTAAGATAAATGGGACCACGAACTCACTAAATGAACTAAATTCTTCTCTGATTTACTCTAGATTCACCCCAGTATAACACAATTGATTTCACGGGAGCTACTACAGAATTATACTGGAAGAAATGAGATCAGGACTTGGTTCATAATTTCCTAGAATTTTTATGGGTTTTGTAGATGTATGGAAGTACATGGTTCAAAGTATTTTGTTTGGGATTAATAAAACTGGTTAATTTTTTTTTACCAAAAAAAAAAAAAAAAATCACCTTTTATGTTTCTTGGACTATTTTTAAAAACTGCATTCTACATAAGGCGTTTGCTGTGCACATATTATGCTTTGTACCCTCAGCTACAAGCTTTTCATACAAGAGCATACAGAGAAATTAAAAATAGCTACCGGCTGTTCCTCTTCCTGTTCCAAAGCATTCTGGAGCAGTCTCTGTTTGGTGCTGAATTCCTGGTGCAGGCTATCCCATTTCATTTTCATCTGACCTTCAGCTGATGGTTTCTCACCTTCCAAGCCTAGCTCCTGAGATAACACATCAGGTTTCTCACTGTGGTTAAAAAAAAAAAATTAAGCTCAAACAACATAGGAAATTTAATTGTAATTAAAGGTGTTTCTTGCTGCTTTCATTTTTGATTTTTCACATAATTCGAATTTGAGTTAAAATCTTTAAAAATAAAGCTTTAACATGCGCTTTCAGGAAGTACAATGAATGATACATTTAAAACAGTCAAGTTCACACTCTTATGAACTGTACGGAGCTGCAAGTAGTCACATAACCTAAACAGAAACACACATAGAACCCCCAAATTGATTAAAAATACATTACCATTCAAATGTAAATTCTAAATCAGATTTTATGGTAAAGAATGAGCAATTGTAGTTATTTAAATTATTTATTTAAAGTTATTTCATTTTTTGGATCAACTAACACGACACTTAAAAGTATATATATATATTTGCATGTGTTATACCCTACTTCTCTTCATGTCAGATGCCTTATCTGACTCATGGTAAACAAAAGGTTAAGCTCAACTTTCCCCCTTCTTTTATAAGCAAGTTCAGGAGTAAGGTTGTGAATGTGACTCTTTGGAAAACAATTATTCCACAACTATTCCAGGACTGGGATGAACCTCAAACTTGGGAGATTTTCCATTTCCTTTAAATTATTATGCTTTCTTGTTATAAACACTAACTCATGAGGAAGACAAACTGCTGGGAGCAACAGGTCTCCTTTCCCTGCTGAGTCATTTCACATGCCCTGGTTTTGATGCAAATGCCCCTGATGTTGACACCAAAGCTTTTGCTCTGCTATCTTATGAGCCACCTTTATGCCTCCCAGACTCTAGAATGCTGCAAGAGCCAGAGTGTTATTTAGGCAGCTCTGACAGGTGTACTAATTTATGGAACCTGCCCTGCCCTGCCCCACCCCACCCCGCAGGCTGCTAATGGCCAGTTTTGCAGCAAATGGAAATCCGGGACTCTCTGCCTTCCCCAGCCCCACCCCTGACATGCTCCCAAGCCAGGGCTTGCAGGGATCCTCAAGCGGTTTGTATTTGTCTTCAGTTGTTGCCAGGGAGAATTCTCCCCCAGCCAGAACCGAGGCCTGGCAAGAATGGTCCAGAGTGTGGGTGAGAATCCAAGTTCCAAAGATAAAAGTCTTAACTCCATGCAAAGAAAATTAAGTTATAGACACTTCAATTGTGAATAAGATTACACTTTCAGATTAAAATGGTCTAGGATATATTTATTTGTATTATCATAGCACCTAAGAGCCCCAGGCATGGACCAGGACCCCTTTGTGCTAGGCTTTCTACAAACAAAGACAGAACAAAAATTAGACAAGAAGATATGGAAGAAACAGACAGAGGCAAGGAAGCCAGAGTGTGAAGGCGTAGGGATCCCTGTTGAAAAAAGAATGTACCAAAGCTCACCTTGGATAAAGGCCAACTGGAGCAGAGTACTGGGTTAGGATTTCTTCTCCACGGCTTGCAACTGATCGAAGAAGATTCTTCTGCTCTGCCAACTCTTGTTCCAGCTCCTAATAGAGAACAAAGACAGCTAGGTTAATAGATTCTTTTATTTTATTTTTCTGATTGTGAAGGACGTATACTATATGCATGTTTTCACCACTCTTAACCATCAGAATCAGACAACCAGCAAGATTAATGCTCAGGAGATGTGTATAAATGTCCACAGACTTCAAAAAATGATACAGATGTCCATAGCCTTCCCCTCTCTGTTATTTAGGTGAGTGATCTCAAAAAAAAAAAAAAAAAAAAAAGTAGTATTTATACAACTCAGTTGTTCCAAACTATGACACCATACGGGTATGGGTATCCATTGTCTCCATCAAGATAGCAGTGGAGCACTTCAGAACACCAATGAAATTATCCTTACAATACCTCTTTGGGGTATGGTAAGTATTACCCTCAATTTACAGATGGGGAACTGAGGCACAGTGAAACTAATTTATTTGCCCAAGATTACACGGGAAATAGTGAGCACAGCCAGAAACAGAACACAGACCTCCCAAGTCCCCATCCAGAGCATAACCAGAAGATCATCTTTAATCCGAATGGGCTGGTTTGATCAGACTTATGATGCAGGGGGCGGGGAGGGTTAACTGCAACATTATGGCATAGCCCTCAGTAAAGGGGAATGCAAAACCCCAGTGCAAACTCTAGGAAGAACTCCGCGTCAGGGGGCACATTCTCTTTAGTGTTCCTGATATGCAAGATAACACACCATGCTAGCTCAAAGCTCTCAGGCTCCAGTTCAGAAAGTCTTTAAGCACATACTTCATTAATTTGCTGACCTGGGGCCTTAGATCCTATGGTGCTATAGAAAGGACCAGCTATGAACTAGACCTTGATATTTAAACTATACAAGTCAATTCTTCTGCCACCTTAACAGTGCACAAATATTTAAGAAAGAAGTTTTATACTATCTATAACATTTCTATTCTATTCAGATATTATGCCCATACCTATGATATCTGTACCCATTTGATGGGCAGAAATGGGTTTAAATAAGAGAAGTATGTAAATACAGAGCATACAACAAGAGAAATTTTATAAATGACTATTTCCCTACACTGCTCAGGCACTAAATGCCTAAAGTTCTGCAAAGTGACACATCTGTGATGTTAAATGAAACCTACAGGGTTGGTGCATGGGAAGTACAAAGTACTAACTTTCTGTTGCTGGAGGCTGTTCTGTTGCTGCTGTGAACGGGTTGTTCGTGCTTGTGCCAGCCATTCTTGGACACTGGGACTTTGTGAGGATACCAGGTCCAATTCACACTCCTCCTTGTCTTGTAAAGATCCCTGCTTTGATTAAGAAAAAAAGAAAATCATTTTACATAACAGGCATCTCTTATGTTACAATGAGGTTACAGAGACTGGTTTTCTTAGTCAAATATTAATGTGGTATTGTGTCTTTCAACTCTTAGGTTCCTGGTTAACATATATTTGAGCTCAGTTGCGACTTGAAGTTATTACGGTTTGTTGGCTTGTATCAGGTAAGTCTCCGTCTGGTTGCTAATGGGCAGGTCTCCATAAAACAAAACAAAAACACACCACCATCACAATTAGCATCTTGTTAGCAGAACCGGAAAGGAAAAGGACATGCATAGACTTCAAGACTGACCTACCCTCTCTTTCTTATGGGAGATCCCTTCAGTTCAGAGGAAAGGCATGTTGACAAGACAGGGATTAGGAGGGTTGCAGTTGGAGCTGGGCAGCAACTGATCTTTCAGTTTGGCCAGCAGCCACAAAAAATCAGGGACAATATTTGGTTCCGTTCCATTCTGAAAATGTTTAGAATTTGTCTGCAAATGGGAAATGTCCAGTCAGCTTCAGAAAAGTGAGTGTGTGTGTGTTCTTTTCTAACCTTAGTCAGTGATGAGGGAACCTGCCTGGGGTGTGGGACGCCCAGCTGTGAATCCTCACTTTGGAGCACGGACTTGAACTCAAATATCCCCCCTCCCCTCCCAACAGTCTAACCTCCAGGCTACATTGGGATGAATTACTCTCAATCTCTCCTGCTGAAGATATTCACTCCACTTTGTGTACATACTTAAATGTTCCTGGGAGCAGGGACTTGAACTGAGGGACCCCCTTCTACTCTGTAAATGTCCTATTGACCAAGGGGATGGCAATTCTGGGGCAAACTACTCAATCTCTCACGCTGAATCTGTTCTATTTTGTACAGCTACTTAACTATCCACTGGCTAAGAGAACAAGTCCATAGCCTGGTGATTAAAGCTCTCACCTAGGAGGTAGGAGATGGGAATTTAAATTCTTCCTCTGAATCAGGCAGACAGAAGATTTGACATCTCATACCACCAGGTGAATCCCTTAATCACCATGTCATAGTCTCTCTCTCGCCCAATAAATATTTAATACACAAAGTTGAACTGCTTCAGCAGAAGAGCTTGTGAGCAGTATATTTTGGTGGTTAGGCAGCTCACCTGGGCTAGGGAAGCACTGAATTCAAGTCTTGCTCCAAAGTGGGTATTTAAACTTGTATCTCCCAGATAAATGCCCTAATCACTGGCTAAAGATCGCACACGCACGCACGCGTCTTCTTAAACTGACCTGAAAACTTTCCCCAGATGAAAATAATTGGATCAAATTCATTAATACTTTTGGGTCAACCAGAACTGCATTTTTTCCATTGAATAGACTACTAAGCTGAAAAATTTCACCCAGCTCCAGTTGCAGTGTCCCTGTGCATTCTGTGACTAATATTATAGGGATAAATAGATGATCATTTTCCTTAGGGCTGCTAATCCAGTACCCCTCAAACATTACATTTATGTTTTAAAAGTGAAGACCCCCACTTTTTTGAAAGACCTAATTGATCCCCTGCCTAAAATGCCTATCAGCTTTAAAAACTTCAATTGGCAATGGAAAGAATCCGTTGATTGTTTCCATCAGGTTACTGATTATTTACAAATGAGAGAATGCTGGTGTCATTCTGGCCTACCTAAGCCCAAAAATTAACAGGTATATTGGAATCAGTTTCTGTGGTAGATAAAAAGATAAATAGTTGATTTAAGAATTGATTAACAGACAAAGAGAGATAGAGATAGATGGACAGACAGTTATTTTAGGCAAACTGATTCCCATTCATCATCCTTTACTATATATATCCTTCTTTTCTTTTATGCTGCTTTTCTTGGTGAAGGTTGCGGTGGCAGCATGTTGACTAGGGAGGACTAGACCTCCCTTTCTTCCGTAACAGGTTCCAACTCCTCCTTGGGGATTCCCAGGTGTTTCCAGGCCAGTCGGGAGATATAATCCCTCTAGCATGTCCTGGGTCAGCCTTGGGCCTCCTCCCAGTGGGATGTGCCCGGTATAGTTTCAAAGGAAGTCTACCAGGGGCATCCTTATCAAGTGCCCAAACCACCTCAGCTGACTCCTCTCAATCTGGAGGAGTAGCGGTTCTACCCCAAGGCTCTCCCAAACAGCCGCACCCCTCACTCTATCTCAGAGTCAGCCCAACTACCCTGCGGAGAATCCTCCTTTCTGCTGCTTGTACCCACAATCTCCTCCTGGGACTTAGAGATCTGCTGTTTGCAGATGATGTTGCCCTTCTTGCTTCTTCAGACTATGATCTCTGATGCACACTCTCGAACAGTTCACTGCTGATTGTGAAGTGGCTGGAACGAGAATCAGCACCTCCAAATCAGAAGTCATGGTTCTTTCCTGAAGAGAGTGTCGCGTTCTCTCCATGTGAAGGGGGAGCAGCTGCCCTTAGAAGAAGAGTTTAAGTATCTAGGGGTCTCGTTCATGAGTGATGGTAAGTGGGAGCATGAAATTGACGAGTGGATTAGTGCATTGGCGGCAATGATGAGGGTATTGTACCGATCCATGGTGGTGAAGTGGGAGCTAAGTTTTTGGACAAAGCTCTCAGTTCACAGGTCAATCTACGTCCCCATCTTCACCTCTGGTTATGAACTTTGGGTATAATATATCCTTTCTTTTAAAATAAATTAGACAAGCTTTTTGTATAAACAAAACCAAAAGAGAACACAAAGCCCTTAATGATTTTACAAATGATATTTCTTTTGATCCAGCCACCTTTCCCTAGTCCTTGACTCCTAAAATACCCAAGGAAATTCAAAAGTGCTGATCAGCAACAGCAGAAGAATGTACTTAAATGCCAGGATTTAAGCACAAATTTTCTTCCCCAGCATTTACAGAAATGAACTTGTACGGTTCTGGTATTTTGAATTTTTCAGGTTGCCTGGGTATATTCCAAGTTATATATATGCACCTTTACATATCTGGATACACAAATACCAGGCCATCATGAAAGCCTCTCTCTTGGTTTTTGTTGGTTTTTCTTTACTGATTCCTAAACGGCAGAAACTAAACCTGGGGCCCAGCTCCTCTTCCCTTTTGTTTTTTGCTTTATGCATCTCATTTTTGTAGATACACATTTTCCCATGGATACACATTTTAGTCTAATGATAGTCAGCTATCATTGTGAATCAAGCTTGACCACTCAAGAAAGGACACAATATGCTCTCATGATGGGGAATGAACTTGAAGTCCAACTTGGTCCTTCGTTTTCTGTCAGGGACTAGGAACAGCACAGATGCAATGCCATCAACTGATGAAAAAGGAAACAAGGTTGTGTCATGTCTCATTGTGGCTGATAATGACCACATCAGTGATTAGACTTGAACTCTGATATGAGCTCCTGCCATATGGCACTGGAGTTGCAGGCATTTAGAAAACAGCATAGAAAGGAGTCTAAGGTTTTTCTTTTGGATGGACAATTCAATACCTTTGGTGGAAAGGAGTATTCCGGAAGTGGGGTTAGTTGGTGTTAGAGGGTGAAAACCTGTAAAGGGGACAAAAATTAAGTGGCCTTTCATCAAGACCTGGTGTTCACCCCATCCCTTAAACCATTGTGACTCTTAAATCTTCTATTCTTGAAGATTAGCTGTATGTAGGGAAACTGCTATGAAGTCTTTAGCAAACCTGGCAGGTAGATGGAGTGTGAAATGTGGGGATCCCAGGGTAGGCCAGGAAAGGGTTATTTTCAAGATTTACTTATCTGAATAAAAATATGACAATATTCTTGAGAAACGTATATAGATTTCTCTATAACCTATTACTATTTGAAGAAAGAATTGAAAGAATTACTATTTGAAAGAAATGAATAGTTTCTCCTTGAAACTGAAATTCAACTTGGTGGGGAAGAAATGAAGGAAAGCTATTGTTTGCTATAAATGAATGGAGAAAGACACACTTTTTGTAATGGTATGGAAACTTAATCAGGACTGGAGCTTGATTTGGACTAGATTCTTAGAGTATCCACTTCTCTAGGAGGAGGGCTCAGATATTAAGGGAATAGGTGCTACACAAAATGAAAATAAACAGCTTGAAGGCCTTGGATGCATGCCCAGTAATGAAACTGCAGCAACTTCTGAAAAGGAAACATCACAAGACAAGCCTGTTTCAGAATTTTTTTGGCAGTCTATGGAGAAAGGAAAAAAATAAATATGAGACTGCCTGTCAGATTTGCAGCTCCAGGAATAAAACATATGCTGCAAAGTGTGTGTATATATGTTATTAACTAGAATACACATCTTCTAGCACTAACCTCTTATGTTTACTTGTGCCTGTTTTAATTATTCCCAAACCATAGAATATAAAAGGTAATGAACACATTAGTGTTTCAATTTGAATTCTGTTTGACAGAACTTTTTCATTGGTAACAATTATTTTTTAATCCAGGCAATTTCTTTACTACAATGTGCTTTTGAGTGCACAAAGTAAATAAACTTAACAAATAGACAAACGATTTGCTGCTACTGTATTTCAGTTATAACAACTGTATGTTTCATGTGTGACTATACCAGATACAAATTTAGAAAGAAATGTGATCTGCATGTTGATTGTGTCCCTTTAAAAGATGCAATTTTATATTGTTTGCTTTGAAAGTCTAAGTACCTGTATTATATTGCTTACAGAGCTACAAGAAATGAAAAAAATACAAACAAGGAACTGTGAAGGAATCTAATAGACACTGAATTTGTAGGAAACTAGGGACAAATTCTGCCCTCAGAGAGGTATACACAGCTCCCAATGATTTCACTGGGAGCCAAACACCTGCATTCAATGGCACATTTAGGCCTCTGCTTGATTTTTAAAAAGCTAAGTAAGCCAAAAACAACACTTTAGTGACTATACTGAAATTGTGGTTAGTGGGCTAACATTAACTGAACTATACAAATTGAGGAAGTTTCTAAGGAATAAAACAATACTTTTCTATCTTTTATTTCATTAACTGCTTCATTGGGAGTGATGGACGCTCAGTCTTTCTGAAAATCTGGCCACTTATTTACATGCTGATTTATCAACATAAAAGCCTAAATTTAGACATCACTTTTGAAAATTCTGGCCATTCTCTTTACCATTTTCCCCACTTTTTTCCCCTGTGCTTTATTCCTGGTTGCAAGCCCATTATTTAGAAGGTCTCAGAGTGGACTGGGCCCAGAACAGGAGACGGGAAGGGGAGCTGACCTGTAGAAATGTAACTGAATGTCTTTGGCTTGCATGTTTCTGCTCCCTTCCTACCCCCTGCGTCTGGCTCTCTGCCCCACCTGTTCAGTCCCTTTTCAACCTTTCCACTGAGCCCCTTCTTTTTGCAACCTCATTCAAGAGCTTCTCTCAGCTTCTTCTTGTGACTTGTGAGCTCCCAATGCATCCACAGAATTCCTGGTTCCTGCTCAGTGAGAGGGGAAGGAGCTGGGAAACCAGGCTGTGAGGAGCAACAGGAGCATGGAGCTATGGAGAACTGGGGATGGAAGAGGGCTGGGAAGGAACAGAATGAGGCTGGGAAATAGACTGAGCAACTGGGGAAAAAGCAGAGAGAGAGGATGACATGGCTTCCCATATAAGAGCAAGAAGTAGATGAAGGGACCAGGAAGTGGGGTCCGGGAGAAGTGGAAAAATTGGGCAATGGAATGAGGATGAGCTGTAGAGGAAATTGGTTAGCAATGCACAGTGTAGATGGTGCTGGTGAAGTGTAAGAGGCTCCTCCACTCCCTAGGAAAGAATAGTGCGCTGCCTCTGCGCTTTCCCCTTGGGATCCATAGCACTCAATGACCTTCCCCTCTAATCCTTTTCCTCTCCACCTTCCTAACAAATAGGTGCTTCCTTTGCAGGAGCAGCACCAGGAACTTCCTCCATCTCTGAAGGGTCTAGATCCCTATGCAAAAGAGGCAGCAAAAGGCAGATCACCATAGCTGCTGCTTAACATTCTGACCCCTGCATCATCTGACCCCATACATTCCTGCAACCAGGAAGTGGAGCCACCTGGAAGAAAAACGGAGAAAAATAAGGTCAATATAGCATTTGGGGAAGGTTGACTGAGTCCAATAAAAGACAAAAAGTATCATTTTATTGTCCCAAATATGTGTAGCTAGAAGGTAGTCTCACAGGATAAAATTCTGTATGCCTTCTGCTGTATGATGGCTAAAGTCTGCAATGGATAGGTGCAAAAATTATTTGGAGCCTTCCTAATCTAATAGCGTGCATGGTATTTTCACAGATTCATTTCGTTTTTGTCTACAACTTGGAGCATATGAAACTTCTAAGCACATCCTCTTGGTGGTGGCTGGGACATGTAGACAGTTCCAAATAATGAATAAGGAGCCTAAGGTTGTGCTTGGGGCTGGTCACCCCATCACATAAAAGTGAATGAGAGGAGCCATATCAATGTGCAGCAGGCTCAAACAAGAGATCACCTTCATGTGAAGAATGAGACAGGCATTGGTCAAACCCATAAGAAAGCCCACGTCCTGAAAAGGCTCTTGCTCCAGGACAAGCCAATAATGAAAATCAGATTTTGGAATCTGAGAACCATGTCCAAAGCTACTAAAACTGCTCAAGTAATTAAAGAAACGGATAGCAACTATCTTCATGTCCTTGGAATCAGTGACTGCAGATGGCCAAGCTTGAACAAACTATACTTCAGAGAAACAAATAAAACCCTTCATCTACTTTAGGAATGTGGATCATAGGTACGAAGCTGACATAGCAATACAAATGCTGAATGAAGCAGTGTAGGCACTGACTGAGTAGGAACCAATCAATGATAGAATTATTAGAGCTCAATTTTAGATTAGATTCTTCAGGTTAATAGTTGCATAGTGCTATGCACCAATTAAAAAAAAATCAGTTGAGGAAAAAAATGCTTTTTATAATTTGTTATAGGATGTGTTAATCCATGTCCCAGAACATGATATCATAGTTACTATGCCTGATTTTAACACAAACATTGGACAGGGGTCTGGACATGAATCAAAATGGTGAATGATTTCTAGAAATTTGCAGTGTGAACTAAGTGATGGATGGAAAAATATTTCGTCAAAGAAATACACAAAGTGACATGGAACTCCCCAGATGGTATAAGGAATCAGATAGATCAATTCTGCATTTCAAGAATGTTTCACAGCTCACTGGGAGATGTACACGTGCACAGGAAAGCAGATGTGGGCAGTGACCATAACTTTGTATCATTAAATAGAAGATCAAGTTTAAGAGGATGAAGAAGGTTAAAAGACGACCATGCATCAACAGCACACAATTAAAAAGATCCAAACACAAGAAACGTTTTTCAGCTTGACCCCAAGAACAGATTCAGTGTTCTAATGGAGTTAGCTTAAGAAAACGCAGATGGTGATGCTCTATGGGAAAACATCAGATTGCTATCCAGAAAGTGTAAAGAAGGTTCTAATAACAAAATCTAGAAGGGAATGGATTAGTGATGCTACTGAGAAAACAGTGGAAAAAGTCATGAATGCTAAAACATGTGACGAGAGAAGCAAGTGACAAGAAGAATACACAACTCTGGAGATTAAAAAGGAGTGCTAGAAGAGATAAAAGTGCATATATTGATGGCAAATGTCAAGAGACTGAAGATGCTACCTAAGGAAGTGACCCTATAACCTTGTGTAAGACAATTAAAGATAAAAGGAAACTTTAGCAGTACTGGAGGCCCTATTAGAGATGCAAATGTTAAGACACTTCATAGAAAAGAACAAAGAAAAGGACGGGCAGAACATTTTCAGACTGTTTTAAAAAGCCCAAGCGAACTGTTAGAGATACCTGATGAAGACCTACCATTGAAGCTTGATATTGGAAGAAATGGAAAAGCCATCAGTAAACTCAAAAATGGGAAAGCAGCTGAGAGGAGAACATTACTGGAGAGATGCTTAAAACAAGTGACAAAATGGCCTTCCAAACTTCCCTTGTGTTTTTGGATAGAATACGGAATGAAGAAAAGAACCAAATCAGGAGGAAGAGAGCCAGAGTGCATGTAGTAAAACTGCCAAAGAAGTGTGTGACCTTATCAACCGCAATAACTAGACAGGAATCACATTACTCTCAGTGCCTGGAAACATCACGTGCATTATCATCCTGGAATGTAACAAGAAACAACTAGACCTTCAATTTGGAGAGGAATAAGTAGGTTTCAGACCACTGAGATCATGTGCAGACCATGTTGTTCTCAGACATATTTTAGAACAAAATGTGGAATGACAAACACTTCTTGTGATACATTTTATAGATTTCCAGAAGGCTTTTGACAGCATACATAAAGACACTCTTTGGAAAATTATGGCAAACTATGGAATATCAGCAAAAATAATTAGAATAATCAAGGATCTATATGATGATGTCGAATATGTAGTCATAGATAGTGACAACCAGCCAATGGCTTGCTGTGACAACTGGAGTAAGACAGGCATTTATTATGCTGCCACTATTGTTTGCACTGGTCATTGACTGCACCATGAGGACAGTAACCACAGAAGGCAACTGAGGAATTTTATGGACAAATGATAGAGTATAACTCGATGATCTCATTTTTGCAAAACATATTGTCCTGCTCAGTTCAACACAAACAGCAAAAACAAGTTAGTTTGTTCATCCACAACAGGAAGACAAAACAGATGGCTATCAATGTCCCCAAAATAACCATTAGAATGGACAAAGAAACACTAGAAGAAATAAGTCATTTTTTCTTTCCAGAGAGTGACTTGTGCAATAACACCATGCTAGACGCCAAGTAACAAATATCAAAAGTAGCAAACAACTTTCACACACTTGAAAATGATTTGGAGAAGTAGCAGGATTCACACTGACAGAAAATTACACATTTTTAACACGGGCATCACGTCTGTCCTCCTTTATGGGGAACAGTCACGGAAACCTACAATAGAAATTGTTAAGATCAACTCATTCCAAAGTAAATGCCTATGGATGATCTTTAGAGTACATTAGAAAGAATTTCTTGCAACATCATAAATACTACGTGGAGCAAACCAACCTAAAGCATCAAACCTGGTAAGACAACTATGGTGATAGACATATTTGCTTTAAGGATGCCACCACATGACTTCTACAGGAAGTGATAATATGGACACCCCTGGGACAGAGAAAAAGTGGACAACCTAGAGAAACATTATGCAGAACAGAAAAGGCAGTATATCCATCAACATGACACTCAGAAGCCTGAAAAGGCCAGCACAAAACCTAAATAAGCAGCAGAAACTAGGAGATGCCCTACGCATCTGAGTTAACGGAAGGATAAAGAAAGAATTTTGTCTGCAAAATAGTTTGTGCTCATCAAAGTAATTTAACTTCTCCAGAGTATTAGAGATCAAACTATTAGGACAGGCGCAGTAACGGAGCAAGACTGCAGCAGTTTATACACTGGATCGCATTTGGGGGAGGGGGTGCAGAACCTCAGGAGGCATAGTGCTTCCCGAGTCTTCTTGGGACAGAGCAGCATGTACTCTCTGCCTAAAAGAGAGAATAGCTGCTTTCATGGACGTCAAAACTTCCAAGAAGATGCTCTTTAAATAAAATATAAGAGCTGCATTTATGTAACATTTTGGGATAAGCAGGTGATTGAAGTCTGGTAATAATTTTAAATTATAACAAAAATATGTTAATATTATCAAAGTAGCCAAAAAGTCTATAAAAAAAGCTTTATATATATATATATATATATATATATATGAGAACCAGTTTTATTGTATCATATTTAAAAACCCATCACACAAGAAATCAAGTTTTGATACCTATTACGACTTTTGCATTTTGCCAGTGACAATCTATATGACAATATTATAGCTCAGCACACTGCTGGGAACATTTATTTAATTTGCACAATCATGAGGTTTACGATGCAAGAATAATGCTGATGGGGTATCTGGGATTAACTGTTTTCTTTCAGAATAAATACTGCTCCTTTTGCCAAAATTCTCCACACATCTACTACCTAATCAGAGCAGCAAAAGCATGGCATCTGCTTTTCTGAAAAAACAGTTTGTTCTTTTTTTCGCTATACTGTGGATGCTAGGACTAAAAATAGTTCCAAGTGCACTAAGTAACTTTTCAAGGTACATGCTCCATAGACTGTAATCTGTATTACACGGTAGAAATCTTTTCAAGATCATCATGTATTTGCTTTGTACACCAAAGGCTAGAGAAGAAGAAGAAAAAAAAATCACAGAGCAAACAAATTCAAAACCAAAAGCCAGTCAGTCATGTTACATGTTTGGCTTTCTTGTATTCTTTCACTTCTCCCCATGCTAGTTTAGCTTAAAGAATAAATAAGATAACTGTTAAAACCAAAAACATTATTTAGTTGCTTTCGATACAATCATCCTGCTGCGAAAAATATCATAAAACAATATTCAGGTTAAATCCATCAGTCTTTGTTCTCCATTTCTTCAAGAGAGAATCCCTTGTCTAGTTGGATGATGCTGGTTACTGTTTGCAATATTTAAAAATGTGTTCCATTATTTTGATGATGATTTGTTTCTGGTAGTGCCCACACTGCACTTTATGGGAAAACGTCAGTACAGTCCCTGCCCCAGAGAGCTTACAACCTACAACAGACAAAAGACTGGGGAGCAGGGTTCAGTACTTTTAGGCCAACCTAATCAAATAATACGTTATTGCTGTTTAGTAATGCTATTGAGATATAAATAGCTGAATTATGAAGTCAATGATCTGTACTACACCATACAAATATTAAGCTACAGCTTGCTAGAGAAATTCTGTATGTTTTAGAATCCTGCTGTTTGTTGTTTTAATACGTGTAAGTTAAATTATAATGGTAAAACATTTCTTACCTTCCTCTCCCAATTGCCTGAACCCCCCAACCTCAACCATTAGGGGAAAAAATATTGGTCCTTTTAAAGCCAATTACAAAGAGCTGCTTACCTGAATGTTGATTTGTTTGTCATGCAGCACTCTCTGCAGCTCCAGAAGGCTTCCCTTTAAAGTTCTGAGCTTTACGGCCAACAGCTCTGCCTCATCCTTCGTGTGTGCCTTTCCTTCCATGAGCAGGTTCTCATTGTGCACAGAGAGCTCTGACAAGGCCACCACTTTCTGTTCTATTTCCACCAGCATGTTCTGCAGCACCAAAAACAAAGATGCAAATTCATACATTTTCCAGCATCCATCAAACTTCCTGGCAAGGAGATCTGTGGCCTACCTCCTGTTCTTTCAAACTAATAGCAAGCTGGATTTGCCTTGTTTCATTCTCCAGTTCCCTCCGGAGACCTCAGAAATATACTTACAACCTTTTGCGTGTCTCAACTTTTTATTTTTGTTTGTAAATTTAAAAAGAAGTTCATTCAAAAGCTAGTCTATTTGACACAGAAAATATGATGCAAAGGAGACCTCTTTTTTTTTGCATTTCAGTGGCAACTGTGGCTAAGATGCCAAATGGCTTCTCCATTTTTTTTGTGCTAGACAGTAGCTCCACTGCATAAGGACAATAAATAGATCACACATAGCTGTGACTATTCCTTTTCTCTTCTTTCTTGTATATTTAATGAAGTGCCTCCGTCTGCCTTCTCACCCTCCTTCCCCCACGTTGCTGTGTCTGTATTGATAAGCTTCTCTTCTCACTGTTTGCCCTTTCTGATTGGTGCTTGAATGGCCCTAAGATCCCTGTATAATCCTCTTTAGTCTAGAGAGCGACTTACAGTGACAAAATCTGTGGCTTACTTGTTTTCATAATCTATTTTCCTGATATGCAGCTAACCATTGGGGTTGGACTAGATGACCTCCTGAGGTCCCTTCCAATCCTAATTTTCTCTGATTCTATGGTTACATAGATAATGAGGCACATTTTGCTGCTGTCAAAGTAAAAGATCTCTTTTGATTTTTCCTCAGATTTTTTCTGGTAACAAATGTGTGTTTCCATTTTCCATAGTACCTGTCAAGTATTCTAAAGCAGCGGTTCTCAACAGGGGTAGCCGTACTCCTGGGGGTAAGCAGAGGTCTTCCAGGGGGTACGTTATTCCATTTTGATATTTGCCTTGTTTTAAAACAGGCTACATGAGAAGCACTAGTGAAGTCAGTACAAACTAAAATTTCATACAGACAATGACTTGTTTATACTGCTCTGCATACTACACAGTACACGGAAATATAAGTACAATATTTATATTCCAAATGATTTATTTTATAATTATATTGTAAAAACAAGAAAGTAAGCAATTATTCAGTAATAGTGTGCTGTGACACTTCTGTTTATGTCTGATTTTGTAAACAAGTAGTTTTTAAGTGAGGTTAAACTTTGAGTACGCAAGACAAATCAGTCTCCTGAAAGTGGTACGGTAGTCTGAGTCTAGAGGCTTTGCCCTCTGAAGGAATGTCTGTTGTATAAGATGGGCAAAACTTGAAAAAAGAAATACATTTGTTTAAGCTGTTACAAAAAGGATGGTGAATGTGAGCTTTGAAACACGGACAATTTAAAATACCACTACTTGAAGAGCAGAACTAATTTTTCCACACTAGATTAGCTATTGTCTTTTCATTAATCCATTTCTTAGAGTTTACATACAAATGCTAATGATACCATCATTCATTTTATTTTAACTTCAAAGTGTTGGTCTGCAGAAAGTAACGAACTTCCCAAGAATGAACAGTGAAAGATTATGGCAGCATTGGGTAGACTGGAAATCCAACTACTGAAGAGGTCTCAAAGATTAGAAACCTGATTTGATTCTAATCTCTACTACACCAATTTTACACCAGTGTAATACCACTAACTTCCACAAAGTTATGCTTGATTTGCCCCATTGTAGCTGAGCTCTGAATCAGGTCCTAAGCATATAGTGCATAAAAATTAACTAGCATAGAAATAAAGGATCTAGCCAGGGCTAAGATCATCACTCCAGGATTACCCCAACAGAGTATGTGGCACCCACCATCAAGTTTGGGTGAAACCATAATAAAATATTTTTTGGAAAAAAAAAAG
Organism: Mesoclemmys tuberculata; assembly: GCA_007922155.1. Lineage (NCBI taxonomy): Eukaryota > Metazoa > Chordata > Testudines > Chelidae > Mesoclemmys > Mesoclemmys tuberculata. The sequence goes on along the minus strand of ML675604.1, from coordinate 25,625,782 downwards.
AAGGTGCTCCATTTATGCACATCAAGGATTACCCTGAGCAGCTGCAGAGAGAGGGGCTAACTATCAGGAAAAATTACCTCTATATGACAGGACCTGGGTTGGTTCTGAGCCTATGTTAAGGTTGCTAAATCTGAGCACCACATCAGGCCGTGTCAGTTTAAATCCAGCCTCGGGCTGGAATCTGAAGTGAAAAAAGCAGGCACGTTGTTCCAATCTGCCTCTATCAAACTGGGATTTTTATTTTAGGGTAATGTAAGCTGACTACAGCAAAATATTCAGAAACGTCATAACTGGGATGTGGGTGGTCTGACTAGCGGTCAGAGCAGGAGTTGGGAGCCAGGCAGAATCAGCTGCCAGGAGGTCAGAGTCTGAGACAGGCCAGAGGGCAGACCAACAGACAGGTGTCAGGAGGGAGGCAGGCAGGGCCAGGGTACCAAGAAATCAGTGACAGCAGGAGCAGGTATTGCAGAGAAAGCAGCCCTAAAGAAGGGACATCCAGCTGTGTGGACAACTTCCTACCCCTGTGCTCAGTTTAAGTACTGAGACTTCTAGAGCTCTGCCAGTTCGGATCCCAGGACTGGCGGCCTCTGTTGAAATTCAGTTCCTAGTTCTGGCAACCGTTAGCAGATCACTGGATAGCAGGCTGCAACTTACAGTATCCCTGACAGAAAAGCAGCAGAACTACTTTTTGAAAATAAACTACACAAGCAAATGCTTGCAGGGAGGGAAGGTGATCAGCGGTGACAAAGTAGGTGGGGACGGGGTTGGGGAGTGAAAGGACGTGAAATACTAGAAAGGAAGACATGGGGACGAGAGACTGAGGGGGAACAAGGGCAGGGGCACCTATCAGCCCCACATTCCCCTCTCCTGTGTGCACCGTGGTCTATGGTGTGACCCCCCCATATGAGCCAGATTCCGGAGAGTTCTCACCTAACTGGGGGTCTGAGCCCCACTCCCCATCCCCCAGGTGTGTGTCAGGACCTGTGGATCCCTGCACATCTGCGGTGCTATGGCCCATCTTTCTTACTTCCCACATGAGACAAGTTCTGGAGGGGCTTGCTTTTCTGGGAGGGTGGGGTCTCTCTCTCCTCCCTCCTGAATGAGCTGGGATCTGGGGATCTCTGCCAGCCTGCTGCGTCTGAGCCCTGCTCCCTGTCCTGTGTCTATGCTAAGATCTGGGGCACCCGCCCAGCTGGGGAGGGAAGTTAACTTCCCATCTTTGTCCCTACCACGTAAGCCAGGTTATTGCCTTTCTGTGAGTGTCTGAGCCCATCTCCTTCCCCCCGCCCTCGTGAGCTGGGATCCGGGGTGTCTTATCCCTTTAAAGGGGTCTGAGCTCATCTCCCTGCCCTTCCCCACCGCGTGAGCCAAGATCTGGAGAAGTGCTGCCCCTCTGGGTGGGGAGCTTAGGACAGGCATGCTTGGAGCATGCACCAAGTGAGTCTGGGCTAAGGAGCTGAGATCAGGTAGGTCCGACAGTATCAGAAACTCTTCAGCACTGTGTATGTGGGTTGGAAACACCTACTGACAGGAACAGAGCAGTTCACAAGTCTCAAAGCTCTTCTTTCAAGCTGTGTGCATCTCCACTTCTCCATCTGAGAACATCTCACTGAGATGAATGGGCCACTTCACACTTCTCTGAGCCTGCTATATTGCTGATGGATGCATAGAGCCCCTCACCATAGTTAAAGGTAAGACCTGTTTTTGGTATAAATGAGGATTCTTCTCAATGCTCTAAAATCTGTGTGTTTACACAGAGCGTTTTGAACATTGCTATGCCTCAGGAGAATGTAGGGTAGGGTCAGTGATCCAAATGCGGGCTCATCTGAGCAAAGGGCTCCTGAGACAAGCCCCCAGAAAAACAAACAACAGCATTTCATTCAATTAACAGAGTCTAGCAACTTTGAATTCTAGCAAATTTGAAGTTTGAAACCCACCCTGGGCAGAAATCTGAGAAATGGCTGTACACATTTGGGGAAAATCTGCCCCTGTCGAGTGTTGATGTGGGTTGGTTTGTTTTGAGAACTGTCATCTGAGTATAGCAGAATATTCAGAAGGCGCTGAAACTATTTCTGAAAAGAAATAAACTACACGTCATTCAAATGCTTACTGAGAGGGGAGGGGTGACTGGGCTGGGTATAGGGGGAGAGTGGATTCAGTCTGCAGCTAGGGATGGGGATATTATGGAAATGGGTGGTAGATCAGGGGTTCAGATAAGGGTAGCAATTAGGGGAAAAAGATGGGAGATCATGGCTGAGATTTCTCGGACCTGCCCTGTTAGCAACTACACATTGTAAACATTTCAAAGCACGACCACCATCCCCATTCCACTATACAAAATGTACAGGAGGGGGGAGGAGCACTGAGGAATTACATAGCAACCATGTGGCCTAGTAGAAAGACCACAGAACTAGGACTATTCCTAGCTCTGTGACTGGCCTACAGGGTGATGTTGGGCAAGCCATTTCAGTTCTGTTCCTCTCGCCCATCTGTAAAATGGGGATGATGTAAAGTTCTTTGTGATCTACTGATGAAAAGTACTATATCAAAGCTACATCTTTTTTATTATTATCTGGCATATCAATTGCAAAATTGCGTGAGAACCACAACTGTCTAAATGACCACTACCTCCCACCAACAAACATTACTCTGTTTAAAAAACTAGGAAATTAAATGGCAAAAAAAATTCATTAATGTAGAAATAAGGTTGCCTGGTTATAGCTCGTGTCCTTCCAGAACGTTAAGTTCAGCAAAACACAAACTTCTGAAAACCAGGAAATATTAAGATAAGGTAAATGCCTACTCAACCTCAACTCTGCCCTCTCTCAGCAATGCCCCACAATACCCATAACACATACGCTCACATTCTGCCTTTTCATTGTAAAGAACAGGCTCCACCTGCACCCTTCCTATGCTCAAACACTAAGCTTATTCCCCTGACAGGATACCACACTTGTAAAATTTAACAGCCACTTCCTAGCCTTATATATCCTCTTCACACTTGCACAGGATACCACCTAAACCTGCACTTTCCTCCTCCCATCATTACATCCACAGATAGCTCTCATATTTCATCTCACTCCCCAATGCCCTGCTACAATCACCACCTCCACAATTCTGCACAGCACTGAAACAAATTGGAACCTCAAGGTATGCATGCACCTCTTTCCTTGGATGACACACACACAGGGGGTGGGGGGGATGACATGACTCAGATCTCCTCATATCACCCATCATAATTCTTCCAAGGTGCTCCATCTTATTCTTCTGCCATTGAAAACAGCTATAGCTAACACAGTGAATGCAACTGGAGTGTATGCAGATAATTCCCAGGGGCTATTGCCAGCTCCAGGGGGGAACAGAATTAAGGTTGTGTAGGAGCTTACCTGAACTCATTATTTCCTGGTTTTCAGAAGTCTGAGTTTTGCTGAACTCGGTGTTCTGGAAGGGCACTAGCTTTCATTGGGCAACGTTAATTTAGCCTTAACAAAAGTTTTAAATATTAAGATTCCATTATTTGTTGTAAAGGTATAATCCCAAGGATCTCTATGACTGGGATATCACCATTTGTTAATATGTTTAGATAGCGTGCCTTTTAAATGATGTGTTGACTGTGCTTGATCACTCTTTTTGTAAGTATGTGGAGGGGCAGGGCTTCCTAGCCCCCCCACTCCTTAGGTCCCACTGTCCATCATTTACCCTCTCTTCTACCCCAGTTGGCAACACTTGAAGGGTGGCTGGAAAAGGGCCACTGTCTCTCAGACAGCCACTGGATGTTGAGCTTTATCAGCTTAGTCTTTCAAAGTCTATTGCCCCTTCACTGGGTTTACCTCCTACCTTTCCTCCTACACTGCTTTGCTGATAGCCAGGGCAGCTCCAGGAGCAGTGAGTCCCACAGCTGTCTCCTCCTCGCTTGGACCATTTATTATACTCAGTCTCTTGATGGAGCAGCCTTCTCCCTGTTGATCACTCCTTGCTGTGATAAGTTTCCCCGTTTAAGCTCCTCCATGCTGAACAAGCCTTGCAGGTGTACCTTGTTAGTTCAGCACAGGCCCAGAATAGCGTGTTAGCCTCTTCCTGGCCAGTATGAGGGTGTGTCCCTTCACATAGCAACAAAAAATAGGTCTGATTCTGCTTTTCTAATTCCACAGTGATCTCACTGAAGCCAATGGAACTCTTCATGGAGTAAGGTATTACTCAGTGTATAGGTTGCAGAACAGATTATTATTTTACCTGACAGTCAACCAGTTGAGCCTCCATGTCCATGGGTTCCTCAGAGGTAACCAAAGTGGTGTCTAAAGTGGCTCTGGTATTGAATAGCCAGTGGTCAAGCTCCTCAGCTTCACAGCGATATCTCTGCAGGGCTTGCTCTTGTCGCTGTTCTTCTAGCTGCTCATTGAGTTTTTCCTAGTGGTACAATGTGGATTGTTATTTGGGGTCTTTCTGGTAGAAATACAATATAAAGCAGATAAGGAGGTACCTTAAGTGTCAGTATAGTAGGATGTGAGAAAGGTCATTTAGGCAGCCAGAACATACAACCAAGTATGAACCAATAACTTCCCTACTCAATAAAACAAAAGTACCATATTATCCCATCATTAATATTATTCTGTCTTTTTTAAGATTACCGATACATTCTGTTTGTGTCTCTCTCACACCCAGATTCTGTATGGTACCTTCTCCAGCCATCATGTGCCCATTCTTCTTGCATAGCAACTGGAAAATCTTACAATAATGCTTCCACCTACAAAAACAGTTCTTTGACACCAGGAAATTTCTATTATAGAAGGGGTCAGGTTCTCAGCTGTTATGAATTGGTGCAGTTCCACTGAAGTCAACGGAGCTATGCTGCTATACACTAGCTAAGGATCTGGCCCAACACTTCCATGACCCAGCCTGAGTTCATACTGCCTCCCTATAGGTATGAGCCAAAGCCCACGGAAGTTAGTGGGAATCCTTCCATTGAGCTATGGATCAGGTCCTATATGGGCTAGGTAAATACTAGACAGCAGATGTGAAGGATCTGGGTGGTTTTCTGGATGTTTATCTTGTTCATTTTATCTTAAAGAAGATTAATTACATAGCAGGACAATTCAAATAATTCTGCAGTTGGTTAAGTACCTCAGCCAGAGAATAATGAATTTAACACCATTCAACTTCTGGTTTACTTGTTAGGTACTTCCACATGTGGAGTAACATCCATGCTCGTGGCAGAACAACCTATATATCATACCACTCTAAAAAAGAGTTCTGTATTTATATTCCTCTCTGATGGAGGCAGAGCTTGCATTCTGCACAAGAAGAAGAAAAATAGCAGAAGGCAAGAGCAAAAATACCCTACATTGGCTGAGCCTGTGAAATATTACACTACATCATATTGATGTTCATCAGTAAGTAGAAAATGGAAGTAATGACTGGATTAATACTGGGGGATAAATTTGCTCTGTTACTCTATAAAATTGGTATAAAATTCCAGGTTACTCTGGAAAAATAGAGCAGTGTTTGGCCTTGCATTTATGTAAAATCAGTCATAATAAAGCACTGTCCTCTTTTTATTTATTTGCCACATTCTCCTGAATACAATCAAGCAGACATACAGCCCAGTGTTACAGAATGCAAGCTATACAGTCCTCACTCTTGCTCCAGGCCCTTTATATCACATAAAAGGGTCTTAAGAGTCCTGGTTCTGGCTGAGAGGATTCTCCCAGTGCAGGCACTGTGGAGAGAGCCTAAACATTGCCTGCTAGGGACTCCTTTGCGAGTCCTGGGGGCACAGGAGGTGTGCTGGGGGTGAAACTGTGGCTCTCAGCACTACTACCCACAGGACAGCATCTCCGGGCTAAATTATGCTGGTGGTTCCAGGGCAGACCAGGTTTGGGAAGCCACATTAGCTTCCTCTCCCTCCCCCTGGGCTGTGAGTTCTGTGCTCTGCCTCTTAGGATATGTCTAGATTGCAATCTGAGGGGAGACTGCAGCACGAGTAGACAGAGGAGAGAAGATGCGGCAAAGTGGGCTACAAACATGAGTATGTATCTAGGGTCCAGGGCATGCTCGTAGAATCCGCGCTGAAGCCCAGCCGCCACACCTATGTTGCTATTTTGAGCCATGCTGGCACAAGTGAAGATTGTGTATTTCTTTTGTGAGGGTGCTGCGATCACATCTACAACTGTGATGCAGACATATCGAAAGATGCACAGCACAGAACCTAACCTTTGGTATTTAAAGAAATCTTATACGCATGACTGTAGCCAGATTCATAATGGGACTGGCATGCTCTTACCTGCATAACTCTGAAAAAATTTCTGAATGCAAGGAGTTAGTGAAAAACTAAAAACGCCTTTAAGGCCTTAAAGTAATTCTGCTAAGGTCAGTAGTCAGGAAAGTAGAAGGGCCCATCCTCTAGCTAACTGAAAAAAGCATGTACACAATTTATTGTAAGATTCAATATAAATGGAGCAGCATCTGAATGCCATCTCTTTCAAACTGTTTTGTTCCTCAGCTTTCATTTCATCCCTTAACTTCCAGCTTGGTTAGCTGGACTCTTGTGTAAATACAGGTAAAGACCTTGCTTTTAAAACAGTTCAGTATCACCTTAGATAATATTACCTCAGAATGCACGGCATTCACTTTACTTCTCCTAAGTTAAGTATAAGGAACACCTAGGGAACACTGCAAATACTGAAGTAATGTTATCTAAGACAGATTAAAAATTTTTAGGCTTGACCACTGAACACAGTGTTTCGATGCTCTTTCTGGTTACTTATTCCCTGATATTCAGGAATGAATTGCTAAAAAAAAATTAAACAGGGTTTGAGGAGAGTTTCCTTGGTGGAAGAGAAAGCGAGAAGAAAGCAAAACTGGGGTTGGTCCAGTGTTCATTTAACTGGGAGTATTCAAGGATGAATGGCTAAGAATTCCTTAAAATGTGGTTCCGCTCTGAAAATGACTAAGAATGTTACCTTATTATACAACAGTTCTGCTTCCTGTTGGTATTCAAAATCATACCAACTTACATAATGGTAACAATTACAGTTTGCTGCTTTCAATTACAGAGTGAAATTTTCCCGCCAGTTAACATGAGCAACTCCTTTGAAGATCCCACAAAGCCTACAGAGCTGGGCACATGTTGCTAAGGGCCAGGCTTTTAAAGCCTGAATAATTTTTATTCCTGGTGGTGGCAGGTGAGCTAGAAACAGCATTGTTTGCCACGGATATTCTAAATTCAAGTTTCAGCACCACAAGCTCTGAACTGGAAGTCACTGAGGAATGATATATTAGCTACCTTATATTGCATTTTTTACAGAGCAACTTTTCAGAGCATAATTTAATGTGTGAGGAGTCAAAGAGGAGGGTGTTTGTGGAAATTCTGCTTCAGTGACCTGGGAAGGCTTCTAAAAATGAAAGAAGAGAAACTAGCTGAGACTTATGTTAATTCACAGAAAAGGCAGAAGGAATAAAGTTAGTGCTTTAATTACAGGATTGTTTAGGATTACAGGCACAGGAAGAGAATGGCTTGAGATTAGAAGGATCTCTGTTGCTTTGGATAATAGGAGGGAAACAGAAATACTTAAGACTGATGATGGTGGGAACCAGGCTGGCATGTTGGTTAATGGGATGATTGGTGCAAGAATGAAAGAAATTGAAATCAGACTCAAACTGAATTGAAGGATTAGGAACAATTACCTAATATAGAAGGGAAGGAGGAACAAAGGATCAGTCAGGATAAAAGCTGGGTGTACCCAGGGGCAAAAGGAAAGTAAAAGCAATTATCAACATGACAAAAACCCAGAGAAGAGTATAGTAACACAAGGTTTCTTAGGTCTAGCTTTTTACATGCACTGAAGTACACGTTATGATATCAGCTGAGTAAAATGTTGCAGCAACTGAAGTCTGTGGAAGAAAAAGAGTCCTTATATAAAGGCAATTTTCAGAATCAATAATGTGGGGCAAGAAACAACAAAATCTTTTCAAAGTTCTCTGGTACCTCAAGCAATTGTCGTTTTCCTGAAGCTTTCATTCTAATAGTGGCCATTCTCTCTGCTAGGACAGTGAGCGTGGACTGCAAAGCCAGCTGATCAGCAGCATCTGCGTCCAGTGATTCGGACACCAACTCCTCTGCTAATGATGTTTGAAGCTCACTGATTTCATCTTGTAATATCAGAATCTCATCCATCAAAGCCTATTCCAGGTGGGAGCAGACAGACAAATTGGTTCATTTCTTATTGAGAAAAAAAACAAAGCAGAACTTATACTTATACTTATACTGGTATAAGAAACTAAAATCAAAGTGCTCCAAGTGAGTGCAAACCTGTTAAAGCAGAACTCATTGCAGTGCAGTTTATCACCTTTTACTCTTCAAGACCCAGGGGCTAGAAAGACTGGAGCTTTCATTTCTGTGCTTATTCAGGGATCATTATATCTACTAATTTAAACTTGGATTCCAATTTTAGAATTATTAGCAATCTGTAGGAAATTTTATAAACAAGCTTGAACTCCACAGCAAACATTTAAGGTTCCTCAAGAGGGTGTCTATAGCAGAAACAGAAGGCAACTGTGTGCGTGAGTTATTTGAAATAGGGCTGTAAGAAGAGTCCAGCTAGAAAACTCAATTTGTCTAAAATTATAGTGGGTTTTGCTTTTAAGGTGGAACTAAGAACATCCACCCAGATACATGAACATTCAGAAGGTGCCTCTTACTGCCAAGGGATTTCCATCTACCATTCCTATCCTAGAACCTATCTTTCAAGCAAATCAATGGGGGATGTTGCCAACCCCTCTGAATGAACGCTTCAGGGTTTGTTCCAGGTAGTACATAAAAACTAGATCCAGAAGAGTTTGTTTGCTCTAGTTACAGAGCCAAATTCTGTGCTCCTTAAGTGCACAACGCTCCAACTGAAGGGAAAGGTGACCTCTCGGATAGCTGGGTACTAATTCATGGATTGCTTTGAACAACAGAACCAGGAATTGTACTGAAACTGGTGTTTCACTGGACCCACTGAAGTACTTGGAGCAGTCATCTGCAGTTGCTGCTAAGCAGGCAGGCTGCCACATTCTGGATTAGTATTTTGTTAAGTCTAGTTTTAATTGTCTGAAGTGACAGAGCAATCAGTGTGCAGTCTGAATACTGCTCACTAACAGGACACACTGGAAAAGTTTTCCATTAACATCTATTATGCCCAAGAGTTCAATTTTCTGTTATGTCATTTTTTTCAGAACCACAAAACATATGCAGCCCAGAAAAATGTCTGGGGTAAGGTTTTTTGCAACCTGGCTTCCCCTTTTGCATCCACATATGCAATTTTGTTCCCACAATTACTTGGGAGCGCAAATTATGTAATTTAGATATTTTAGCAATTTGATAAACAGGCCCAGTTAGAGGGATGTTTAGATAGCAAACTGCACATACAATTACTTTGTGAGCACAAAAAGAGAGGACGAATTAAGTTTGGACAGAATCATATTTTTTTCCTCTTGCAATAAATAGTTTCAGAAGGGTAATTTGGACCCATTTTTAAATATAATGAATAGGTGGGTGGGACATTGCATCTTCCTCCAGCGACACGAAGGGGTGGGACAAATGATTCCTCTCTGGGATCATTTTCCTTTCACTCACTTGTGAGCTCAAGTATCTTTAGGTGGCACAGACCACCCAGATTTCTGTGGCATAGAAGGTTTCCAGATTTCAACTAGGAGCTTTAAACAGCTGAGTATGAACCCTGATAAAATGAGTAAAAAATAAATACTGGTATAACCCATTGCTCTGACTATAATGGCAGGCTCCTGTACAGTAAAGTTGTATATATTAATGGAAAAATCCTACTCTGAAATCTACATGGCAGATTTCTGCTATTTCAACTCTACTATTTTGCTTTCCCTATGTGTGCTTTCCCTTATCACTTGTGTCAATGTTAGAAACATGCACCCAGGAAGATCTGCTGTGAGGATAAAAGAACAAAATGATGCCCAATGATTATTATACATTCAGATTATTTCTAGCCTCATTTCCTAAAATAACCTTCAGCTGTGCTTATAACAAGCCAAAGATCAGAATGAAACTGATTAAAATGCACCAAAACTAATTACAGTCTTCTCTTCTCTTAATTGGCAAATTTAAACATTGTGAATGGCCAAATGCTGTACTGACTGACATGCTGTGCAGCTGCAGTGAATACAGAGGCCTTTACATGAGGTGTTAATTAGCACAGAATATGGCCAGTAAGTTTGTCCTGAGAACATTGGTTTAGGTAAAGTGTCTAACCCCTCTCTTGCTTTTTGAGACTCTTTGTAAATCTTGTCCCATCTGCATAACAGTGGGGAGTTCAGAAGGAAGAGGAGCAGTCTGTAGGGAGCTCTTTCCTAAAAAAGAATTTACATTTTAGACAAAGTTTCAATCAGCCTACATGTTTTTGTGTGGTATTCTGTAAGTAATAATACAGCCATCTAATAAACAAAAGCTGTAGCTAGTTAGTTTCTTTACCTGGTGTGCAGCCATCTGGCTCTCTGGGCTCTTGCCAAGTTCCAGACTTTCATTCAGCTTCACCTCAATGGTCTCCATTTTTGTGGATATGGACTGGAGTGAGTCTTGATATTTCTGCTGACGTTCAAGAGCTTCATAGAGGGTACGTTGCTTTTCACTGATCTGAAGAAGAAAGAAAGCTGTAAACAGATATTCTGTCTCCTGAAATAAGTTTTGCTCATTCCTCTCCTCTCCCTCCTACATCCATGGTTTTAATGGGACTAAGCCAAGAATTTGGTCTGCAATTCCAGTTTTTCAGAATATAAATTATATAGCAGAACAGTCATATTAAGGATTTTTTTTTGCTTTAGTCATTGTTGGCCAAATTCTAGATTCTGTGCCTAACCCCCCTTATTTTAATAAAAGGGTGAAAACTAAGCACATTTCTCCTGCCACATTCTGGGCTGTATGTACGCAAATACACCATGTGCAAAAATTGCTACAGGCATGGCTCCACATTCCACATAATAGCTACTCTGTCTCTAGCAAGAAATAGAATTAAGACCATGTAAGTGAACCTTCAGGTAAAAAGGTGTATAGGCTGGGCTCTTCTTGTACATTACTGGATAACTGGGCTTCACTGGTGTACATAAATGTGTCAGGTTGATCCAGTACTTCTCAAAATACATCCACATTGCAATAGGAGGTGTGGCTGCATACTCACACTAGCTTGAATCAGCTAGCATGGCTAAACACAACAGTGAAGACCCGGCAGTGTGGGCTTTAGTGTGGGCTGTACAAGCCTGCCTGGAACCCTGGGTATGTACTCATTAGGGTGTCTACATGCTACTGAAATATAAATAAATAATAATAAGTCCCAAAGGAGGTAATGTAGAGAATAGGGCTTTCCCATATGTATGCCCTGCTAGAGCGCAGCAGCTCAATCGGTGGGTTCCCTCCCAGGATAAGCCTCTATTGTTGAGAGACCTATTTCTACATCCCTAGAGAATCAGAAGTACCTATGCAAATCATGGCCTTGTGCATTTTCTGTTAGTCCATCACCCTCATTCACTCTGGTCGCAGCCTGCCTTCATCCTTTACATGCAGCATGGTATAATATCAGTGGAATTGGCTGTTCTTGTTGTCACATGAATGCTAGCATTTAGGCCAAAAAGTGTTGAGTATCATCATATAGAGCTGCACTTCGAAGTTAAGCAAGCTGTTTGCATTTTATTCCTAGCAAACTGATATAAGACAGATCAGTTTTGATACCTCTACGTTAAAGGACTTACCACATTCTTCAGTGTTTCCCAAGAACGCTGTAAATCATCCAGTTTGGCACTGGCAGCTGTCTCTAAGCCTGGCTCATAAATCTCCTGAGTGGTACCGGGCTGAATCTTGGCAGCTTCTGTCTGCAACTGTTCAGCAGATAAGGCTTGGTAATAAGCAATGTCCTATGAGCATGAAGACAACATTGCACTTTCAAAACAAAAGCTACATCACCTTACTCTAATTATATTCCCTTACATACTACTTTACAGTGTAAATCCATGGACATCCAAGACCACGATTTGTCATATTTTTTCTTTTTTAAAAAAACCATGCAAACATTTAAATAGGGTGCACACTGATTTAAGTAAAGCTACAGACATATGGTTTGGAACTGTACCATGATGGAAAAAGAGAGGATTTGGGAGAGAAGATGAAGCTAAAGGCCAGGAGGGCAAGTTGAGTCTGAACAGAGCAGGAAAAGTCAGGGCTGGAGAGCTAGAATTGGGAATCAAAAGCATAGAGATGGCAGTCAAAACTATGAGAGTGGATGAGATCACTCAGAAAAAAGGGGTAGAGGCAGTAAAGGAGGTGGCAAAGAACATAGCCTCAAGGGATTCCAACAGAGGGAGGGAGGTGGAAAAGGAGCCACCAAAGAGTGGTAGGGAGAGAGGAGGAGAATCAGTCAAACACAGAGTCATGACAACAAAGGAAAGAGAGAGGTTTGAGATTGCTGATATGGTCAACTGCGTCAAAGACAACGGGGGACAAGCCCCAAAGTGCAAAGAAATCTCTAATGTCTCATCAGAATTGTTTGGAGTTAGGTGCAGAAATCCCCTGCTCTTTCAGAGGAGAAAAGAGTCAGATACATAGCTATAGAGATAAGATATATAGCATTTATTCTTAAGGTCAGAGAAGTGACAATGATGTGCAAAGGCTAGTTGAAATAGACACAATTTACTAAAATTAGAGACAGTAGGCACAGTTCCGCTCCCACTCATCAATGAGATGAATTCCATTGACTTCAATGGAATCAGGCTGGAACTACAGTCAAGTATCGGCAGATTAGGCCCAGAGGTAGTGTTTGTATAAAATAAGGTCGAACAGAACTTAAAAAATTAAAGGAATGTTCTCATGAGGTTAAAAAAAAATGTAAATGAAAAGACCCTCCTGCAGTGGTTGCAATCAAGACACCTCCACATTGTGTTAGCACATCCTTTCCTAAATTTTGGAAGCTGAGCCTCCCCTCATTCTCTCCCTCCCTCAACTGAGGAAATTGAAACCAATCACACTTCCTCTGCAGTCCTGCTATGTATTGTTAAATGTCAACCCACCATGATGTTAACATTTGCCACACTTCCCCCCAGGTAGTCCTTTGTGCTCTAAGGAGTATGACCCACACTTTGAGAAATACTGTGGGAGTGCATGTGAAGCAGACAGCAAAACTGGCTATGAACGACTGTGAAAATGATAGGTCACTGTCTAAGCTGAGAGGTAAAAAAAGAAAAACCCCAAACAAACAATGAGCAGAAGCAGAGGAAATAAAAGTGATGCCTTTAAAAATAAATCTTTCACTTTTTATAATCTAGGATGTCACCAATAACAAAGGTAAAGAGTTCCTTTGAACTAGAAGGGGTCTAACCCTATATTCCCTAACCAGGAAAAATTCCCATTGAATTCAGTGGGAGTTTTCACTGAGTTTGGAAGAAAGAGCTACAGGATATGGTCCATTGCTTTTAACCTGACATCGCCCATAAAATAGTTATGGATTGATTTTGATCTCATTTATTATACAGCAGTTCAACAATAGTATAATTTACTGATTACTTTATTGGTATCACCTTCAGTGGAGTTACTCCTGATTTATATCTGTATAACCTGAACCGGGGTTCAGGTCCATTATTTCCCATTATATCTTCTTTGACTGGCTAGTTCTCAGTACTTCAGAGAGCTCCAGACTGACAGACTCCTCAGGGAGCCCCACCTGAACTCAATGGGATTTCACTCAGGCGCAAAGATCTGCCCCTGCAGAGCTCCTGGTGGGATCAAAGTCTTAGGTTTCAAAGCAGTAACGTAATAAATAAGCTTGAGAAGTAATTTAAAAACAAATATGGAGCCACGCTGTGCCTTCTATTTGTAATCATTTGGGGAATTCAGTTTAATTTAATTGGAAGTTGTGCTTAAATATTGACAGAACGTAGCCATGGTAATATGTATTTTAATTGTGTAATACTTATTGGTAATAATTTTATTAATTAAGTGATAAAAATGTGTTTCTTATTTTTGAACATGTAGTTTATAGTAATAAGCATGAAAATAGTATAGAAGTATCTGAATTTAGAAATATGGGCCTGAAATTAGTGTTGTATCTCAGGAAGGCAACAGCTCCTTGTTGCCACAGGACATTTCTATTTATTTGTGCACATGGCATAAATGAGTTAGACTTATTCCATTTTTGAAAATACAATTAAATATCTTGGAATATTGTAAAAGAGTTTAAAAGGTCTTCCTCCTTTACCACATAAGAATTTGGAATACCTTCCCATCAGTTAGTAACAAATGCATTACTGGCTCACACATTACAAAACTCAAGCCGAAATTTGGCATGCAAGATTTTCACATGGGAACAATTTAGTCTGGAATCTAAAACAAGGGGTTTAGCCCTTTCCTGAGTTACTGATGAGCAAATAAAGAAATAAGTAAAAATAGACCTTTGTGGTTTCCTAAGTTTGAAACTGGTTTTATTATTTATTTAAAATTGAACATTTCCCAAATTTTGGCTTGTTATATGGACAAATGGCTGTAGGAGTTTTGAAAATACAAAGCTCAATTGTTTCATTTGGTAAACAACAACCTTTCTACAACTTTCTAACATGAATTTGGCATGCTTTAGTGGTAGCTACAATGATGCAACTGACCAAAATGGCCATCAGAGACTACATACTCTATGGCTGGAAGTGCTCCTAGGTACTCAATGACTAGCTGAAAAATACTCTTTTGTTTTAGCTGGGCCTTGATTCTGCAGTCATCACCAGCCTTGAGTAAGTATGGCAGGACTGGGCTATTAGATCATAAATTTTGGGGGCAGGAATTTCTTCAAATTTATTTATCATTCAAAGATTAGACATTTTCTTCCAAAAAGCTTTTGATGTATGGATTGATTGTGAAGAAATTTGGTGCTGGTATATTACACTCAATAATCTCAATTTATTCATTGTGGATTAGTTGTTACGGGCCAGACTATTCCTGAGGGAATTTTGCACCAAAAAATTAAAATCTGCATACATTTCAAAATTTTGTATATTTTATTTGTCAAAACAACACCATATAATCACCACTTTCAATTACTGTGGTAATTTATTTCAAAATACCTTTCAGCAAGTATGTCTGTAACAAAACAAAAAAGATTCAAGGAACGTTTTTAACAAATAGACTCTTTCCTAGGCATATTAGCACATCAATATGGCTCCACAGCGAGCAAGAGAGACAGTGTCTCGCACGCATGCCCAGTCTTGACCCCGATCCAGGTCTAGGGCAAGCAGGTTTAGTTAGGTGGGATCCAAGTGGGGGGATGAGCGTGCTCTGTTTGGGGCAAACTGGGTGTGGGAGCTCAGTGGGGAGTCCAGATATGATCTGGATGCCTGGGGGCTCACTGGTAAGGTTGTGTGTGCAGGGGGAATGGGACATTGCAGGGGCCCCGGTGAAGGTGATTGGGACTCAACATGGGGGGATAGGTGCAGGGGGGGATGGGGCTTAGCAGGGTCTGGGTGTAGGGGGCTAGAGACGGGGGTGGGGGGGAAATGGAGCTTCCTGCAGCTGGGGGGGGGATAACTTGGGGTAAGTCTGACCAGACCCTGGCCCAGCAAGTAACCTATGTAGGGGAAAAGGAAGTTCTTTCCCCCATAAGCCCAGCTGGGACTAGCAGGTGGAGCCCAGCACATGGTAGGAGCTACAACCAGGGAGTCCCCAGCTTTGCTCTTTCCACTCTCTGGGCACACCACAATAGCAAGCGAGATGGACAAAGAGAACCCAGCCCCACCCCCAAGGTGGTAATTTATGTCTCCCCCACTGCTCCCAATGACCAAACCAGATGCCTTCCCTCTCTTCTCCCGCCACTGCCCAGGAAGGGTGTGTGAATCAATTTTTCTGCAGGGAATAAGTAAAATTTGTGGGGGACATTAATTCTGCGTTTGCATAGTGGTGCAGAATTCCCCCAGGAGTACCAGTTATGTGCCTCTGAAACATTCTAGTAAATATGCTAGAAAAACTAAATTCTTCAAATGTTTGCAGAAAGTTTTCATAATACGGGGCATAGCATAGCTGATCCAAAGTCACTTAAAAAAAAACTGAAGTCATGACTTTGCAGCCACACGCATATTGGGTAATACTTTACTCCACAAGTAGTCATTATATCTTCTCTCCAGCCCGGGGAATGAGATCTGTCTGGCCCCTATTACTATAACCTCACAATCTTTTAATGCATTCATCCTCACAACGACCTGTGACATAGGGAAGTACTATCCCCATTTAACAGATGAGGAACAAGGTTACTACCTGACTTGCCCAGCATCACACAGGAAGTCTTTGGTGGAGCAGGGACTTTAACCCAGATCTCCTAAGTCCCAGGCTAGTGGCCTAACCATTGGACCCTTCTTCCTATCCGCATGGCCTGGACAGCTGACTGTATTTCTGAGACTTTCTATTCTAATGATGGTTCCAGAATGAAGGACTTACTGTTAAAGATAAGGAAGGACAGAGAGAGAAAAGTGACTGCGATTTGTACTGTTATAATTGAAAACAGAATTTGGCCCCAAAAGTGTAGAATGAACACAATCCCCCACAAAATAGATCATAATTGATATCTGAATACCTGAACCAAAGAAAAACACTAAACTATGGCATCATTTGGACAATGACACAAGACAGACAGACACACACGATGTAATGTTGTTTCATCACATGAGATACAAAATTGTGTTCCCTCAGGATGCAGGATGCCATCCTTTGTACTATTTTGAAAACAAAACCCTGCTACAAATGAAAAGAGACATCAGTGAATAAGAAAGACTGTGTAACGCTCATTCAAAATTTGTTTAAAAAGTAACTTATTGGGTCAGGTTTTGCCAGTGACAAAGGGAACCCAATTGATGTGCTTTAAAGCTTCTTGCACTGTATTTGTATCTTTTATGTATTAAGAAGCTAGGTCCTGATTATACTTGATTATGACTCTCAATTCACGGGATGGGATCCTGAGGTTGCATGCCCAACATTTAAATAAAATGAGCCCAAATTTTCTAAAAAGGTATCAACCACAGAATACAGAGAATGGGACCATGCATCTTTCCAGAGATCACAGTTGAATGAATGCCAACTGGCAGGTACCTGGTTAACAGAAGCATCTGTATTAGCCACAGGTGAAGGAGAGCGACAGGCAGGTGGAGAAGAAATTTCACTGTTGGTTCCCTCCTCCCCAGACTCCTCAGTAACAGGTGAGAGTAGTGTGTGACAGCGACCAGCAGTCATCTGTCACAGAAAATGCAACCCCAAAGGACAGGAAGAAGATCAGTCAATCACCTCATCAAGCATTTTGGATTAGATGTAGACCAAAACAAGAAAATTAACACCATGTTGGAATTACCAAGACGCAATTTAAGGATCGCTGCTTTCTCCAAGTCCCTTAGAGTTGCTATTTTAACAGTTCAGGAAAGCAATAGACAAGCAGTGATATTTACTGCAGATCTTTTGGTGATGAGATATTGGCCATCTTCAGTAGTGCTAGGGAATTTTGAAAGTTACTATTGCCAACACATCAAAAATAAGTAAGAGTGTGGCCAAATGTCATCTGGTACAATACAACATTAGGAGAAGTTACTGAAAGCTACAGGTAGCTGGAACTACTGCCCTCAATGCTTTACTATTCAGGCCTAGTTAAATTAAATGCTGCAGAACAAAACTGGATCCAGATTTTAAAAATACACCATATTATAGTAGTAACATCTCAGTTTTGCTTTTCTAAGGTTTTAATACAGGGACAAATCCTGAAATCCTCACTCCAATTTTACTGAGCCCTTCCTCGCAGACAGAACCCCCACTGATGTCAAGGGGAGTTACATTTGCATAGTGACTGAGCAAAATCAAGTAAGAACTCCAGCATTTATTCAACCTTTATATGCACTAGGATATGATCATAACGTCAATTATTGCAGCAGAGTTAATCAAAAATGTTTTTGAAAAGAATGTGGGGTATATAAAAAAAAGCATGCTGTGGAGTACAATTATACCTCTCCCTTTTTTGTCACTCCGTTCAGCGCGTTTTCAATGTTTGTTGTGTTCTACTGAGAAAACAACTCAGCACTAATGCTGACAGGTAAGAGTGAGTTTTAAATATTACTTTCCTTGTAACAGACTGATTTCTGTTCTCCTCAGAAACAACTTAATTCCTTATCTGTTGGCTTAGAAAGCTGATGTGAGCCGCTAATAAAAAGTGGTAGTTCGTTCTAATCTGCAACACCCAAAACATGACAGTAAAGCAAAGCACACAATGTGCATTGTGACAATAGGATGTGTTGTAACATTAGAACTGTACAAAAGAGAGCAGAACCTAACAAACAGTAATAATACCAATTCAGTTCTTACCATAACCACAGAGGGATGAGCTGAGTGGGTTGGGAGGAGTTCTGAGTCCAGCTCCTCCATTCCTTCTGAAAGCCCTTCCACTTCTGTCACTGTCAGTAGCATAGTGGCATGTTTAGCCTTCATTGTTAGCATTTTGCACTTAGAATTCAAAGAGGCTATTTGCTCCTGGTATCCTTTAATCTTCTGCGCCAGCTCCTGAGGAAACATTTTTTATTCAGTGGGTCACATGCAGGATATACAGGCCACAAAAACTAGCAACAATTCAGCTTCCGTTAAGTAGGCAGGCTACGTCTCAGGTCAGCCAATAAAAATCACAGCTCTGCATCTCAAGCCCAGACATCAGCAACAGCACAAGCTGAAAGGCAGGATGTTGATTGTGGAAGAAAATAAGTCAGGCAGCATCTCACTGCACAGCTAAACCACAAAGGAGCAAGCTATGCAGTGAAACCGGAAAAGCTCTGTGAAAGCCACATCTGTTTGATACTAACAGAAGGCAAGAGTATGTCACACTCACATACAATTCCTAATCTGCAGCAAATTCTATACACTTTATCTGAAAACAGAGGCAAGGAGAAGCTCTCGTTTTTCTCCCGCTCCTAAAACAAGATGAAAACCTCCAGATGGTGCATACCATGGAAATGAGGTCATGTGATGACGAACTGTTAAAAAAAAATGCAACCCTCAGCTCTCACCAATCTGAACACAGTGAGCAGCAGAAAGAGATACACAGTAAGATAAATACATGTGTTATGAATAGGAGTGACCTAACATGTGTTTGCATGGAGGTTGGAGTGGATATAGTTTATCGTCTATGTGTATTTTCACAGATTTTTTTCCCCTAATTGTTTTTGTTTTGCTTATGTCCTCAGAGTCAAAATCCTAACTGGACAGTTATGTCCCTATTTTAACATGAGTCTGGGGAATTTGGTTGAAGACAAGATTGACAAGCAGCCATTGTTTACTCATGACTGTGCAGTAGTCTGTGTGAAATCAATCCAATTCCTACCATTGCAAAAACAAACCATCACACCTCTGATTGTAGTGACAGCAGACGGACACACAACTGAATGGAACTATAAACTGAATGACCCTTTCACTCATGGGATTGCTCCCACAAAACAGGTGCATGTTTAGTGTTGTCAGTTCATCAATTTTCAGAGCACTAAATTCATATTTAAAAACAATATCAGTGAGGAAGCTCACAGTTCTGCTAGAGACAAGGGCTACTCCCGTCATAGGCAAACTAGGCAGGTGCCTACAATGGCATATTCTGCCTATGGCGGCAGGGACGGCCAGGCCAAATCTGAATGGCACTGTGACCAGATCGCAATGCCACTCCCTCAAATTTGGTCCGTCCAGCACTCTGTCATAGAGGTGAGGTTGGGCCAAACCTGAGTGAGAAATGAAGCAACCTGGAGCTGACACTTCCCCCCACTAACCATCAGAAGTCTCACTGCACCCGCCACCTCTCTCTCCCACACCCCCCCACCACGTTGAGAACCTCTGTTCTAGAGGGTGGGTGGGGGGTGGCACTGTGAAGGTTTGCTTAGGGCACAGATTATCTTGAGATGCCTCTGCCTGGAAACACAGCCACATATTGATTTACAAAGTGAAAACTATATTTGCAGAGTTTCTGCTGCTACAACAGCAACCATTGTGTTTATTCTTTCAAATGGATATTTGTATTTTACTTTTACATCTGTTTACATTTTTTTCTAATGCTGGCTCTCAAATTAAAAAATATAGGAGAAATGACAATTTATTTATGAAGTATGAGTGCCAGTACCTTTAATATTTCAGAACTAAGAAGTGCAGAGGAAATCTATTCCCTTTACTTCTTCTGATGCCCAAGAGATCCTTCTCTTCAACACTACTTGCTCTGTGCATATGAGTAGCAATTAAATATTAAACAGCTGCCGCAAAGCCTAACAGGTAAAATATTCAGTAATTAACATATATTGAATATATGAAGTGGATAAGTTATTGTAGCCCCCAGGCAGCTGTAACTTTTGACGCTGTAGGTTATGTAAACTTTAATTAAACTAGTTACTCAGGATCTCAATGGAAAATTTCCAGATCAGTAAGATACAGCATTATAAACTGACACATCCTATTACTTAGGGCAAGCACCTTTCCAGCCTGAACTAACCTTTGACTGGTGCTCTGCTCCCTATATACTTTGCCCTTTCAGATGTCAGCAACCAAAGAGATCCTCCAACTTCATCAGGAGGCTAAGCAAAGCTTTTAATGTGAAGCAAGTGGCTTTGAAATAAACAACTTTATAAATCAAACAAATCAGGTTCTAACTCCAATGACTAACGGACCCAAAACAATTATTTGCTCCATTTGCCATGATACTAAGTTGTGAGTTACCCTCCCACCCCGACTTCGGGACTATCCACCAAGGGCTGAGCAGAAAGTTTATTATAGTTCTACCCACTGGGCTTTAGTTACTTAATTCCATTATTATTATTAGGATTCAATAATATTTGTACAGTTAATAGCCAGCACAGGGTTATGTTATGTACTCAACCAATATATATACTTAGGTACATACCTACGTTCTTACATTAGACAAAATGTCTAAAACTAAGATTCAGAAGAAAAACTTATGGGTGTAAAGAAATAAAGGCAGGCAGCTTGTGAGTACACATAGAAGTGTCAGATTTCTTTGTGGTCATTGTTTTGTAGCAGTTCAGTTTTTCAGTCAACATGCTGCAATATAAATCCAAGTTCTTTTCTATGGGTGATATTCAACAAAATACATTTTGTGCCTGGTTCATGTGCCACAGGATTCCCAACTTTGACTTTTTGGCTCGACAACTGCTCGCATTACAACATTTACACTTACAAATATCCTGCAATAAGTTGTATCACCACATTGTAATGCAACGTAACACTGACAGAAGAAGAAAAGTCTTGGAAGACAGGAGAGGTTTCAGAAGACTGGAAAAGGGCAAATATACTGCCCATCTACAAAAAGGGAAATAAGGACAACCTGGGGAATTACAGACCAGTCAGCTTAACTTCTGTACCCGGAAAAATAATGGAGCAAATAATTAAGCAATCAATTTGCAAACATCTAGAAGATAATAAGTAATAGTCAGCATGGATTTGGCAAGAACAAATCATGTCCAATGAAGCTGATCACTTTCTTTGACAGGGTAACAAGCCTTGTGGATGGGTGGTAGATGTGGTATATCTGGACTTTAGTAAGGCTTTTGATACTGTCCTGCATGACCTTCTCTTAAACAAACTAGGGAAATACAACCTAGATAGAGCTACTATAAGGTGGGTTGGAAAACTGTTCCCAGAGAGTAATTATCAATGGATCACAGTCATACTGGAAGGACATAACGAGTGGGGTACTGCAGGGATCAATTCTGGGTCTAGTTCTGTTCAATATTTTCATCAATGATTTAGATAATAGCATAGAGTACACTTATTTAGTTTGCGGCTGATACCAAGCTGGGAGGCGTTGCAAGTGCTTTGGAGGATAGGATAATAATTCAGAATGATTTGGACAAACTGGAGAGGCAAATAGGATGAATTTCAGTACAGACAAATGCAAAGTACTCCACTTAGGAAGGAACAATCAGTTAGTTGCACATGTAACAAAATGGGAAGGACGGAGTACAGCGGAAAGAGATCTGGGGGTCAGAGTGGACCACAAGTTAAATATGAGTCAACAGTGTAATGCTGTTACAAAAAAAGCAAACATCATTCTCGGATGTATTAGCAGGAGCGTTGTAAGAAAGACACACGTAGTAATTATTCCACTCTGCTCTGCGCTGTGCTGATTAGGCCTCAACTTGGAGTACTGTGTCCAGTTCTGGGCGCCATATGTCAGGAAAGATGTGGACAAATTGGAGAAAGTCCAGAAAAGAATAACAAAAATGATTAAAGGTCTAGAAAACATGACCTATGAAGCAAGACTGAAAGAACTGGGTTTGTTTAGCCTGAAGAAGAGAAGACAGAGGGGACATGATAACAGTTTTCAAGTACATAAAAGGTTGTTACAAGGAGGAGGGAGAAAAATTGTTCTTCTTAACCTCTGAGGGCAGGACAAGAAGCAATGGGCTTACACTGCAGCCAAGGAGGTTTAGGTTGGATGTTAGGAAAAACTTCTTACCTGTCAGGGTGGTTAATCACTGAAATAAACTGCCTAAGGAGGTTGTGGAATCTCCATCATTAGAGATTTTTAAGAGCAGGTTAGACGAACACCTGTCAGGGATGGTCTAGATATTACTTAGCCCTGTCATGAGTGCCGGGGACTGGACTAGATAACCTCTCGAGGTCCCTTCCAGCCCTATGATTCTATGATGAGGTTGTATTATAATCTCACAACATTGCGATTGCATGGACATCTAATAATTGCATGGACACCTAATAACCTGCAAGTTACTGTATGCTCATCAAAATCACAGTGCTTCCAGAAACATCAGGAAGGGTGGCCATTCTATGACATGGAAGTCCAGGGCAAAAGACTTCTGTAAACATATCTTGCATAGAATAATACTCTGTGCTACTTATGTGTAAGGATACTTCAAGACTTCTGTAATGCAGGGGACACTGGCTTCCTTCTTCCCTTCTTATCTTTGTATTTTAAACATCGCTTCTGTGCACCCCTTTACCCTTCACACACCTGGACTATATCGTGTGTCCTGGTAAACAGTATTTTTTCTCTTCATTTATGCATGCAATTTGTATCTTGACACATCTGACTAAAAATAAAAGGTGTAACCATACAGTGACCCTGCAAGTCTTGTTTACTGTAACGCGTACTCTGCTGCAAAAAACAACCACACAAAAACATGAACCCAGGTATGTGGTGTCATCTGTGTCTCTTTAATTGCATTCCTTTAAAGTGTTTCAAACATGATAATCCAGAATGAAGTGCCATTTTATTCTATTTCCCCATCATGTGAAATTCATGCTCCCCACCACTGCCACCCAACTCTTCATAAGTGGGCTTTGGGAAGGAGATGGACTCAACCACCTCAAACTTAGGGCAGTTTGCAGGTCTGCACCCTTTTACAGCTACTGGATAAAATAAAAAGACTGGAACAGCATCTATTGCCTCTGTACGCTCCTCTGAGGGGATTCCCTGATTTTCTGCCCATACATGTGTGAGTCCAGTAAACCCTGTGCCCACCTCATTCTTCATACCTCCCTCTAAACTGATGTTTTCAGATCCGTCTGTGGAGACATTATTAGGAACAACCTTCACCAAAACAGCATAAAGTATTTGTATCAAATAGCTTCTTTTGCATTTTACTAAATAGCTTCTGTGATAATTGAGAGAGGAAATGAACTAAGCAGAATAGGATCAGTACTTCAGGGATAAACAACATACTGTGAAAGGCAAATTAAACCTTTTCTTCTAAAACCAAAAACATGCTGCCTTCTACTGCTAAAAACTATACATGAGAGAGCTACCACCTATGTGGCTATCCACATCGCATACCACAATGTGAAGATCTGGGATTCCAAAATTAGTGTTGGAGCACGGAGCCTCCACATAGATTGTTCTGCCCTCATACCATGTCCCAAGATCCATAGGGTTTAAGGTCTGGACTCGCAGCTCTTTTCTGAGAATCAAAACTCTGCTCCCGACAGAATGACTTAAAGGACCCTTTGCAGAGTTTTCCTCCTCTAGAGTTGCCTTCTGTGGTCTTTACCTCAGGAGGGGTGATCCAGTCCCTTGTTTTTACCCTGTCTGTTCTCAGGCATAATGTTTTCTCATCAATGAGAGCTAAGGGAGGACTTCAGGACTGGGCCCAAGATCACTCAGTGATCAATTCCTGCTACATACTCAGCTCTATGTTACCACATGATGCAGAGTTCCTATTGACATATTTTGGAGTTCCACACATGAAATGGCTGCATCGATGGGCCCGGTGTCTTTCAGCCTTTGGAAATTACTTTTTGCTTTAATAGGTAACCATGCACTCAAGAGTTTGGGAGACCTACTCAGTAAAGAAAGAAAGATACTTGGAACTGTGGTGTTAACAGGAATTTGCTATATGTGGATATGCATGAGGTACAAATCATCCCTGCTAAGCTAGCCTTTGTGGACCTCTAAAAATCTGCTCTGTGACCTCAAAAGAATTTAAGCTGACAGAGATCTCTCAAACTGTGCAGTTGCATCTCAGCTGCATTACCTCATGGCGTGAAATCTGGGCCTGCAGCTCCTGGATGTTACTGGTTGCAACAGGTTTGTCTTGGATCTCACGGTGGGCACCCTCAATCATTTGCTGTAAATGCTTCATCTCTTGTTCATATTGCTCATACTGTACTACTGCTTCCTAGAGAGAGAAGATACTGTAGATTTACACATGAAAATAGAACACTGTTGGTATTCATTTGATTACTCTACCCCCTTCATAAGCATGTCTAAGTGCAGTAAATAGCCAGCTATCCGAAAAACAAGATATGAACAGAAAGCATAGCTTCGTTGACTAGTATAAAGTCTTCTGCTTACACACTTCAGATTGGTTATACTCAGAAATGTGTCTGGAAAAATGACATCAGGAAGCTTCACATTCTTTTTCTCTAAATGCTTTTATATCAGATTCTCTTATTTTAAAAGCCATGCATTTTTTAAATACTTAAACCACTGGAAATCCATAAATTGGAACCTGAAGGTAAATTTGCTTCCATCCTGTCTGCATTAGATTTTAGCTGATATGTCTTGAGTATTAGGAGCAAACCTAAGATATCTGTATTATGTATTATATCTGAAGATAGTACTGCAAACACAAAATAGCTTAGAGTAGTAAAATTTGATTTTAGCTGTAAAGTAATTTAGATAATACTAGTTACGTAGACAGTCAATATGCCAAGTAAGAATGGGCCATATAATCACACTTTATAAATTTCGTAGTTAACAGGACAGTTGGTAGTCTAGTGGTTAAATCAGGATTGCTGGCTTTATTCCCTGCTCTGCCATTGTCTCACAGTGTGATCTGGAGTGTTACATTTTTGTGTCCCAGTTCACCCATCAATAAAACGGCTGTGATATTATTTACCTACCTCCCAAGGCTGCTATGAGAATTAATTAAATGTTTGTAATACCAGCAAAAACCTTTGGCACCACATAAATCAAAATGATGTTTATTATGGATACTGCAACCCTTTGTCAAATACATTTATAATCCAAGCTAATTTAATTTGAAAACAAACTTCACTCAATAAGATTTACTGTAGAGCCATGTCTATACACATTTTGAAATAATGGTGCATGCCTAGAAAAATTATTACCAAATACACTGTAGAGCTCACTGCATAATAAATATTTTTGATGAGATATATTTCTATAGACAGTAGAATAGATTTTTTTTCCCCCTGGCGTGTAATTAATATGGAGGGTTACTGAATAATACAGTTACAATGTTACAATGTAAATAACTGCTACAGAGAACTAAGAACTGGAAAAAAATTAGAAGTTGCTTGTCCCATCTCCTTTCCAATGATGAATTATTCTGTACAGTATATTTTCCAATCGGTTTTTAAATTATTCAAAAGATTCTTCCACCTTTGTATTAGAATGCAAAAATAACAAGATGAGTTTTTCAAAGATGACTAGTGGATTTAGCCAGATGATTCATTGATTACACCGTGAATAAATCCCCTACTTTGCTTTGAAAAATCTCAGCCATAGCCCTTAAAATGTAAGCCACAATGCCCAAGTGTAATGATGCGATGGAGCTCAGCACTAGCAACAACTGAGGTAAAGCAGGAGTGCTCTCACTAAGGAATGAGTTGCAAGGAAGCAAATAATGTAATAGTCTTTAGGCATCTGAGCTATTAAGTGGGCTTTGAACTGGCAATATCCCAAAATAAGTAAAAAATATTATAAAGAAGCCATTTTAAAAGAGCAAATGTCAGCCACTAGGTCTCAAGGGCTTGCAGCTGGCTACCTCACCAACCAGGCCCATCAACAAAGCAGTGCTGCCAACTCTCACAGTTTTGTCCCAAGATTTGGGATGAAATTGTGAATTTGTTGTCTTTCTTAAAGCCCCAACTCCTGGAGTGAATAAACTGCATGAGAATCTTGGCTTTCACTTTCACTAAAAAAGTTTCTGGCTCTCTTGTTTCTGGAAAAAAACTTAGAAACGTGACCCAAGCGCATGTTAAAGGCTCTGAAACCAGAAAGCAAATAAAAAGAACCCTGAATTAATAATTGGGGTAGGGGTGGGGGACATAAACTCATGATTTTTAAAATAATTTCATGATGTTTTGGGTCTTGACTCATGATATTTGAATATTTAGAAGTTAGAGCTGGCAAAACTGTGCGGCCCCAACATCATCAGGAAGAGACTGCTACAGATCACTTCAGGTTCTTATCCACCATACGATAAAGAACCATTAACTACATTTGAAATGAAAATTCAAATGTTTTAGTTAGACAGCCAGATTATGCCATAGCCATGAACGGAAGATCAAGGAGATGAACAAGAAAATACATCTGAGAATTTTGGAAATAAAATCAATAATTGATAATTTTGCAATAATGCCTTACAAGAACATGGAATGAAAAGGTGGATAATATTATTTAACAATGATTACAGGATAAATGATAATTGAGTATTGAAGTTTTAATTTCCTTACTTCCTTGGGAATTAATTCAGACTGAGAAAATCATCTAATAGCATGCTTAAAATGCCAATAAACATGGAGTTTAAAATAATTAAAATATAAGTGGTGGGCATGTTATGCTTCCAGGCAAACACTGGGTTTAAAAAAAAAAAAAAAAAAAAAAAAAAAAAAAAAGAATGTATGTATTATTTTGTGCCAGTATAAACCCTTTTACGGGTATCATAATCTCTAACCTCCACCCCACCTCCACCCGCAGCTCAGTTTGCACTTGCCTGCATTATATTGCACTGCTGGATAGCCATGTGCTGCAGACGGCTGGCTTCCTCCTGAAGTCTGAGGGCAGTGTGACATATCTGCAGGCTGGTGACCACCTCTTCAGGCATCCTTAAGGCACTCTGACAGACTTGCATGACATGAACCTTTGGCTTCAGTGATTCCATTTCGGACAGCAGATGCTAGAAATAAAATTGGTGTCATAGTAAGTCATTCTCCCATGAATTCCAAAGACAAGCCACACAGCCAGTTATTAACAAGAGTGAGTTCAACTAACAAAATAAAAGATAAATGAGGTTACCCATAGTTAAATGAAGCACAACCAGGGCATGTTCAGAGTGGATTTGCTTGATCCTTTTGTGGTAAATATTATTTTATATTCTTAATTAATCAAAGTGTATTTCAGCTATAGAATAGGAATAAAAACATTTAATTGAATCACTTAATGAGCACCTTTGAAACAAAGCAAATGTTTATCCCTGTTTATGTGTCTATGTTTAGACTGAAAGTAATTCTTTAAACTATTCTGGCAAATCCATATAAAAATGCTTAAAAACCAAACAAAGGTAATTTTTGAGCAACAGACATGTGTTTAACCTGATTTGTGTGCACCTTTTAAAAGTAAAGCCAAAGTGGGCACTCTGCTGAGATACAGATGCACGTTTTCAAATGGGGCACACAAAACCTGCTACTTGTGCTCATTACCCTCCTCTGAAAATTTAGACCATGTCTAAAAATGACGACGTTTAAAATTAAACAAGCAACCAAATGGAACAAAATGCAGCTACATAAATACCCATCCCCTTGAGCCATCTGGTCTACTTTGTTTATCCAGCCTCTTTCCAGGCATCTATTCTTCCCACAAGGCATGTGCCTAACTATCATTCATATGCATGAGAACAGTGTATTACAATTACAGGGGAATAAACTAGGTCCATGTTATTTTATTGCCATTGAGGGGTTTACTGAATTCTCAATAGAAAAAAAAATGCATGAGTGAAGACATGCATACGAACACACGCCGGAGCCTCAGTATCCAATATTTGATAGCACAGGTGGCGGAACTAGGGGTGCGGGAGGTATTACCGCACCCTCTGGCTCAAAGTGGACTCCCCTACATAAAGGGTTTACAGTTTGGGTCAATGGCTCTCAGCAACCCCACTATTCAAGTTGTTCCAGCACCCCTATTTGATAGTATGGGGGCAGACATGCCCTTTCCTCTCTGTTGTGCTCCCAGGGTTACTCCAGTGGAGCTGTGTGATGGGCAAGGAGAAGACCCTGATATCTGGGGCCCCTAAGTTGTTGTGTGTTATTTTTCCTTTTATGAAGGAGGGTGGATGATCTAAAGGTTGGTGGTGTACGTCTATTTCTTCCCCATACACCTTTGCTCCGGATCTTCACCTGATAGGCCCCATATCTTCCGTAACAGACAGCTACCTTTAGGAACTGACATTCAGAACACTCTGTGGGCTGCATGCCAAGTCAGTCTTCCTCAAAGAACCCATCCTTTCTACTTCTGGTGTGGGGGCTGGGTTTGGGGGCAGCATAGCCACTCTGCAGCTGTCCATAAGGAGTGAAGAGTTGCCCCTTGTGCAGCTCTAGCCACCTTCACACAATGCAGCCTGGCAGGGGGAGGATTTGACTATCAAGAATAATCTGGTAACTGTTTCATAGTTTATTGTCATCACTGTTCCTCTACTTTCCACATGGGTGATGGGAGGGTCCACAGGGATATATAGTTCACTGAGGTGTGCAAAAATTGGCTGAGATCCTTATTAACAAGACTAATGCATTTAAATCCACATGCAAAGCTCAGAACATTTACACTTATCTATGTCTATAGATTTTAATCTTCGCCAAGAAAACAAACAAAACCATTGGTGGTTTAACCAAGGAGCACCAGCTGATATCTAGCTAATGCTGACAGAATAAGGGCAGTTAACAGTGTAGTTCTGTATCAGTTTGGAGTAGGAAATTGTAATCAAGAACTCAGAGGCACTGTTCTGGTTAAGCCGATCCATGAGGCAGAGAACAAAAGGTAACCACAATCAAATCTCTATAATAGGCCAACTGAAATACCAAAAGCAGCTATAATTTTACAAAGGCAGAGATGCTTAGTAGATAGAGCAATGTACTGGTATTCAGGGACCTGGGTTCTATTCCTGGCTTGGCCCCTGGCCTTCTGGATGGGTGGCTAGTCAGTCCACCCCTCTGTGCCTGTTTCCCCATCTGTAAAATGGAGATAATGATGCTGACCTCCTTTGTAAAGCACCTGGAGAGCTACTGATGGACAAGACTTTATAAAAGCTATTATTACTATTATGGGCTAGATAATTACTTTAGGCACACCCCTGAATTAGGTGGGAGTATGTAAACTGCATCAACCGAGGAATAATCCCATGATTACTCGGAGACACCCTTCTAGGTAAAAATTCATCCCCTGCTTTCTCCGTGCCTACGTGTAATTTGGGGCTGGCTTCCAACACCCTGACTCATGGTACCTTACTCCGTGGGCTGCCCCACTGGTTACAGCTGTTCCCTTCGCTTCAACTTTATCTCTTTGACTTAACCCTTTTACCTGTCGGCGAGAAAGTTGTTCTTTTAGACTCAAACGCCCAAGCTCTGGAGAGGTCAGGGTAACTTGGGCTTGTTCCAAAGCAGCCTGTAGTGCTTTCACCTGAGCTTCAAATTTTTTCATATCCTGCAAAAAATAAAATTCAGGGACAAACCAGAAAGAAAGAAAGGTCACAGACGTATACGGCATTATAGTACCCACTATGTAACGCACACTTAACATCAGTTTTTTCCCCCACACTATAAACTATAATTCTAAGCTACTGGGGGTGTCAAAAATCTTGTCTTATTACAATACCACTGACACTACCCTCTCAAACAAATTCAATCTGGACTTTATTGAAGTGGTGCCATTCACTTCCGCTATGGTTAAGCATTCACATCTGTGTCTGATTTGTACCATGAAAAATAAAAATCAGCCTTGACTTTATGAGCATTTGAGATTTGACATGTTTTGTGCCTCACATTATATTTAGACATTCTTTATCATCCTACTGTGTTTAGCTATTACAGAACACCTGCTGCACTGAAATATACGGTTGCAGAGCTCAGATCACATGGTGGGTCAAAGACCACATTTCAGCTTCAACTAGAAAAAGCCAGGAAATTCAGAGTGATCTGTCATACCTTTAACTGAATTTACATAAGTTTTCCATATTTATCGATTTGGATCTTTTCTGTACTAGCAGCCAGCATCAGAAGAAACACCATAATTACAATGGAAAACCTTCTCCAGCACCAAGAAAGATACATTACTATAAAGCAGTTTCTTGATTGACTATCGGCTTTAAAAATGAAATCTTTGAGGCAGTTTCTGGTGATAGAAAAAAAAATTCAAATGGGTGTGCTCAAAATCATTGCACGTGACCTTGCCTAAGTGTGCAAATCCCTCACATATATGCGCTAGGTAGTGTTAACACATGTAAATCCTAGTATGCACAGACATTGAGGAGTTTACATATTAAAGTGCACTCACTCTTTTGGGTGCACCCATTTGAAAATGTGGGTCTTACTTTCCACATTTTTGCCATAGTTCAACTCCCAGTCAAGTCAGCAGAAAGACTCCCATGAACTTCAATAGGAGCTGGATGGGACCCCTTGGAAGGAAGTTATTGGAAATGGCACAGTATCAGTTCCATTTCTTTTTCTACAATAAACTCTTTATTAACCACAGATGATCTGCTTTGCTCACACTCCTAAAACATGACGACATGAACTGTTAAAATGTGTTTTTCCAGCAGTCAGCTAGCTATGAAGAGCACTTCAAATACCTTGGCTGCATCCTGGAGATTTTGCAGCCGCAGTTTGATAATTTGTTGTAACTCTTCTGTCTGCCGCCCCAGTTCTGACACTTGCTGAGACATTCCTTCAGTACAGTACACGCTTGTAAGATATTCTATCTTCTCATTCATGGACTCAAGATCGCCATGAATCTCTCCAGACTCCTCAAGCATGGTCTGGATGGAAAAACCATATCACCAGAATTAAGTGTCACCTTTTAGGCCCTAATTCAACAAAACATTTAGGCATGTGTTCAACTGTAAGCACACCTTTATTTAGCACTGCACTTAAAAACCTAATTATTCTTAAGCATGTGATCAAGTTTCATGGATTTCAATTAGACTTACACAAATGCTTACAACTGAGCATGACCTTAAATGCTTCAGTTTATTGAAGCCATAAAACACGAGCATAAGAGATATAATTTCAGAAGCTGAACCTCTCCACACATCAGTTTTTTAAGAATTTCTTCATATACATTAGTTTGTTGTTCGACAAAAACACAATACACACTAAGTAGGGCCCTGATTCAGTCTGGCTATCTGCCGGGCCCAGGTGGAGGAAACAGTGTGGTGGCAGGGACAGTGGGTGTTGGTCTGCCCAGGAAGCACGCATACTCAGGGTGTCCAGGGGCGTGTGCTGAATCAGCACATCTTCTTAGTAGCCTGAAACAGCCGGGTGGGAAACCATCAGGGATGGCAGAAGAAGCAGCTTCCTCAGGGTGAACTCCCTTGGAGCAGAACAGCTCACTAATGCAGGGAAGTGTAATTTATATCTTCCTGCTCCAGTGATAACTATATAGACAGGGCCAGACTCACCAACACATTATTTTCTTTTGGTCTTGGTCACATGACAGCACTTGATTCACTGGGTCTGATTCATTTTCCATCATCATGATGGATTGGGATGGTCTGATTCTCATCATCAAGTAACACTCCTCTATTCTCCCCCCCACCCCCCCCAAATAATCAACACTATTCAGGGAACATCAAAACATTTGGATAAGCAGGTACGTGGAATATTCAGGGAGCAACTAGGGAAGTGGCTACATTTCCTTAAGGATGGCTGAGATAAAGGACAGTTTTGGTTCAGTGGGGGGTTGGGTAAATGGAGTTGCTGTATCATCTTAACGGTTACATATTTAAAAATTGCATCAAAGTCACGTCCACAACATATGAAGTGGAATGTATATTTGCCTGCAGAGTCATTTCATTACACAGATTTACTGCAACTCGTCAATCTGTAAAGAATTTTGGAACACTTTATATGAAAGTTGCCATATGAGACCAAAGTCTCTTAGTTTAGTTTAGTCTAGACAAATGCCTTCATGCATGTCACCAAATATGTATAAAACGTTGCTCAGCATAAATAGAATTTATAATATGCTGTTGTACGTGCTGTAACATCTACCAACAGGAATCTGTGTGATCTGTTTCATAGGGATACTACTTGCAGTTAGCCAGCCTGTATGCACTTCACATGATCCATGTAAATCATCGTATCCTGCAACATTCGTTAATAGGCAAATGTAAAAGAGAAGATGAGACTGGAATCATATAGGGACCTACTGCACTGAGCAATAAATATATTGTTCCCCCAAGATCTGTTAACCTTGAAAAAAACACCTATTCTGGCCATTACACAGTCACAGAAACCCAGCGTTTTTATTTTTTGTATCAAAATGGTGTGACCTTAATTGCTCCTCAATGCCAATTGACAAGAGAGCCCACCACATTGTAACTAATATCAGGACTGACACACTAACTACTCCTAACACAACGTTGTCATAGTATATAGCTAAAAGATGTCATCCTATGTAAACTAGTGATTCACTGGTCCCAAAATCATTGTGTGATGTATGTATGGTTTATGCACAAAGAGATGTGTGTGTGTGCTGGAAATATGTTCTTTAAGTGTTTTTTGGGAGACAGTGCATACACCAAGCTTGGCAAAGCCTAGAGAAAGGAATGTGGCTTTATCTTTCTGACCAGCTTGATTACAGGCAGAGGACACCAAAAGCATATTTACATATAAGGTAAAGAAAGGCATCAAGCAATGGAGGAGACAACTTAGTACACACCCCAGGAAGGCTTCTTGGCTCTTGAGGCCAAGACAATGGACCAGGGGAAATATAAGAGGAGCAAAAAAGACATTTCAGTTATCCATCACTTAGGGGACATCGGGTACAGCACTCTTGGAGTCTGTGAAGGTTGGATCCCAAGCAGAGGGCTAGAGATGCTGGTAACTGAATGTAAAGTTATAAAGAAAAATGCTTAGGCAGAGACTGTAACTTGCTAAAATTAAGTTTTAGCCACTAGAAAGCTTATACTGTTTTGTTTATAACAATACTGGTCTCTTTTTCACTTGCTGAGTATCACTTAAATCTCTGTTCTTCGTTCATAAACTTATTCTTAGTTTCACCATAAACCTTCTCAGTGCTGTTATAATTAAATTGAAGAGTGAGTCCTCAACTAAACTAACAGGCCGGTGTGCGCCCTCTGTCTCTCTGGAGACAGCAAACAATAATTTCTGTGAGTGTCCAGTGAGAGGGACTGGACACTGCAGATAGCTTTCTCTGGGGGAACTCGGGAACTTGGGTTTAGGGGCGAGTTTTAGACTGGCAGAGTCTCAGAGGTTTGCTGGTAAAGCAGACAGACTGGTGTGGCAGGGAGCTGATGCCCACAGTCTAATCTCTCTCTCTTGCTGAGGCAAAGGGGTAATGCAGTGGCTTATGGTTCTGGATGTCCTGAACAGAATGTTATAAATGGGTATTAAATTGTCCTTTGAAATTTGTAGCTCATATAATCACCTGATATGCCATAAACTGGTCACGAAGCTGGGAAGCAGAATTCCATGTGATGCTACCATGCACTAGGATCTTAGCTTTCTCAATCCATCTCAGTATGAACTCAAGCATCTCACTGTATTCTTCTAAGTGTGAAGCAGCCTGAAAGTAAAAAGATCCATTTCATAAAACTGAAAATCAATCCTATATAGTAGGACTCTAAACATTTTTTAAAAGGTGGCAAAAGTGGTTTTTTGTGAAGAGGGTAATTTGTAACATTTTCAATCACTGTTATTAATGATATTATTATTATTGAATTTAGTAAAACATATTCCACATTATGAAGATAATGTATGCTTCTAAAAGCAGATGTAACTGTTTTTAAAAGTTCTTCCTAAAGAAACTAGGACACATTAGGAGTGTGTGGGTGGGTGTGCA
Source organism: Mesoclemmys tuberculata (assembly GCA_007922155.1). NCBI lineage: Eukaryota > Metazoa > Chordata > Testudines > Chelidae > Mesoclemmys > Mesoclemmys tuberculata. The sequence goes on along the minus strand of ML675604.1, from coordinate 25,591,469 downwards.
TGTCTGAGATTGTTACACATGAACGTCTTCTCCCTTTTTACTCAGCTCAAGACTACTGCACATGTTTGTGCCTTATCTTAGGCTGTTCCTTATGTCTCTCTTTCCCGCCTGTGATCCTACACATTCCCCATCTCTATTAAAGCCTGCTTTCTCTGTCCAGCCTAGGAATATTAGTTTTCCAAAAAAAAAGAAAAATGGTATACTTATTTTAAAAATACAAAGATAAAACTGCACTGATTTCTGATACACCCACCCTTCTGGTTAGCTAGTACATTATATTTCTGATTCTCTTTTTACTCACTTACCAGGCACAACTCTGCTGAAGTCAATCGATTTGCTTTGTGAGAATGGAAACAGATAGTTTGTCTGAATTGTACTATTTGCCTACAGTGTTTAGACAGTAAGATTCTTGGGACAGGGAGTCGGGTTTCTTCTGTTTTGTACAGTGCTGAACTAAAATACCTGACAAATAATTTCTTGACTAAGCACTTTTTGCTAAAAGTAACACTGATTGAAAATTATTCTGACAGACCTTTCCTACTTTCTTTTGGAAAGTTTCTTGCAGAGGCAATGGAAAAGAATACCATGAAACGCTGCCAGCTTCAAGTAAAATCTTCTCAAAAGATTCTGAAAATGGGGCTCATGATGTATCAGGATTAGGGGTGGCAGGACCACAAAGCAGGACCCTCATGCTTCCCCCAACTACTCTGAAATAGCAATATGCCAAGATGGTACTTCAACCTCGTTCTTTGTTACTCCCTTTTCCCGTGGCTCAGCTGCTTGTACTGATCCAAATTTATTAAAGCATATGCTCAGCTGGACTTTTGCACACTGAAGTCAACAGGACACAAAGCATGTGATTAAGTGCTTTGCTGATTAGAGACAGATTGCTGAACTGGGGACACTTTTAATAATTTTATTTCTAGACTTTTCTACTGCTGTATATAGGCTATGATCACCCCTCATGGCATTGCAACTTCCATCTGAATGGATATGAAGGAGGAGCTGCACCAGCAAGATTTAATTCCAGAGCAGGGTGAGGGTACTGCACTGGGCATCCGACTGTTGGAAGGCAGCTTTAAAACCTGGTTAGGTCTACATAGGAACTTTGCTGACAGATGTTTCCTGGCAAATGTAGACTATGAAATTCAAGCTAGGCTGGGCCTAACTTATACAATTAAACTACCAAATAGTACTAATAAGATGCATATAGCAAAAGTATGGTGGTGGCTGGAATTCCTGTTTGAAAAGAAGAGACTGCTTATTATTGCATCACACATATGCTGTTTTTCTCCTCTAAGCATGCCTGGTATTTCCATCAAGGTAACTGCTTTTCTGATGATTAACGGCCCCTCTTGACTGACCAGTCTCCCTAATGAAATTATGTTCTGTAATTAACTCATCACCTCATTGGCTCCATATCTTAGTAGGATACCTTTGATCCTATCTTCCAATGAGTGCCACTTCAAGCATTAATCTATTCTCAACTCAAACCTCAGCCCCCTTTTATTAGGAAAGGGTGGAACTTTGTGACAAACAAGTGCTGGATTGTTGAGTAAACAAAATCTGGGTGGCTAATACCTTCTTAGTACATGTAGGTCTTTCCCCTGTTGTTTTTGTTTGGACTTCCTTTGTTCTCTCATGTAATGACCAAAAATGCTTTCAAAACACTGAGTTTAAGATTATAAAGAGGGAAGCAATCACACTAGCAAATGTGCTTCAAGACTAAACAGTCACTGCAGACACAGAATTGTCATCTCGCCCAACTTTCTTCTGAGACTACGGATCCAAGGTCTCGGAGAAGCTGTCAGGAAGTAAAACCACCGCCTCTTCCCTGCAATGGTGAGGAAAATTGCTTTTGCAGCTAATACATACTGGACTTTTGGTTTGGAGGTTCATTTTATAAGTGTAGTAATTAAAGCCTTTCTGTCACGATCAAACGAGTGTCGTGTCAATTCCTGAACACACGAATATCAGATCTCAGTTGGTCAGGTTAACACAAAGGTGCTGAATCAGCATCTCTCCAAGTCAGAATAATTCTGCTCTCCTGAGTTGGCCATACTCCAGAGAGATTTACATCTGTCTGAGGCCCATCCAAAAGGAGTGAATCCAGCCCTGAATATGCACATTTCACATAAGAGACCATATTTTTATGTAAGTATAAGAAAAATAAAATTCAAATCAGAAATCGCTATTGTCTTGGAGCTTCTAAAAGGAAATAATGAAATGATCTGACACCCTACCTGGCTGAGTTTGGATGCTCTGTACTCAGCCTGCCGAATAGTTTGTTGGTGTAGCCCAGTCAGTTTTCCTATCCTGTTAGCCAGTTGTTTAGCCAGCTGGTTATTCTGCTCTGCAAAATCTTGTACAGATGCATCTAGTTCCACCAGCTTCACATTGCAGCTGTCCAATTCCTCTCCTAGGACCTGGAACAGGGAGAGGACATTACATTTACAAAATGAATGAGTGGGGAATTGGTTTTTTAACAGCCCTGCTTGTGATTTTGACACTCTTTACAAAGTTTCCCTAGTTTCTTCCATTTCTATTTTGTCTGAACACCAGTAATGTTTGTTTTTTTCTATTAGTATCATAAGTTTCTGCAGTGCATTAAATAATTTGATCTTGTCATAGAAGCAGTTTGGACAACACTTCAGTAGAAAAACACTATCAGCAGAATCTCTGAGGTAGAAATAGATTCACTGTACACAACGCTGGGGTATGATAATAAGACGTTATTGGAGTTTGGAAGGGATCTGTTACGCAAACCAGGAAAAGCTGTGACTGAATTATGCAGGTCAACCTAAATAAGTTCCAATAAAACTTTCTAACATACCAAACCATGAAGTATTTTGTACTGTGTGGGCATATTTAAAAAAATATGATAAAAGTTTTAGTGGTTTATGTAACCCACCACGTGCAGAGGCGAGTGTCCTAGTTATCTATGATTCTTAATGGAAAAAACTGTGAGGAAAACTTATTTTCAAAAAGATCTAAAAGAGCTTTTCTTTACACTGTGACCCTGACATCTTGGAACCTTCCAGAGCTGCAAGAATATCACGTCACACTGGAAATCACTTGTTTCTGGTGGTACAAAGTTCAACCAAAAAAATTCAAGGTATCATTTACAATTACTACACGAATCGCAACAGAGAGACAAAATCTGGTCCAGGACTGAATATTGTCCATGTTGCATCTCAGAGTAGTTTTATTCTAAATTCTATTTTGGACTGTTTTTTCTTTTATGGAGAAGAGTGCAAGGAGGAAAGAAAACATTTCTCTGGCAGGGTCATCTTTATTTTTAATAAGATCTTTTTCAAGGTACTCAGAGGTGTGGACTATCCTGGCAGAGATGGATTAGAGTTCAGATAGGGTGGTAAAGGTCCACGGTAAATTAACTTCATTAAATGAATATCTGCATCACAAAAGTGACACAGCTAATCTATCTATACATAGATATGCCTATATGGATATACATCTACCTATTTCAACACATACACTTTTGTACTGTAGGTGTGCACATATCCATCTCTACTTTGCAATATTGAAAGTTGCAGAATTTATATTGATTAAAGTTGCAATTTTTTCAGAAAAATGGACCAATGAGAAATCATTTGATATGGTGACTTCTATGTTCAAAACTATTTTGTATTCTGTATATATTGCATCCATAGTTTCATCATTAAAACAAAACTATTACTACTGTGCTCAAGGACAACCTTGTCTCACAATTAAGATGTAAGCAGGGTCTGAAAGGACTTTCCCTTGCCCAGCTGGTATTTGCATGAGTACACGCACCCTGCTTAGGTGCTCAGAATAATGGGACGGCTTTGCCCAAATGATCCCTTTTGGCTGGTGCTGGGTTACAAATCACTTTTGTGTCAACGGGCAGCAGAACTGTACTTGGCCTGTGCTGAGTGAAGGGTCAATCCACTACACACCAGCCACTCTGCTGCACACCAGTCACCTTCTGCTACCACCTGCTCCTCCACTATGGCTGCTGCGGGTTGGTCTCTTGTGATTCCACCCAGCTCTCTGATTCTCAGCTCTCAGCGATGGTCAGCTCTTCGTGGGTGAACCTCAGTACTGAAGCAGGCGAGAGTGCTGTGCCACAGTAAATGATTTCAGTTCTAGCGAGCACTTAACCACTTAACACAAGACTCATAATGGAATCTTAACTAGCTTGGTCTTTGAACAGTGGGTGGGGGAGGTTAAACCACGCCTGGGGCTCGTAAGCAGAGCCCACACATCAACCTTCACAGGGCTCTGGCATTTGAGCTTCTTGCTTAGCCAGTTTGGTTCAGATGATAGTGACCTTTCACAGTTCTGCTGCCCTTTGCTCATACAATAAGGGAAACAACATTTAGTTACCCCTGCATTTAACACTAAAATGATCTGTAACCCAACACCAGCCAAAAGGGATCATTTGGAGAAAGCAGTCCCATCAATCTGAGCTCCCATTTCCATGCAGCCTGTGGACTATGCTCCCTACTGCCATGCTGGAGCCTCCACATTTATTCATTGACAAATAAAATATGCATTTTAAAATATTGTATGCAGAATTCCCTCAGGAGAACAATTCAGAAGATTCCACTGTATAAGCTGATAAGAAAGCTTTTTTTCTTACCTTTTGATCTATTTTAGCTTGTGCTATATTACTTGTCTTCTCCTTCAGCTTGGACAGAATTGCATTTAGTTCTTTTGCTATCCCCTGGATTTTCTGACCCAACTCTTGGTTTAATATTTTGCTCTCTTGGACTTCCTTCTCTTTGGCTTGAATCTGCCAAAAAAAACAGCAGCAGTGAAAAGTAAAAACTAACTAATCATACACTTTTCTTTCATAGGAAGAGTCTCTTGCAAAAATAAGGAGGTAACAACAACTTTATAGAACTTTAGTAGAACTTGGAATATCACAATATTGCATTCAGTTGTACTTCTGAAGACTATCATAATGCTATCCGTTTATATAGTGCTTTCTTCCAGTGGGTTTTACCTGATCATGGATGGTTACCAGGGCAAGTCCCACTTCTGCTAACTGAAGAGAAAGTTCAGAAGGTAAAATGGTGTAAAGCCCCAGGTACTTATTCTGCTGCTGTTCAGCCATTTTCTCAACAACCTGGCGGTGAGTGATTACTTCACTGAGGAGAGCCTAGAGGACAGAAAAAAGGTGTAACTGAGGAACACTGAATAAGAAAAACTTACAGTTTTTAATAACTTCGAGAAAAAAATATTTCTTAAGACTGAATAGAATTAGTTTGCATGTATTAAGAGTAGGGGCATAAGAATGTTTGTAACAAAGCCTGGAATCATATGAAAATCCTGTGTTTTGAGTTTCACTAAAAACCAAAATTCAGAACAGTTCCATCTGAGCGTCTGCTAAAGTATACCAAAGAATTCGGAATTTTGAAGCAAAATGAATGCAAAAGTTGTGTTTCATAACATGGTTTTAATACAAAATCAGCATTTTATACTGACTTGCTCTTTGAGATTTTGGGATCATTCGAACATAAAATGTAAATCAATATTCAGGTTCTGAATTCACGAAGGTAAACTGGTACTGAGATTATTATAAAGGTCGTATGCTGGTTCTTAACCACTCAATCATTGGTAAAACAGGTAGTTGTCCGCATAGCTAATTTCTGTATATACCATTGTATTTCAGAAGTTCACCTCTCTAGCACTTTTTGCTACAGAAAGAAAGAGAAAAAGGAAAAAAAGAGACTTGTGGGAGCTTATCTATATTGAAACAGCTGAGTTTTGAGCATCTTAATTTAAAATGATCTTTCCCCGCTTCCAAGAAAATGGGAATGGAAAATACCTTATTACATTTTATCCATCCATGTTATAGGGTTTACTTTTATTTGAGAATAGACTGAAGAAAGCCGCTAAATCCTATCCTTTGTATCTAAGGAGAAAGAATGTGTCACAGCTCTCTTGCAGCTTCATGACAATACTCCACACACCAATTATGAAGCTGATAAGTTTGTCGAATGGTTATTGCAAAGATTTTATTCATATCGTATAATTCATTATAATTTAATCTGATTTAGTGCTCATAAATAGAAAACACTGAAGATGCTTCACAAGGGGCATGAGAACATTATAAGTCTGACATACCTGCAACTCCTCAAGTTGAGCATCTATTTCCATGGTGGGGTTTAGCAAATATTCTCTAGTTTCCTGAATCCAAGACTTCACTGTGTTAATCTCTATCTCCACCTCCTGACGCTCCTTGAGTTCCTGTTTCACCAGCTTCCCACTTTTCTTCACCTTCTGTTGCATGCTTCAAAATATTAAAAAACTATTTGTGAAGAACTACAGCTTGCTAAAAATTTCATTGTATTTTGTCAACATTTTTACTGAACGATACAAAGAACAAATAAAGGAGACTGTTGTACAACATGATGCATTTAAAGGTGGTGATAAAAAAAAGAAGTGGTGTTACAGCAGAACATGAAAACTCTAAGTTTCAGATGATAAACTCTGCAGATCACCCATTTTACTTAGTCAGTCTTGACTGCACGTATGCAGTATTGTAGCTGTGTCAGTCCCAGGATATTAGAGAGATACGGTGGATGAGATAATATCTTTTATTGAACCAGCTTAAAAACGTAAGAATATAAAAATGGCCATACTGGGTCAGACCAATAGTCCATCTAGCCCAGTATCTTGTCTTCCGACAGTGGCCAATGCCAGGTGCTTCAGAGGGAATGAAAAGAACAGGTAATTATCAAGTGATCCATCCCATCGACCATTCTCAGCCTCTGGCAAACAGCAATCCTGGCCTATCCCGGCTAATAGCCATTGACGGACTTATCATCCATGAACTTATCTAGTTGAGTTTTTTTAAACCCCTTTATAGTCTTGGCCTTCACAACATCCTCTGGCAAGGAGTTCCACAGGTTGACTGTGCTTTGTATTAAGAAATATTTCCTTTTGTTTGTTTTAACCCTGCTACCTATTAATGTCATTTGGTGAACCCCAGTTTTTGTGTTAGGAGGAGGAGTAAATAACACTTCCTTATTTACTTGCTTCACACCAATCATGGTTTTACAGACTTCTATCATATCCCCCCTTAATCGTCTATTTTCCAAACTGAAAAGACCCAGTCTTATGAATCTCTCCTCATATGGAAGTTTTTCCATACCCTTAATCATTTTAATTGCCCTTTTCTGTACCTTTTCTAGTTCCAATATATATTTTTGAGATGGGATGACCAGAACTGCATGCAGTATTCAAGAAGTGAGTAATACCATGGATTTATAAAGAGGCAATACAATATTTTCTGTCAACATTGTTAGATTTTTTGACTGCCGCTACACATCGAGTGGATGTTTTCATAGAACTATCCACAATGACTCCAAGATCTCTTTCTCGAATGGTAATAGCTAATTTAGACCCCATCATTTTATATGTATAGTTGGGATTATGTTTTCCAATGTGCTTTACTTTGCATTTGTCAACATTGAATTTCATCTGCCATTTTGTTGCTCAGTAACCCAGCTTTGTGAGATCCCTTTGTAAATCTTTAGTCTGTTTTGGATTTACCTATCTTGAGTAGTTTTGTATCACCTGCGAATTTTGCCACCTCACTGATTACCCCTTTTTACAGATCATTTATGAATATGTTGAACAGTATTGGTCCCAGTTCAGACCCCTGGGGACACCCCTATTTATCTCTCTCCATTCTGAAAACTGACCATTTATTCCTACCCTTTGTTTCCAATCTTTTAACTAGTCACTGATTCAGGAGAGGACCTTCCCTTCTATTCCATGACTGCTTATTTTGCTTAGGGGCCTTTGGTGAGAGATCTTGTCAAATGTTTTCTGAAAATCTAAGTACACTATATCCACATGCCTGTTGACCCCCTCAAAGAATTTTAGTAGATTGTTGAGGCAAGATTTCCCTTTACAAAAAAAAGTTGACTCTTCCCCAAGAAATCGTATTAATCTATTTACCTGTGACACTCATAGTAACTTTTGTTGATGAGAGAGATAAGCTTTTGAGTTCACACAGAACTACCTATGCTAACCAATCTGTTCCACCTTGTATTTAGCTGTGACACTCTAAGTAAATTTCCCAGACCCGAAGAAGAGTCTGTGTAAGCGCAAAAGCTTGTCTCTCTCATTAGTATAAGTTGGTCAAATAAACGGTATTACCTCATCCAGGTATCTGTCTTGACTGTATGTCACTATGACATCAGCAGAGGGACTGGTATTAATAGAATAGCTGTTATAAGACACAGTTCAACCATTTGGGCCTGCTACTTGATCTGGCTACCCTGAATTTAAATACATTTACCACACTTCCATTGAGGATCTGAGTCAAACTGAAGTTTTCTGAGCTTTTTATTGATATGTTGCCAACTGTACACTAATGTAAAAAGAATATGACTTTTTTAGTCAATATCCTTTATTTAAATACTGTTTTCTCCTTACTTGTGGCATCGGTCTTGCATTGCTTTGATTTCTTGCATGAATGGTAGCTTCTCCTGAGAAGAAGGTTCCATTTCCACATCCTGGAGCATGCTCAATGCATGGTGTTTGAGCAGACCCAAAGACGATAGCTGCTGTTCCACCTCCAGAATGAAAGTGCTGTGGTAATCCAGAAGATCCAGAAGTTCTGTCTTTGATGCCTTCTCCACTGAGCTCTCTGGTAAGCGATCTTGTAGCTGATCTATCATTATGGTGGCTTTTTTAATCTAATGAAAGAGATACAGGTTTTGACAACAAAAGTAAAACAAAAGGTTGATTCAGTTGAAAGGAAAAGATCTAAACCTTGTGTTGTATCACTAGAATCAGTAATGCATGATGATTATATAGGGCTTGGATGGTTCTGAAGCTATGCTATGGCCATTAAATCTGAGCAGCACACCAGGCCGTGAGAGTTCAAATCCAACCTAGAGCAGAAAACTGAAGTTAAAAAAAACCAAACGGCATATTGTTCCAATCTGCCTCTATCAAAGTGTGATTATTTTATTGGTATAGAACAGCTTGTTCAGGAAGGACAGACAGGAAAAAAGGGGAGAAGGTGTTGCCTTGTATATCAAGGAAACAATGATGAACAGAGAGGAACTGGTTGAGAATTTGAATGTCAAAGGCAACTTGGGTGAAAGTGATCATGAAATGATGAGTTCATGATTCTCCGGAATGATAGGAGGGAAAACAGCAGAATAAAAATATTGGACTTCAGGCAGACGTTAGCAAACTCAGAGAATTAGTACAGAAGATTCTACAGGAAGCAAGGCTAAAGGAGAAAAGGAGAGTTGGCTGGTTTGAAAGAGATATCATTAAAGGCACAAAAGCCAAACTATCCCAACATATAGGAAAGATAAGAAGTATGGTAAGAGTCCACCTTGACTTAACCAGGAGATCTTGAATGACCTGAAACTCAAATGAAGAATGGAAACAAGGTCAATTTATGAAGCATTAATATAAAAACAATACCAGCACGTAGCGATAAAATTAGAAAGGCCAAGGTACAAAATGAGATTAAACTGGCTAGGGACAGTAACGGTAACAAGAAAACATTCTACAAATACATAAGAAGCAAGAGGAAGACCAAGGACAGGGTAGGCCCATTACACAGTGAGGAGGGAAAGACAATAACAGAAAACGCAGCTATGGCCGAAGAATTAAATGCCTTTTTAGTTTCAGTTTTCAGCAAAACGTTTAGCAGTGATTGGATGACTAACATAGTGAGCATCAGTTTAAATGGGGTAGGGTCAGAAGCTCAAATAGAAGTATTACTTAGACAAGCTGGATGTCTTCAAGTGGGCAGGGCCCAAGGAAATACATCCTAAAACACTTAAAGAGCAGGCTGAAGAGATCTCTGAGCCATTAGCAATTATCTTTTAGAACTTGGGAGGACAGAAGAGATTGCAAAGGCCTTGAAAAGAGCAAATCTAGTACCTATTTGTAACAAGGAACGTAAGTACAACCCAGGGAATTATAGACCTGTCAGGTGGAAAGACAATGAAGCAAATATTTCATCAATTTGTAAGCATCTAGAAGAAAATAAGGTTATAAGTAACACTCAACATGGATTTGTCAAGAAAAAAAATCACGTGAAACCAACCTAACATCCTTCTTTGACAGGATAACAGCCTTGTCAAGGGGGGGAAGCAGTAGATGTGATATAGCTTGACTTTAGTATGGCTTTTGATACTGTCTCACATGACCTTCTCATAAACAAACTAGAGAAATATAGCTTAGATGAACCTAGTATAAGGTGGCTGCACAATTGGTTAGAAAAGTGTACTCAGAGAATAATTAGCAATGGTTCACAATCATGCTGGAAGAGCATATCAAGTGGGATCCCAGAGGGTTCTGTGTTGGGTCTGGTTCTATACAATATCTTCATAAATGATTTGCATAATGGCCTACAGAGCAAACTTATAAATTTCACAAATGACACTAAGCTGGGAGGGGTTGCAAGAGCTTTAGAGGACAGAATTAGAATTCAAAATGATCTTCTCAAACTGGAAAAATGGTCTGAAACAAATAGGATGAACTTCAATATGGATAAATGCAAAGTATTACACTTAGGAAGGAATAATCAGTTACACAAATACAAAATAGGAAATGACTGCCTAAGTGGTAGTACTGCAGAAAAGGATCTGGGGGTTAAAGTAGATCACAAACAAAATATGAATCAACAATGTAATATTGTAGGCAAACATTTTGGTATCTATTAGCAGGAGTGTAATAAGCAAGACATTTGAAGTGAGTCTTCCATTCTACTCAGGACTGATAAGGCCTCAGCTGGAGCATTTTGTCCAGTTCTGAGCGTCACACTTTGGAAAGATGTGGACAAACTGGAGAAAGTCCAAAGAAGAGCAACACAAATGATTAAAGGTCTAGAAAACATGACCTACAAGGAAAGATTGAAAAAAATTGGTTTGTTTGGTCCGGAGAAGAGAAGACGGGGGAGGGGCGGGGGACGAAGGACAAAATAAGTCTTCAAGTATGAAAAAGGCTTTTTTACAGAGGAGAGGAATAAATTTTTCTCCTTAACCACAGAGGACAGGAAGTAATGGGCTTAAATTGTAGCAAGGAATATTTAGGTTAGATTTTAAGAAAAGCTTCCTAACTGTGAAGGTAGTTAAGCATTGGAACAAATTACCTGAGGTGGTTGTGGAATCTCAGTTACTGGAGGTTTTTAAGAACAGGTGAGACAAACACCTGTCAGGGATGTTCTAGGTAATATTTTGTCCTGGCTCAGGGCAGAAGACTGAACTAAATGTTGTACAGAGGTCCCTTCCAGGCCCACATTTCTAGGATTCTGTGTGTTAGGCTGACCGAGCAGTCTCTATGGGGAATCTCATTTGGGTTCTGAGATTGTGCTTTCTCTGTGGCAGTCGGGAGTGGTGGGCAGGATGGTAAGGGAATGCCTTGCATTGCACTAAATGTTGAGCAACCCCCTTCTTGCTGATTCAGGAATTGTATCCCATTCTCTTTATACAGAAGGAGGAGTCAGCCTAGCATTGATCCTTTGGGAAGGCAAAGGAAAGAATGAAGGATTGCAGAGAACTACCAAAATTATCTAAAACAAGACAGGATTGAATTTGCTGAACAGAACATTATTTCCTTTGTCTTTGCATGGTAAGGAGGGCCGTATGGTCTGGAGGAATATGCATAGGCACAAGGATCAGGAGTTCTGATCCTGGCTCTGTCCATTACTTGCTGTTTGGCCTCAGGCAAGTCCCTGGGCTTCTTAGTCTCATATGTAAAATGGGGATAAGATTAATGACCTCTCTCACTCACAGGGCTGAAGACTGAATTAGTCAGTGTCTGTACCATGCTCTCAATCTGTAAAACATGCTGTATATTATAAGGAGTGAAAACGCACATTAAATGAAGTAAAAAGGAGTTACCAAGATCCTTGTACCTTGTCATTCAAGCCTTTCCACTTCTGCACTGCATCTTCCAATATCTTCTCCTGCTCTTGGGCCACACTCCGGAGCCATGCCCAGCGCTGCCAGACACTTGTCATTAACCTGCTTATGGTTGCCTTGCTGGCATCATTTCCGATTTTTTCCAGCAGAGAGGCTTTTTCCTCCAGAGTTGTGATCTTCTCATGAAAGGCATTTACCACAGACACCAGGGACTGAAAAAGCAAAACAAACGGCCGGGTTTCCCTTCTTATAGCAATGCCTGATGGTACTAGAGTAGAAGCAACATCAACATTTCCCTTGTGAAGTTTACAGCACAACTATGGGCTGAAATGAGGCTTTAGCCATAGGGCAAATTTTTCAAAACAGGTTTTTGCCATTTTTTTACATGCATAACAATTTAAAAGTGTATCCATTGTCAATATTTGCATGTGGAGAAGATTTATATTCAGTAACTTCAAACTGCAAGTTAGTCTAATGCTTAGCCAACTTATCATAATCAGTTTTGTATATTTTAAAGCACATTTAATCTATAAAAGTGCCTTCTGTGTATGCCTCATATTGCAAAGGCATTTTATGAAGGCTCTCACCAAGCATGGCTTAGATCTGTGCAGTCTTTATACAGGTCTTAATGAATGAAGAATCCATGAGCAGGATGTGCAAAGTTTTGCATTCGAGCAGAACTGGGAGTGGACGATGTGTGTGTACACATACAAGTGAGTTTAAATATTAGGGCCCTGAATCTTCACTCTGTATTAACTTCACTTGGACATAATGGACATTGGTAGCCACAAGGAACCAGTTTCAACTCCTCAATTCAGGGCCACCTGGTCCCAGCAGAAGTCACAGCAGCAGAAGGCCAACCCTAATTTCAGTCCCCATCTCCAAGCTACTGAGACGGTGTGGTCAGCTGGCAAAGGAGGCAGATAAGTCACCAATATCAGCTTTATGTCAGTGGAAATTCTCTGCTGGGAAGCTCCAGCTTATCTGCAATGCTAGCTTTACACAAGCTGGAGGCTCTGGCTTGCAGACAGTTCTTTACAATGAGTAAAAGTTTGAAGTTCCACATGTACCTGCTCTCTTATGCTACGTCTAAACTATGAGCTAGAGGTGTAATTCCCTCGCATGTGTACATGTACTCGCACGCTCTCTCATCGAGTTAACATGAGCACAAACAGCAGCGTACCTGCAGTGGCACTAGTAGTTACAATGGAGGCATGGTTGAGCCACGCTGACCACAAACTTTCCTGACTTTAATGCCTTATATCTGTAGTCACTTAAAACTATTCCTTTATTGTTAAATAAGTGCGCGCGCTCGCGCGCCAGGGGGGAGGTGTGAGTAATCAAAACTAGTCCAGTGTTTTGTTGAAACTGAACTCTTTGGTAACTCCAGTTAAAGTAACCAACTGTCGTACAATGACCTCTTAAAGGGGCAAGGGACCTCTAAGCTCTCCTGGACAGTTCAGATAACTGGACAGTGCAGAACACATGTTTTGGGAAAACTCAGGAGTGGGAGTGTGCTGGGGTCACCTTACAGTGGTAACCAAGGCTGATGGAAACCAGAGGGTGACTGGAGTGCTGCTGGCAGGCTGCAGCTATACACAGACATGCCGGATGCGACCTGCATGCTACTTGTCTGTTTGGGAGGGGACCAGCTTCGGAGCTGCAATTGCAAAGCACTGTGAGGCATCGCAGGTTGCAAGGCAGGTGATGACACAACCCTCACTAGTCTAGAATGCACCCGAGTGTGATAGTGCGATGCCAGAGTTTAGAGATCCTTAATATACCCTGGACTCAACTCAGCATTTTTAACTTTTGCTTGTTTAAAATAGATCCATCAGAATATTTCAGTGCAGTTATTTTATATTTAATTAAATCTTTTCAAAGTCTACCACTGAAAACACTTAGCTATAGCAAGAGGAAGTAATTCTTATAAGTTAACAGTTATTTCATTTAGGCTGTAAATAAAAGTCTGCATTATAAATCTGTCATCTCATTGCCTCACGTATCTAGCCCGTGGAAAACAAACAAAGGTGCAAGTCACTGATGGGCCCTGGTATCCTGCACATGGCACAAGATTCAACTGATTCCACAGAATGAAATAGGATTTCCTGTCATTTTCAGTAACCTCACCTTATGTGCTAACCATTTCTCTTCTGCTTCATGGCCTGAAGGAACCTTGGCTACAGAGAATTCAGATAATTTCTTCTCAGCCTCATTCATCAATTCAATAACCTGCTGCCTTGCTGTCTGGTAGTCCTGCCTCTGAGAAGTACACCTTGGAAAATGAAATACCACCAGGATCAATTTAATATAATATAAAATCATTTTGAATCAAACATTGTTACACAAGGGTCTAAACTTCACTATTACTTCAATTTTGCTAGCAGCAAATATCCTCAGTGGCTAGTGATTAAACACTAGATGTACAAGGCTCTGAATTACTACAGAGAATTCTTTACCGGGTGTCTGGCTGTTGGGTCTTGCCAAAATGCTCGGGGTCCAATTGATATCCTTCTGGACCCCAAATATGGCTTTTTCCCTCAGATAAGATTGGTAGAGACCTGGAGGGTTTTTTTGCCTTCCTCTGCAGCATGGGGCAAGGGTCACTTGCAGGTTTAAACTAGTGTAAATGGTGGATTTTCTGTAACTTGAAGTCTTTAATCATAATTTTTCAGTAACTCAGCCAGAGGTTAGGGGTCTTTCACAGGAGCAGGTGGGTGAGGTTCTGTGGCCTGCAATGTGCAGGACGTCAGACTAGATGATCATGATGATCCTTTCTGACCTTAAAGTCTGTGATTTTAATACCTTTAACGAGAGAAATTCAAAGTACCTTTCAATCATAAATCTCGTAAAATCATACACCCCTGTGTAGTAACGTTGATGAGCATCCACTCTCCTCATAAACGATACTCATTTTAAAAATAAGTGAGTTGAAACGTAGAGAACTTAAGCAACTTCCTTATGGCCAGACAGAAAGTCAGTGGCACAGTAGGAAACAGAAACCAGGAGCTCTGAATCACAAGCAACTGCTCTATTCAATAGCATACACTCTAACAAACACCAGAGAGGTTTCTGAAGCAAGTATGCCCTTTTCTATCATCACCAAGGAGGCAAAGTTAAAAGAAGTAAATAAAAAGATACCTCTGCAGTTGATCTTGCTGGGTTTCAGATTCTTGCTTCATTCCCTTGCCCTTTTCTTCTAAAACAGCTACATTCTGTAGCAGTTCCTCTCTTGCAGTGGCCTGGATAAATGGTTCCATCTCAGACACCAGGGCCCGTAGCTCCTCCAAGTGACCAAGGAACTGATTTTCTGTGCTGAAAAATTCAGTGTGATTCCTTAGGTTCTCCTCAGAGCTCTCAACATCCAGACCATTCCTTGCCAAATGTAACAATTCCTGGGCATCCTCCAGCCAGTCACCAGATGATTGTATCAATTGGTAGTACCTTTGGCACAGGCTATATAGTTTAGTCAAAGCAGCCTGAAACAACAATGAAAACATGTCACACAATTACAAAGGCAACAATTTACGACAGCAATAAAAAAAGTCCCAAACAAAATGTGACAGCTCCACGCACTCCCCACCCCTTTCCACCCTCTCGCTCATGAAGGGGAGCAGCAGCAGCTGTGGAAAGCCTTTCTCTGCCCAATGCTTAGACCCAAGCTCTGGGGAGACCACAATGAGTGTGTGTGCGCGCGTGCGCGCTGTCGCAGGTCGTCCTCCTTTTATGACCCTGTAGAGCTTCCTAGGGCTTGGCAATCAACTGGGCTATCTACTGTATCAAGAAAAGATAATATGATTCGCGAAATCAATCTATTCATGATGGTCATAGACAATAAGGCAACAAGGCAACCTCATAATTTTTTTTTCAGCAAGGGTCAAAATAAATAAATACAATACAGAATAAATTATATACTAACCTGCCTCATATCTATGGCTTCCTGAACTTCACCATCTAGTGCCAATAGATCAGCAAGGCTGTTTTCCAAGTCAGCAGGTATCAGTTCTTTAGCCTTCATGTACTTCTCCTTTTCTTTACTGTTCAGTGCATTCATTATTCTCAGGCTTGACTGCACTTCTTCCTGATGAATCTGAACCTTTCGGATCTCCTCCTGAATGTTTTGCAGTTTTGGGTCCACGCTTAATGTTCCATTAAGTTCTGCTTTCACCCATCTCAGCCAGTCAAGTGAACGGCAGATCTCAGTCTGGAAGTCTATGCTTTGCACCAGCCTGTTCTCACACTCTATCACTGTGTCACCAATGGCAGCATGCAACAACTTCATTTTCTCTTGCCAAGACTGTACCTGACGATTTGCCGTCTCATAGGCAGATGGTTCAATCTGAGGACAAAGTGCTTCCAGATGTTCAGTAACTCGCTTCAAAAGAATCCCTGTCTCTTGCAGGCTGCCAGCCAGAGAATGGTAGCTTTTCAGCTTCTCCTCTGCTGGGAGTGTTTCTTGGTTCACTTTAATCTGCTCTTTCGTCACTGCCTCTAATTGTGTCTCGAGCTGCATGCACATTTCCTCGTATTCCTTGTAGGCTTCTATAGTATCTTCCAGAAGATTAACTCTCTGTTCTATTTGCCTCTTCAGCTTCTGATACAGGGTGGTGAGTTTTAACATCTCTTCAGGTTTCCATGACTGGCCAGTGCTTCGAAAAGCCTCCTTCTTCTGGTTCAATTCATCCACTGCTGCACCAAGGGTCACCACTTCATCTAAGAGAGCTCTGTAATCCTGCTGGAGTGACATAACCTCTTTGGCTAGAAGAGCAGTAGGAGCTTTGTTCATGCTTAAAAACTGATCTTCCAGTTCGGTTAGAGCCTTCGTTGTCAACTCAATCAATGAAGCATATTCTTTGCGGGCATGAATTGCTTCCTGAGCCTTGTAGAACTTGTCTTTGGCGAGGGCAATGACCATATTAAATTGCTGTGGCAGGGCATTCAGTTTTTCATCCAGGTAAGAATGATCCACTTCATTAAGCGATGGCAAGATCTCCTGACCATATCTTTCCAGCGTAAGTAAAAGATTTTCATATTCAGGAGACTGCTCAAGAATCTGCTGATACTTTGCCAGCTGTGAGTATAGTTCAGAGTTATTATTCATTAAATTGATTTCTGGAAATGTGACAATATCAGCTTGTTTTATCCAATGAGAAGCTTTATCCAAATCTTCCTTGAAATATTTCCTGGAAACTATATTTTTCTCCAGTTCTACTAGTCGCTGGCTACACTTTTGTAAAACAGTGTCATACACATTCTGTAATTCCTGCAGTTTATTTAACACCTCACTCTTTTCTTGTTCTGTTGCTTCTTTCATTAAATCCCTTCCCTGAGCCCACAGCCCAGTTATTTCACTCTGACAGGCCTTCAGGCTAGCTTGGGCACTCTTACAAGTCCCGATCTGTTTGCTCACATCTTCTGGCAACAGACAGATATGGTCATGGAACGTTACCTTTTTCTCATGTTGTTGAATTTGGTTTGTAGCTTGAAAAGCTGCCATGAGGAACTGAGTCTTCTCTGATAGTGCTTTATTCAGGTATTTTCTCCTTTGGCCAACCAGATCACTAAGACAATCCATGTGATTCTGGGCATCTGAAAGGGACTTCTGGAGGATCTGCCTTTCATTGAGGCCAAGGTTAGTCATCACCCTGTCAGCATCCTTTATGAGTGCTTTGAGAACAAGCTGTTTGGCTTCCAGTTCACTGCAAATGGTGAGATGATCCATGAGAAGGCTCTGAGCCAGGTCTGGAGGAGGGCTCTGTTTAACAGCCTCAGAGATGCTAGGCTGCTGCTCTTCTGCCCACTCCATCAGCTCCTGAAATTTAGAATGCACCAGACTCAGCTCCTCTAAGGTTGTGACAGAAAAGTGGATTTTTCTCCTGACTAGGTCCTCCAGCTGAGACCAGCGTTGTTCAAAATGACCCGTCTGCTCTTTCACTAATTCTTTGTCATCTAGATTCAGATAGTCCATTATTTTCTGTTTTTGGTCTTTCAGATCTTCCAGGGCAAATCTCCTCTCCTGCAGAGCCAATGCTAAGTTTTTCAGAGCCTCAAGGTGTACAGTCGTACTCTCAACATCTGATCTGTTGACAAAATACACAGAACAAAAATGAACCTAGTTGACATCTCAGGGCATGGTTTTCAAAGGAGCCAAAAACAGTTAGGTGACCACATCATACTGAAGCCCACTGGGATCTAGGTACCTAAACCCCTTAGCTCTTTTGAAGATAACCACCTTAATCAGTAACAAATTTAATATTTCTATTATTCCTCCCTCTCCTACATGGTTTTTCATTAACTAAAACATTCAAATTATCAATGTAGGTACTAGCAGACGACATATTTTGTAACATATTGTATATATAAATAGTAAATCTAGTATTGTACTAGAAGGTATATTTTGTTGTTGTAATATTTTCTCGTTTAGAATCCAATCCACCGAAGTCAAAGGAAATTTTACCAACTGACTTCAATCGGAGCAGATTGGACTGTTACTCTTTCAAAATACAGTCTTATACCGTGCCCCAAAATATTATCTCAATGATGCAGCAACAATTAAGATGTCAATAGTCTGACAATTAAAAGTAACCGTTATATAAAATATAAGGGAATAGATTAGATATGTGCTACTAATATCAAAGCATGCCTTTTGGAAGTGCATTCTTAATTAATTCTGTAACATTCACCTTCAATTACAGAATTACACATGCATGAAATTTTGAACAGTTAAAATATAACACTAAGATCTGACAAACCTGCAGTTCTCAATTTTACAATGAATATTAAATGGCTTCTAAGGGGGAAATAAAGGTAGACTAAGCATAGCTCCTAATTCGCAGCAGGAGTGAGTTAGTGTATACCCACTGAAGACAAGAGCTGAGGATCTCGCTCATAAAAAAAAACTACAAGTATTTTGTACTTCAACCTCCTTCCACCTCAAAACAATGAATTCTGCTATTAGGAGTTTTTATTGAGAAAGGTATAGAAAAAGGATTTTTAGTGGACGTGACCTCTTAAGACACTGTAAGAGGGCATCTTAACATGACTGGGATATGTCAGTTTTATGTGAATCAGCCTCTCTACCTGGCCAGGTTGTCCCATTCCTTTGTAAACTTTTGCAAGAAGATTTCTACTACATTAATGCGATCATGGTAATCCCTTGTCCTCTGAAGATCCTCCTCCCTCTGTATAAGCAAATTGTTTGCCTGAAGGCAGAGGTCCAGCCACTGATCGCTGAAGTGACTTATTTCCTTATGCTCTGGAGACTCCTGTCCTTGTGTTAGTTTGTTCACCTTTTCAGTCACAGCAGTAAGTGCTTCCTGTTTAGACTGCAGCTTCTGACTGAATTCCTGTTAGAGACACAGAACAAAAATGAAATGGAGATGTTCCATTACAAATATAAACTGAGGTTTGAATGAAATCCTGAGAACATCGTGCTTAGGGCCAGACTCTGGCTCAGCTTTATACAGCCATGCAGGTAAACAAGCTTGCCACTCCAAGCGCAGGGTGAGGGAGTGGTATCGGAGTCTCCACAAAGTTGCAATTGGTAAGTAACAAATAACATCTTTCACGGTAGCAAGGGGAGACAAAGGGATAAATTGTGACTCCTCGGCTCCCAACTGAATAGACAATCATACTTTGATTAGTTCCCATCTTTAATAGGACATCTTCTCATATTTGCTACTTCTCAAATCAAAACAGACTATGAACTCATGTTGGGACTATGCTGCAAAAGCTACTGAATTCCTAAGTACAAAAGACCCCATTTTCGTATAAATTTCCATAGTTAAAAAAACAATCAAAGGGGAATCTGAAAACTGAAAACATACAATATATAGGCAAGTAAATCTAACATATTTCAAAGTTTTCTGTGTTGCTTTAACACCTGATGCTTTGAGCTGAACAGCAATCTTTTCCAATTCCAAGACAAATGACTATCTACCAGAGGGCTTAAGTCCTGCATTCTTTTAGCACTAGATATTTTCACTGAAGGGAGTGGGAATTTTGCATAATGGGTTGAACTCTGCTTTACGGACTATGACTTGCATCATGGGCAGTGAGGAGCTGCACTGTTGCAGAAGACACTGAACCTTCGACAGCTGATGGACACACATGGAAAGTATAGACACTGTGCCACTCCTTCAGTGTGTGCAGTGGTTGCTCCCATCCATGGTCTATCAACACTGCTGGCTGGAGCAGTGGGGGAAGAGAAATCCATGTTCCTGCCTTCTCCCCCACCCCTTGAGTGGTTGCTAGAGCCATTATCTCCTGCCATATTCAGATAAGAGCAAGGACTGTGACTATGCTCGGTTTCTGCACTGGGACTCTCTGTATCTTTCACCTAACATCTAGCACATCAATGATGGGCAGGACAAAGTCTAGTCCAAAGAACCCAAGACTGGGCCCATCATGATAACGATGCATCAGTGGAAGATAGAACATATTCTCCTTGCAATTTTAACAGTGTTTTGGCTAGCTAGAAAACTGCAGTGGAAATTATCTTTATTTTCTAAATGAACAGGAATGCAGACTGCTTTGAAGGCAGCTTATCTAATGTCTCCATGTGCATAAGCAAATCAGTGTCTTTCTAATGGAATATTTCTGCTTTGTATCGGTCAGAATATTATTCATGGTCAAATTCCACCTGAAAATAGCTAAGACTGTTTTATAAATAGTAATGTTATTTAGCTAGCTTTCACAGTATGTCCAGAGAAGCTTGTGTTTATGGACAATTCACATATTTTAACTTCAGACCAAATGTAGTATGCAATTAGCCTCCTGAAAGCAAAGGGAACCTAGCACAATAAAGATGTGACTGCTCTAAAAGCATAGGGAAATATTAAAGTGATTTCCCTTTCTGCTTGGCTTTCAGTGGCACCAACATAAGAAAAACAGCCCCCCCTCATCCTTTCTTGAATGGTTCCTACAGAATTAATGCATACTAGGCAGAGGATACAGCAAGTTCTATAATAAAATGAACTGTTGAATACATTCCCTCCTTCCTTCTCCTTCAGAACACGACTCCTTACCTTAACCTGTAAAACCATGTTGTGGGCAATGTTTAGTTCCAGTTCTGCCCATCTCCTCTTCATATTCTGTAATTGTTGGTCTGCATCCTGGAAATATATCCAAAGCTCAGCCTTCTTTTGTTTTATCTCTTCCCAACCCTGAGCCAGGTACTGAGAGTGCATTATCTGTTGCTCGATCTTTAAAAAAAGGAGGGGAGGGAGATGTTTTAATATAACTACTCATGGGGTGTGTGAAATTTAAAGTAGAACTGTGCAGAGGACAGATTTGAGTAAATGATGCTTGTGGGGACTAAGTGCAGCTTGCAGAAGACATTACGGTCCAAAAAAAGCCTTAACCTTGGAAAGTCACAAAACAAGAGTGTGTCAAAGGAAAGACAAGAAATTACTAGGAAAGCTAGTATAAAAATGTATTACAATTCACCCTTGAAGAGACTAAAAAAGAAAAGGAATCTAACAATTATTTAAACATAATTCAAGGCTGAACGATTTCTTTAAAAGCTCAAATCAACTCTATAATTAAAGTCTCTGTACTCTCCTGCTTGCACTTCATGAATCATGCCAGATGGTGACACACACACACACACACACACACACCCCCTCACCGACTTAGTGAAAACTTAATTCAATTTTTATATTTCATTCTAATTTTCCTAACAGTCCTTTTGCTTATATGTCTTTTAGCAGAATTCCTTTTGTGAATCCTTATTTCAGCAAGGAGAATGCTTACCAAATCTGAGTCATCAGTCACATTAAACCCATACTAACAGAACTTCACTTGCTTCAAATGTAATAGTAGGATGCCTTTAAGATTTAGGCTCTCAAAAGGCTTAAAATGTCTCAGCTCCATCCTACTTAGGTTTTTTTCTCCTGCTTGCTATTTAACAAACCGTTCCTATTACTAAGGATTGAAGCACCTTATATCAATTCTGTATACATGTGCAGACTATAGTTTATGGATTGCTTAGATTTGTATCAATTGCTTCTCTAGTATGGAATTTGGTTACTTTATGCATCAGGTTGTTACACAATGGAGTGAATTTTAAATGTTATCAGGGTGTGGCTGTTTTACCTGATAAAGCGTATGTTACTATGAGATTTTTTTTTATGAAAGAATGTAAATGCCATTTTGTTGTGGATAGCTTTGGTGTATATATTTTCAAGTTAAAACTCTGATATAACAACGTATTTCTACACATGCACAAGTATATTTTATGTAAAAATTAAGACGTAGCATCATAGAAGATTTTATGATATACCGATTTTAGTGATTAACAGGAATATCTGCCTACTGTTGCTTAATGTTTAAGAAAATGTATACTTAAGAATTAGAAAATAGCCAAAGTAATGTATGTGCACCACTGTAAGCAGTAATACATCGGCACAGGGGCACAGGTTCTGTTTCTACACACAATCATCATATATGCTATATGTTGCTGCTGATCTGAAGCACTGTACCTGAATATCTCCACTCCTGCAATCTTTACTGTAGGATGCTTGTATTGCGTAACCGGATGGCAACATGGAAGTAATTTAAAAAAAAAAAAAGTAACATTTCCTCAATGAAAATGTTAAGATGTAAGAACAGAAGATGTTTCTTTAAACCATTACCTAATATAAACCTTGTATAAGAGGATAGATCAAGGCAATTAAATCTTTAAGGAGGATTAGAGGTTGGCTGCTGTGGTTTATCTCATACCGTTTGCTTTGTTTGTTGAATGCCTGTTGCTGTATTCTTCACTGTGGTATCTGACAAATCACACATAGAGCACAAAAGATCCAGGTAGGTACTTGCTTGTTCCTGCAGAGCTCTAAAGTGTTTAACCTGAGGGAAGACAATCCTCATATATTGTGGAACTTGTGACATTGCATTAAAACATTCATTTTCATAGTGTTTAGATGGATAGCAAATGTGAGAGAACAGCATTTCAGAGAATGTTATTTTGTGTTAACCATGAATTACCCAGATTCTTAACTAACAAACTTGTGGGAAATATCTTGCTAACAACCCTAAAGAATGACAACTATACCTTGTGTATTTTTTAGATCAAAGCACTGAGGGACATGCTGTGCCCTATATGAATTATTCCCTTACAGAGAACGGGAAGCTTTGCATGTTCAAACATGCAGAATTTCCTCAAGGTCATTTCCTGGGGGGAAAAGAAAACAGGATTTGCTGCACTGTTGTGCAGAGAGAGGTGGCTATCTAGACCTACACATTTCAAAGCAATCTGTGCAGAGGGCTGGTTCCTCCTACTGTCTTCAGTGCTCTCCCAATCCTCCCTTGCCTCCATGGCAGCACAACTCTGACAGGATTAGAGGTTCTCCTTCCAGAACTGTCCCTGGGATTCCCCTTCAAGGAAGTTCCCCATCACATAGGAAAGTGGTTACATTAATGTTAACAAGCACAGCACTGACTTACCTACTAAAGTCCTGTGGGACTGATAAGGAAACTGTACCCTATAGAGAAGACGTCTCCCACAACTGGCCCCACCACAGAGTGAAACTCAGTCCCTGAAGAACACCTTCAAAGAGGCTCAAGGGAAGGGAAAAACAATGATACAGGGGTGGTACTTCCTCCCTCCATACCCTGCCCAGCCATAATCTGTGGCATGAGTCACCTTCACTAATAGATATGACCCTAAATTTCTGAATAGGCAGCCTCATGTCCGTTCGATTTTTATACAGGACACGAAATTTATGCAAAATAGTTAAGTATTAAAAATAACCAAGAAGAAATTAAACAACAATTTCAGATTACTTTTCTATGACACCACCCCTTCAGGGCCCAAACCAGCTGACAATGTCCTTATGGGATATACAAGCTGTGGAAGACCAGACTGTCAAACTGAAATGAAACCTGAGCCAAGAGAAGGGCT
>ML675604.1:25334556-25567663 GCA_007922155.1 Mesoclemmys tuberculata | reverse complement strand
TTGGACAGTCATTTTTCTACCCAACAGCCAGCATTATTTTCAGTGGTTCTAGGATCTGGGAGAGCTCCAATGTACAGCTGTGTACAGAGAAATTGATCAGTCTTGAGTTTGGCCTTTTATTGTGTGGGCTACAACATAAAATGAAAATTCCTGGAAGCATCTGAGGACAGATCTTCTGTACCAACTTCTTCATGCTGTGAAAAGAATTTTGTCTCCTATCCTCTCCTGTTTGCTTTCCATTGGAGAGTCTAGATGGGATGAATTTTCTCAAGTCCCATAATTCTTCGTGTGGTTCTGGGGAGCCGACCTTCAGCCTAAATATCCCCTTGCTTTCTTTCCTGGCAGAACTCCACAAGAAAACTATCAGACAGGGATAGCTCCATAACCTCAGGTTGAAAGCTTTTCAAAATTCTCCCATGACACACCTGTGTGCTTCTGAGACCAATGTAATGGGCTTGGTGTAAGAACATAAATAGACAGATGGATAGATGGTAGCTAGGCAGACAGCTCAGTGTTAAGCTCTTCTATGAAATCGCTAAGCATCTTTATTGATTTGTTCAACTTTACATTCAAATACCTTATTTTCATTTTTGATGCTGGGCTAGGAAGGGTCATAGACTCAGTCCTGGGATGGGGCAGCTGTATGGTGCCTAAAACTGCCTATGATACCCCTAGTGCACCAGTACTTCCCACTTGGAACTGGGAGTAGCCAGTGAGGTTCTGAAGTTTCCACGAACAAAGAGCCATCGAGACTGTTTTCTGCTATAGTAAGCACTTACTTGGATTCACAGCAAAAAGGAGAACAGTGTATAAACCCTGTTTGCTCAAAATGCACAAGTTTTACCTGCTTAACTGCATCTGCCAGGCTGAAAGGTGGCCACCTGCTTGGCTTTAACTCTGGCTGAACTGTAGAGAGCCAAGTCTGACACTGCTGTAAAGTATCCTGATGGTTAACATGCTTCTGGAGTTCATGTTCCAAACTCTGGTACACCTACAATAAAGAGATCAGTAAAGATCATTGATATTTCTGACTTGGATATAAAAAACAGAAGATAATACAAAATACAGGGTTCTCAATACATGTAAATTCCAAATAAGCTGTATTTTTCAGACAGTAGGTAAAAATTTCAAAAGAAACTAAGTGCCTGTCTACATGGTTCCTGAGTCCACACCAAAGGATGTAAATTCTAATGTGCAGCAGTGTTTTGTGCATAAACCGGCGTGTGGTGGGACTTGCTGGCATGCACTAAAAGTTCCCTACTTCACATTAAAGTCATTCGGTTTCAAACAGCACTAATTTAATGCACACTCTGGCAATTTTAGTCCACTGGGGCCAGTTAGTATACAACAGACTAGTGTGTATTAGAATTTCCACCTCTGTGGTGAGGACTAGCATTGTGCAGAAAAACCAACAATCACATTTTCAAAAGTGACTTACTTAGGCACTTACGAGCCTAAGACCAATTGACTATCAATGAGTCTTGGGTTCCTAAGTCACTTTTGAAAATGGGACTTCAGCGCTTCTGAAAATTGTACTAGTTGGCTAATTGAGTCACACTAGTATTTATCAAATTGCTCTGTGTCTCGGGAAGAGTTTTTATTTTCAAATAAAGGCAGACTCTTTTTCTCTAATATTATTCAAACTTCATATGCTTTAAAACACTAAATTAATCTAGAATTATATCCTGTTCTGTACTTCAGCCACATCACATTATAGAAATATTATTTATATTTACTTCAAGGTAATATACCTTACTTGAAGAGGATAAGGCAATTTCAGACACTTTCCAGGGAGTTTAGGTTCATAACCCTGAATGGGAATAATTATTGCTTATTTGGGGCATTTTAATATTCATTTTTCTTAATAGAAAAGCATTTAGCTAGTGTCAGTTTGTTCAATGATGCTTAACTAGGTGTTGAAAATTTAAGCTCTGGCCTTTTAATAGAGAAGTTTTCAAATAAAGGCTTGATTATGTCTTGTACATACAACTCCGAGTGTGGGGACAGTGCAGAGTTCTGTGGGGCATTGTGCCTTCTGGAGCTACCCACTATGTCATAGTTAGTTAAATTTATTTAGGGAGTATATTGCACACTCCACTTTATGATTGGTCAGATCTCCTGGCACATACAGAGAGGCAGAGCCATGGATTCCACTGCCTGGGGGGACCAGCAGCCCGAACTCTGTACAGTCTTGTGAGAGCAAACACTGCAGTGGTGTCTTGCCCCAGGCAGTCAGGGGTGCAAGAGGGCCGAAAGCTCCTGGTGCTCTCACCATGCCTTAGACACTTGGGGAGGAAGCAAATTATGTGTATCCTAGAGATTTTAGGAGGAAAAAAAGAGAGATGGAATGAAGTGATTATCATCTTATTTTTGTATCTTTAGTCATTACTTTTCATCTGACACCTTTTCTGCCTCCCCCAGCTTTTCTTATAAAATGGTTTTTTCTGCTAACTGGATCAACAGGATGGCCGAGGTAAGATTTCATTGACTTCAATGGGATAACTTCTTCTGTGTAAAGTGAAGTGAGTAGGCAAGTGTTTGCAAAATCTGGGCCTATGTGACTCAACCTAAAAATAAACTTGCTCAAAACAAATAAACTTCAATAGAACTTCAAACTCAGCTGATGTTTACCACCTTCTGTTACATACTGCATGGTGCCACACACATGGATTTTATTTATTTATTTAGCCAAATTTAACCTTTATGCTTTAATAATAAATATGGTCTAACGTTTTCTCCAAAACGTGGATTAAAACCTCAAATCCTTCCTGGATGAAGACCATGTTTTCCTGATTTTATGTTCATAATAATTTGTATATCCATGTAAATAGGAATTTTAGGTCAATCTGGGGTTCCATGGGGTATAAATTATGGCAAAAACTGGTCACTTTAAGGAATTTATCCCTAGCAGAAGGAATGTTGGTACAATTACATTAGCAACCCGTGAAGTCAGTTTTACACAATTTCATGAAACATCAAATTATTACAGATATTCTAAAATATGTTATTCCATTCCTACATAGAATTGTTACAATATTGTGCATAGCCAGCACGTTGCTTATAGTTATATCCTATATACGTGGTGCATAACCAGCACGTTGCTTATAGTTATATCCTATATACGTGGTCAAAAAAAGACTTACTCTCTGAGCTGTGCTACAGATGGCTGAATAACTGTCTCTGGTCCCCTGCAGATGGGTTTGCGTGTTTTGCTTGAATTTTGCTTGAAGATGTTCTGCACATTGATTGATCAAATAGTCACCTTTATTTTTAAGACTGTTCAAATGGTCTTCAAATCCTGCAATCTCTTCCATCATTGCCTAAGAAAGTTAAAAACTTGTTGAAGAAACATTTAGAAAGTAAAATAGCTGAGGACTGACTTCTAAAAGCAGCTCTTTATATGTTTGAATATTTTTCTTAAATGTATTTGTCATTAGATTTGATGAGGAAACTTATGCGGCAGCTATTAGACTGTACAATTTGTGTTAAAGTCTTTGTCACCCAAGAGATTCTAGTTTATCACTTAAACAGAATATTCTATAGCAAATCCGTATACATGGGTGTCCTCTAAACATATAACAATCTTGGCCCCATTGAAGTCAATAGGAATTTTGCCACTGACTTCAAAGAAGCCAGGATTTCACCCAATGCAACTATTTAAGGAGTAACATATTAATAATTTACTGAAGTGTAATTTAGGACATCACTATCTGGCCCTTAGATTGAAGGCCTTTTGGGGCAAGAATTCTGACGTTCTGTAACTTCAGTGAGTACTTACCATAGCTGTGGGTTGCTAGCAATAATTATGCCTTCCATGAGTATTTGAGGGTATTTTACACCCTAATAAGAGAGAATTATAATACAAACTCTTTTAAAATCCAGGATGTTTTTTCTTTACAAAAGCTAGGAATCAGTGGTGTCCCAAGGGTAGGAGGGCCATACTACAGCACTTGCAGTCTGTATCTTCTCAGCATGAAATAGAGAAAACCTAATACAAAATTCAGACCTATGTACATAACCTTCACATGTGGTCACTGCTGCTCACTGAAGATGATGTGAATCAGAAACACACTGATCTGGATGTATATAGTGAGTGCAGCAACAAGCCATCCTTGTTAACCCAGTCAACGTTTCAGATATTCAAGTCAGTACAAAACAGGATGATAAAGTTACAGCTCCAGAACGGATATAGGGAATTGCTGGAGAAATATTTTTTTAGTTTTACTGAACAAATAACATGTGTTGAAGCACAAGACCTACCTTGTGGTTGGCTAGTTGTTGAGTGATTATTTCTACGCTGCTGGTCTCCGTAAGGTCAGTAGTGACCAGCCGGTTGGACATCTGTAACAACCACTTTTCCACTTCTTGTAAGTCACTGTTATAATCTTCATGCTCTTTTACTTTCACCTCCACGCTTTCAACATGGGCCTGTAGGACCATAGAAACCAAAATAAAATTTTAGAAACACTTGCAAGAGAAAGGATGTCAAAAGTTGCTTTGAAACCTGAAATGTTACTAGGAGACTTATGTTGCAAGCTATTTATTCATAGCACTGCTCACATGCCTAGCCCACAATGAACACTTCAAAAGGACTTCTTGCATCAGGAAGCCTTTTCAGAATGGGCCCAAAATTCAAGGAAAAAATAAAGAAGCATTTACAAAATTATTAATGATGATGAACATTGAGGGGTTGTTTTTTGTTTTTTTTTAAAGGGATGCTGCCAACTTGAAATGTTGACTGTAGCTTAATATGTTTGAAAGTATCATCTGTTAAGAGCTTTAGGAATAATAATATATTCCCATATATATAACAGTATTACATTTTCAAAGTACTGTATATTTATTAACAATTAATGAATGTTATTTAACCACTGTTACTACTAAATCACTAACACTATTTTCTTCAGCACCCTAAATTTTCCTTTGTGATCTTGCATTCAGAAGAGTCATGCCTAGCTTATGAGATCTGGCAGGACCATAGTACAAAGCAACGTGGTTCAAGGACATTTTTACTTTTGAGATATCATTTACTCAGGAAACTCTTTTAGGCAATGAGATGACTAGACACAATTCTGTGCCTTATACTTGTCTGAGAATTCCTTTGCCAAGTGGAGGCACTTCTCTAAGGCCATATCCACTTTCCTGATAGAGCTGGCCACTCTTCAATTTCCAAATGGTCCCTGATATCTTTTAAGCACTCTCCTTTAAGCTGTTTAATTTAAGAGGAGACTTCTCCCCTAGTACCTCAACATTCATTTGAGATTTTCTTGTGATATTTAGGTACATAATAACTTATCTCACTGCAGAGAGCCCACATGAGACTCAAGGTACCCCATCAGCCCCACATAAAGGGGGCTTTTGCCAGCCCTCTGCACTGGGGTGAAATGTCACCCACAGGAAAAAATCTCAATCCTTTAAGCTGGGAAAAAAAACTCTCTCATTTTGTGTTAATGACATGAAAGGATCCCACAGTTCCCTTGCAGGTTTCTTTTACCTTTGCTGCATTGCAGAGCTCCTGGTAATTGGCCTGAAGTGTCTGAATGTTGTCCTCTAAAGTAATGTCATGCACAAGTTCAAGAAGAGCCTCTCCTTTTTCAGTCACTGATTTTACCGAAGGCTCGTGGGACAGCACCGTCTGTTGTACCGACTACAAGTGCAAACATTGTAGTGAAAAAATATACTGTAAATAGAATATGGTAAGATCACTTCCCTGTGGCCCTCGGACCTAAGGGCCTCCTCTAATCATGGATCTCTCCCTTCCTGTACAGTTCAGCCACCTCCAGGGCACCATCCTTCTCTAACCAGCTTCCAGGGCTGTATTATCTTTTCCTTGGAGCTCCCTCAGGACTCCTGGGAGCAGCTGTAATAAGAGTTAGAGTGTGTGTGTGTGTGTGAGAGGGCAAGTGCTAGAGGTCAGAGCTGGTGCAGAGGCAGAGGGTCTCTTAGCTGATGGCTATAATCTGCAGTTTTGGGGATGGATCCCACTGCCCTTTCCAGGAGATATCATCTCACTAAAGGGGATGGGGTTTGTGAAAGAACTCTCTACAAAAGGGACATGACCTGGTCAACTATTCCCTTATTCCTGCCTTTTTAGAACCAATAAATGACACATGGCAGTGTGTGCACATGTTGCGAGATAATAGCTTCCTCATGTGCACAGTGACTCCTGACCATCTCAAGCATTTGAGACATGCCATTTTTATGCAACATCTGCAGCCCAGTAGTGTTTTATGAAGACAATATTTTTGGAGAATAATTATTTTGGTACAATGGTAAGTGTTAAAAAAACATTTTTGTTTGTATGTTGTTGTAGCAGAGTTGTTCCCAGGATATTAGAGACTCAAGGCCAGTAAGGGAATGTCTTTTCTTGGACCAAACGTCTGTTGGTGAGAGAGACATGCTTCAGGTCTGGGAAACGTACTCAGACCCTGCCAGAACAAGAGATATAAAACCTGTAGAGATCTTTCCACAACACACCATTCAAGATCCACGGGTTCTACACAAACCTGTCACAACACATGGTGTACATCATCTAGTGCCTGAAATGCCTCAGTAACAACTCTGTGGGTGAAACCAGACAATCACTATGTTCTTGAATGAACTCAAACAGGAAAACGATAAAAGAGAAAAACAACCTTGTCAGCTCTGGGTGAACATTGTTCACCAAACAATCATTCTTTATCTCACCTCTCAGTCCTCATTCTCAAAGGAAACCTGCTCCACACAACACTTTCAAAAGATGAGCCTGGGAACCTAAATTTGTAACTTTGCTAGACACTAAAAATCATGGACTGAACAGAGACACTGGATTTATGGTTTATTATAATGATCTGTAATCCACTAACAAACCCCCACACAAGCTGCCTTTTTTCTCCCTTTCTCCCTATGTCTGGAGAGGTGTTAACGGTCAACTTCACATAAAATGGTCCCTTGAAATATGCATTAACTACGTATGATAAACACTCTGTTCCACCTTGTATTTAGCTGTGGACTGGTCTATACTACAAAATTAAATTGGTTTTACTGAGACAGGGCTGAAATTAAATTGGTTTTACTCAGACAGGGCTGTGAAAAATCCACAGCCCTGAGCAGCATTGCTAAACTGAACTAGGTCTCCATATAGACAGTGCTAGGTAGATGGAAGATTTTTTCCATCAACTTAGCTACTTTCTCTGAGGGAGGTGGATGAGCTACACTGACAGGAGAATCCCTCCCTGTGCCACTGTAGAATTTTAAGTGTGACATATCCTTAGCATGTTTCCCAGACGTGAAGAAGAGCTCTGGGTAAGCTCAAAAGCTTGTCCTTCTCACCAACAGAAGTTGGTCCAACAAAAAATATTACCTCACCCACCTTGTTTCTCTATAAACTATTTTAATTCTTAATATGTTTATAAAATTAATTAAAAACAATGGAGCCTACAACCTCCCATGTCAGTTAAACTGGAACTTTCAGTTTCAGATTTAGTTAAAAAAAACTCAGAAGAGTTCTGAATTGTGCATTTGTTGTTTCATACCAACAAAGGCTGGATTTTTTCAGACTATTTAATAAATCAACAGGTATTTTAAATTAGCCAAATGTTGGGCATGGCCAAATGCTGTTTTCAGCTACATCAGCATAAATCCAGAGTAACCCCCCTGACTTTCATGTAATGGAGAACAAAATTTGGCTCAATTCATTGTATCATTACACCTGTAAATCGAGGAGACTGATGAAAAGGAGTTCTAGGTCCCTTCCTTCTATAGTCAGGCTTAAAATCAGAGGCGATACAAACAACAGTACATATCAATGAATCACTCTACAATATCTAGATTAGCAAGTATCAGTAAGTGCAAATTTACACACTTTAGGAATAGTAAGGAAAGGTGCAACAGAAAGTGTGTAATTTACATGCTAAGCTGGGGAAGTTAAATGAGGAAATGTGACACACGTGTTACATGTGTCATTTATATACAAATATGGCAGTATGTAGCTGGAAAAGCAATTAATTAGAGGTCTATCTTGATTTTCTTGTCACCCTTCTATTGGTTGTTTTCCCTGCTACTTCCTTGCCCTTCTATGCCCCACAGAGTTTAAAACTATAACTTCTGTAAGTTACCACCAGATAATTTACACCATCATTTATGTTACCTCTGAACCTGGCCCTCAGTTTTCAGGTTAATTCTCATTACCTTTGTGGTAAATAGATTCTAGTACTATTTTACATTATTTAGAAAACTGAAATATAGCAAGAAAACAAAAGCATAGGGAGACAATGTCTGTAGTGACAAAAGTTCCAGAAGACTGCAGGTCAAATTCTACTGTCACTTAAACTGGTATAAATCCAGAATAACTGTTGATATCAGTGGAGTTACTCCATATTTATTTCATGTAAATGAGAACAAAAACTGGCCCCATGTGGGTAACCTTCAGACATGGAAGACTACTTATGGCACCCAAATTCTATATTTAGATGCTTACACTGGCTCTTTGGCAGGGACACTACGCATTTATGCACCTAAATACTGGTTTCAGTATCCAGATGAGGGATTTCATGGAATCTATTAAGGCCCCCATAGCTGAAAATTGGATCTCAGTGACTTCTGGTTCAAAACTTCATTCACATGATGCAGTGACTACATCAATTCTTACCTTATATTTGGATAACTGGGCCTTCTTCTCATATAATTCAGTCTTGGGCTCCACTTGAGTGTGCAGTATGGCTTGGTACTCTGCCAACCATTGAGTCTGTGCCTTGTACTTGTCTGAGAATTCCTTTGCCAAGTGGAGGCACTTTTCTAAGGTCATGTGTTCTTTCCTAATAGAACTGGCCAGCTCTTCAAGCTGCTCCATATACTCACTGATCTCTTTCCTTAACTGGTCAGCTTTGTCTCCCTCCAGGTATTTAACAGCCCGCTCACCCTTCTCACGGGCAGATTTCAGCAAATTGTGGCCTATGTCCATATCACTCAAAAGAAGCTGTAAAGCAAAATATGGAGATTTATGGAGAAATTAGAGGTCTTTACCCCTTTCATTTTTCTTTGTTGTAATTTTGATGTCAAAGAGATGCTGGTAGCAATGTCTTTTTCAAACTACTGAGGCCAAAGAGACTGAGCAAACTTCTCACTGCCTAGAGAAGGCACCTGCAGTACTGGCGTGAGGTGCATTAGCATGGAAATGTGGAGAAGTTTGCATTTCCGCTGTTAATGCCATACTTGTAACTGAATATAAATACAATAATTCAGGATAATATTGCCAACTGAAGATCTGGACTTCAATCTCCAAGACTATCAGCTCATCACTTTAAAAAAAATCACTTTAAATCATAGATAACTAAACTGTTCAAGTTCACTGTACTGTTTTATTGCAAGACAATGAAAGCTGACAGTGTGACTACCGTAAGTTTTATTTTTAGATCAATATTTCAAAGGCTGGCTTAAGAGGAACAGATAGAAGAAAATATAATTCTTCATTCTCCCACTGTTTATTAAATAGGGCTATCTGCAAAACAAAACAGTGTGCATCTCAGAAAGGAATGAAAGGTTTCGTTAAATTAAAGATACAATGTTTTGAAACCACATAATAGAAATCAGCAAGTGGTTGTGAAATTTTAGGAGTTGAACTAGGAAATTTTATTTACAAAGTTAGTCAAATACAATGTGCACAAGATGATGTGGAATAGTTGAAAGCTGTTCTTTGGCACAGGAGGTTTAAATATTGTAAGGAGACTGAGGAACTCATTCACAGCTTTGAGGTAAAGTGTGAGTTTTACCATTGGGTTAGCTCAGTGGAAGGAAAGGAGGAGTTTTGCTCTGCACAAACCATTTCCCTAATAAAATTTATATCACATGAGTATTTGGGTGTCTTATTTTAACCTAAAATCAAAATCTAGACAACCATTATTAGATTGTATCATTTGGCATCATCCATGAACTTCACTATGAACAGTTATCAAAACTATTAATCCAGTATCATCAAACTCCACACACTAGGAAAACATCACATTTTACATTCAATGCTCTCTATGCTGCTAACTACTCTGGACTGTTGGAATCAGAATTCTGAATAATTGTGAGGACACTATTAAATGTGGACTAGTTTATGTGACTTAACTCATGAAGAACAATGACTAACAAAAACTAAATTCAGGTATACTGTACCTCTAGTTTCTGCATTTTCTTCTCCATTGCTGTTTTATCCACTACATCAATCTTGGTTACCACATTTTTTAAATTTTGGTTAGTGGCTCCATACCAATCTGTGTAAGTGTTGAAAGCTAATTCTGACTCTTCCATACTTCGAATCTCTTCTTCCAGGAACTTTATTTGCTCCTTCACGCAAATGTTAGAAACAGAAAGTGAAATGCAGAAAGTGAAATGTCCATTTCTTGACACGAGAATGTTTAGTAATAGCAACAAACTACTATTGCATGAAAGAATAATTAATTTACTAAACTCATTGACTTGTTACTAATTCCTTTCATATCCACTAGAATACAAGATAATTCTTCTCATGGGGGTTATCTGTATTCTCTTCTTAATGTGTGTGTATAGTAATGTGTGTGTGTATGATGTTAAAATGGAGTAATATTTTAGCACTAAAGGAGAAAGATACAGGTGATAAAATTCTATTTATTAATTTTAAGTCTAATTTTCTAGTCTACACTAGGAAATTAGGTAGATAACACTACATCACTCAGGAGTGTGAAAAAGCTACACCTCAAGCAACAGTTAAACTGACCTAATCTCCAGTGTAGACAGCATTAGATTGACAGGAGAATTCTCCCTTCAACCTAGCTACCTCCTCTTGGAGAGTTGAAGTACCTATGCCAATGGGAGCAGCTCTCCTATTGGCTGAAGTTGGCTGAAAGGTCCGTTTCCTATTAACAATGCCCTGATCCATCTAGCCCACTGATATCTAGAAGGGGGAGTGTCGTATATGCACATTGAGATTCTACATCTATGAATAATTTGCTCTTCTTTTGCCCAAATAAATAACACCTACCTCTCTCCCCTCGATTGATATTGCATACTATTATAATGAATGAATTTTCATTACTTACCAGTACATGAAGGATAAGAGCTTGGTACCGAGAGGTAAGCTGGGTAGCTTGATTTCCCATTCTACTGGTGGTATGACTTTCCTCCAGGATTTGCTGAGCCAATATCCCAACTTCCTCAACCTCATCTTTGTAGACTGTGATTTCTTCATGCCATTTCTGAGACAAAAGAAAGACAGCATCAAGTGCATGTGACTACAACCATACATCTTAACACTAGTAATGTAATTGCTTACGCCGGTCAGCACTGCAGACACACTTAACACAGCCATGGGAAAGTGAGCTGGATTCTATTCTGGTTCTTTCCTCAAGAAAAGAGTTGAATATATTCCAGTTCTAGGACCAAACCCTTCTCTCTGTTGTGCCTGTGCACTCTACAGGACAATTGAATTTCAGATCCCACACTGAGATTACAGCCCTGGCAAAATCATCTCTTTACCTGTAAGCTGAGCCAGTTTGAACTGGACTCCCTGAGAAACCATGGCAATGTTGTATTTACAGTCATTTTTCACAGCAGAACTATGCTGTAATGTATAAACCATGTATGATACAGAATGAGTTTTTCAAACAGAAAGGCATTAAATTACCTTCATTTGCTGTAGCTGCATCTCCTTTGTTGCTTTGTCAGACTGCCGCCCGGTCCTGATATTAACTTTCTCCTCCAGCGTCTTAAGCCAGTCATCTACCTTCTGAAACTTTTTCTCCATTAACCTCAGTCTGCTCAGAGTGGTGTTTAGCTGGGTCCTGGCCTCAGAAAGCCTGTGCTGGTAAACTTGCCAATCCTGTCGCACAGACTCCAGTGCTCTGTCTTCTATCTGGGGTATGCCCCAAGGTATCACCTCCTCCCTGCCGTGGAGTGCTGCATTTAATAAGGCCTGTCCCTCTGCACAATTGACCTGAAGCTCCTGCAAGTTTACAATTATAGGGGTTACTTATTCGGATGTTTTATATCGATGGTGGTGATCATTTAGCAGAGTAAACAACAGAGTAAATAAAATCTTTGCTCCCTCGAAGTCAACGGCAAAACCCTTTTGACTTCAATGGAGCCAGGACTTCGTCCAGTGCATTGAAGGTTGAGTATCTTCTACCATGTAGATGTTAGTTTGGTCATGAACATCTTAACACAGACTGGCAGAGTGATTTTTTTTTTACACTATCACTAGTATTGCTCAGTGAATTAAGGGATACATTTATGGCTGAAATGTGCTGTATGGTCCTCTCGCAGCTGCTGAGCTTATCCATAACATCTTTGCTGCATGGGAACTTGGGATCCCTGAGCCCATTCAGCATATCCTTGAACTCAAGACTTTCCTGCTGGCAGCCAGCACAGTATTAGCTTGCTAACGCAGTAACTTTTAAAACCAAATCCATTTCATTACATTCCTGAACCTGTTTTCGATTGCTCTTAGCCAAATGCTTCTTCTTCTCTAGTGTAGGTAAAAACAGCCACAAAGGCAGCACGAAGGATCACGTTTTAAATAAAGCTGATTTTTAAAAAGCATACAAAAATCAAGAAATAGCTGGTTTGGAGAATATTTATGGCCCAGATTCTTTAATAATAAATGTCAGTATTTTCCCCTGTACATATTTCATATACAATTAAAAACCAATTCACAGCATCCTTTATAGGTAAGAATCACAACAGGCTAGTTATTACTCTGTGAGACTACCAACTAGTCCTGATATTAACTTTTTCCTGCAGGGTCTTAAACCAATCTGGTTTTCTTTTGGACTGTGCAATGGCAGGCTTTCCATAAACACATCTGATACACCATAATTTTGTTAGCCCAATTTAGTGTGACGATTCCCAGTTTTCTGATGAGGATATTTGAAACAGAAGACGCACATGGGTGGTGGAGGTTGTTAACTTCAGAACAGAATGAAAACGGCTTTAATTAAAAAAACAATACCAAGAATGGACCATCATTTCATTTAAATTTCATTTAAATTTCATTTCATTGTTCATTTAAACACTGAACAAGAGACCACCACACCAATCTGAAACTTATACTTCTTTTCACATTTATTTCAATAGAACAAAGATCCCATCCTTCATTTTAATAAACTTTCCTTCCATGTAAATATTTTTAAAGTATAATTTTGCAGAGAGATATATATGCATATCCACCCTGACTTTAATCCTTTTAAAAAATTGTGTGTAAAGTTTATCACATTTGCAGCCCTTAATCACAAATTGTCCCACTGACTTCATAATTATATTATATTTGATTAATACTGTATAGATCTTTTGTGTTTTGCTAGGTGAAGAACAGGACTAAAAAATCTCTAACTCAGTTGCTAAGTAATGAAACACTTAAGATTCAATGAATAAAATACTCTAATATTGTAGTATTTCAGTTGATTAAGAGAAAAAGTAGTCTAATGTTTCACCGAAGACCTTCAGATCCTTTCAGTTCTGGTTTTTAGGACCTGACAGTACTGTATTGTAATACTAGATTGTGGACTGAGAGCTGTACAAAGTTTTCCCTTTAAAGACTGACATTCAAGGCCACATTTATCGCAGGATGCAAAATTGGGCAAGTTTTGTGTGAATGTGGCCTTATGGGCTGATTTATGGTTTCAACTAGTAAAAACTCAGTCCCTGAAAGTCAACAGGACTTAACTTTAAAGGTGGCAGGATTGAGCCTACTAGTTGCTCAACAAAGACCTTATACAAGAGTCCTTCTGCAAAATGTAAATTAACTAACAAAACAGAAGTCCAAAGTACATTATATCTAGAGATCTAGGAAACTTACCAGTTTCAGTTTGCAGTGGTTTGTGTGAACCACTTTGCCAGTTATGGTTCAAGTAGGCACTGATCCTTTGAGTTCTGGGTTCAAACTACCGCTGAAACTCAAGGATAACTTAGCTGAAAATGTTAGGTTTTACCTGATATTTTTGTACAGTTCTACTTCCACTGTATATTTAAATAAAATAATAATACCAACAATAATATACTCAGAGCCTAAAAAGGAACTGCAAGGATCTGAAGCAAGCCTTTGATGAAACAATATGTTTGGGAAAGAGTCAACATGGCTTTTGTAAAGAAAAAGCATGCCTCACTAATCTTTTAAAATTATTTGAGGATGTCAGTAAGTATGTGGACAAGGGTGATCTAGTGCATATATTGTATTTAGACTTTCAGAAAGCCTTTGACAAGGTCCCATACCAAAGGTTCTTAAGCAAACTAAGCAGTCATGGGACAAGAGGGAAGGTCCTCTAATGGATTAGTAACTGGTTAAAACATAAGAAAAAGGGTAGAACTAAATGGTCAGTTTTCACAATGGAGGGAAGTAAGTAGTTGGGTCCCTGAAAGATCTGTACTGAGACATGTGCTGTTCAACATATTCATAAATGAACTGGAAAAGGGGGGTGAACAGTGAGGTAACAATACAAAATTACTAAAGATAGTTGTCTGCAGATTAAGTCCAAGGCTAATTGCAAAGAATTACATAGGCATCTCACAAAACTGGGTGACTGTGCAACAGAATGGCAGATGAAAGTCAATCTTGAGAAGCGCAAACACATATTCGAAAAAATAATCCCAACAATACATACAAAATGATTGAGTATAAATTAGCTGTTACGACTCCAAGATCTTTTCTGAGTGATCAATATTAATTCTCTGAAAACGTCTGCTTAATGCACAGCAGCAGTCAAAAAAGCTAACAATATTAGGAACCATTAGGAAATGGATAGATAACAAGACAATAAATATCATAATGACTCTATAAATGCCCCATAATGCTCTATATATGCCCACACCTTGAATACTGCATGCAGCTGTTTTCCCCATCTCAAAAAAGATATTAGAATTTTTAAAAGTGCAGAATAGGCAATGAAAATGATTAGCGGTATGGAACAGCTTCATATGAGGAGAGAAATTAAAAAGACTGGGATTGTTCATCTTAGAAAAAGTGATGGCAAAGGGGAGGATATGATAGAGGTCTATAAAATCATGATTTGTAAGGAGAAAGTTAATAGGAAAGTGTTATTTACCCCTTTATGTAATACAAGAACTAGGGGTCACCCAATGAAACTTATAGGCAGCAGGTTTAAAACAGACAAAAGGAAACCCTTCTTCACATAATGCACAGTCAGCCTCTGGAACTCATTGCTAGGGGATGTTGTGAAAGCCAAAAGTTTAACTGGGTTCAAAGAAGAATTCCATAAGTTCATGTAGAATAGATCCAAAAATGGCTATTAGCCAAGATGGTCAGGGATGCGATCCTATGCTCTGGGTGTCCCTAAATGTCTAACTGCCAGAAGATGGGACTGGACAACAAGGGATGGATTGCTCAATAATTACCCTGTTCTGTTCATTCCCTATGAAGCTCCTGGTATTGGCCACTGTCTGAAGACAGGATATTGGCCTTGATAGACCACTGATCTGAACCCAGCATGGCAGTTCTTACGTTCTTAAGATGAACAAGTAGGCTGGAGACAAATTGCTTGTCCCTTTGAAGTCAATGGGAGTTTTGTCATTGGAGCCAGGATTACACTCTCATTTTGTGCCAATAGAATAAGTGGCATACAGGTTTCTCATTTGTATTTACAAATCAAGTAGTTAGACATAATGTAGATGTCATTATTTGGGCCTGCAAATGGGAGGTCCTGTTGAAGTCCCCTTGAAAACCAAGGCCTCTAAGTCTTTTGCATATCGAGAATGTGTTTTGTAAAACAACAGAAAAGTTGCAGTACTGTGCATTAAATTTGTTTTCAAGATAAACAACGAATTCAACTTCTCTGTCATGCAATTATTGTTATTTTATTTTACAAGTGGAGTAAGTTTGGGTGCCACGCATACCATACCTGTAGGTCTCGGAGCGTTGACTCATGTGTCTGAGCATCACCTTCAAGATGCGATAAACATTCAAGTTTTTCCTGTTCCTTTTCCAGCCATATTTCAAAGGCCTTCAGTTTTCTTTGGTACTCATGATGTAACTGAAGCAATCTCTCAGATTTGTTTACAGCCTCCTGTTTGTTAAAAATACTTCATTATAGCCAGAACCAGCTAAGTGATTATAACTCCTAGAAATGGGCCCATGCACAAATTTTGGATTTAGAGCTGAACTTTCCCAAAGTTCAGGGGATCTGGATTCAGGGAGATGGTTTGTGTAATTATAGAAAGATACAGAAATAATCTACATCTGTATCTATCAAGATACAGATATAGATTCAGATGGGAACTTTAGCTAAGTTTGGGGGTCTTTGGATTTGGTCTTTTGTTTTGAGCCCATTTCTAGTTAAAGCATTGATTAATAGTAACAACAGGCCTGATTTTTTATTTCATTTACTTTGTTTTTAAACAAGTGCAACTCCAGTGACTTAATTGCAATTATTCCTGATTGCCGTGTGAGCTCAGAATCTGTCCCATTTTTTTTTTCAGGAGTCCCTTGTCCACTACATAACAATAATAGTTTCACCTCCTATTTAGGGTATATAATAGCTTTCATTAAGGAGAATCTCAAAGTGTTTTGCTATATCTAAAGATGACTTTGCAAATCACCAAGAACCAGACTGTGAACCCTATACTTACACTGATGAACAATCACTTCCATGAGTAGTCCTTCTGATTTCATAATCTGGCCCTAAAGCACTGCCACATCTGGGGCACAACATAATAGCAATCATATGGCAGTAACCAAACAGTGTTTTCAGAGGCAATATTAAAAGATTATCTGCAACGGAAACTGCAAGCAGTAATTACAAGCAGAAGAGTTTGGTCAAGACAGTAGGGTTAACTGCCACACTTACTAAATGTGTCATGAGATTTTTGCTGGCTACCAGAGGGTTAGGCTTCATTTTTACATCTCATCTAAAAGACAGCACCTCCATCACAATAACCCAGCATTATGCTCGAGCACTGTTTCAGGACGGATTGAGAATCCCCAACACTATTATTGCACCAAGGTTTCCTATCCACATTTTGTTCAGGCCCTCATTGTTTTTTTAAATCAAATGTCACAAAACCACCGAGTATATATAGTTTTAAAAATAATGAATTTTTGAAGATATTGTATTACAACTCCTTTAGCCTTCATCAGTCTGTGACATAAAACTTTCCAAAACCTCTTCTGGGCTGGTGTTGGAATCAGCCAGCACTTACCACTGAGTGTAATGCTTACCGTGATGGATCAGAGGACATGGAAGTCAATGGCACTTGGCCCAGTAATAAGCACTATGTTTAGTAGTAACTGTTTGTAAAATTAAACCCCTGGTGAATTACTTAATGGTTTGTCTAGTGTTTACATTTGCTGTAGGACATGCATTTATGGTCAAACAAAATCCTTATTTGTATTTGAACAGATCTTTCTAAGTTTTCGGTCTTGTTGGGTGAAATCCTAGCTGTACTAAAGTCAATGAGAGTTTTGCTTTTGAATTCAATAGACACAGGATTTCACCTGTTGGTTTTTTTTCTGATTCAGAACCTCAATTTCCTTTCTCTAAAGTTCTGAACCTTCACAGGTACTAAAGACACTAGAATAGAACTAAATTTTCTATTAAACAGATAAATCAAATTCAATCTACTCCCATAATTATACACATTAAAAATTCTGTAATAAACAAAAAGGTCCTCTCTCCCTCCACCCCAAACTCAAAGAAAAACATTGGAATACTGCCAAGACAAACTGTACCATTGTCCTGTCTTTGAGCAACCTGTATCGTTCTTGGAGGTCCTGGAGTTCAAGTTGGGATACATAATGCTCAGTCATGCCAGCACCTTTTGCTTCAATAGTCTCCAGTAGACTGCTGTGACTAAGCACTTCTTCACTGAGTAACTGCAGGGGACACAGTAAACGAACAGGTTTACTAATGAACAATATTCATACAAGCCCAGAGACAGCTTGATTGTTTGTAAGGTAATTAGTGGGTTTTTTGCCTGTTAGTTTGTTGTTTACATATATTGTTCTTACAGATTCTGCTTTCCAATATGCCTGCACAGGTCTAAGTGACAGTGGAATTTTGCTAACTGAATTTTTTATGGCTCAAGTTCCTCCAAGACTAATTTCTTCCACCTTGCTTTTTCTCACATAAACACACAACAGTGTGTACATTAGGAAAAAACCCCAAAAGGCAGAGATCCCTATCAAAATACAACTCCACTGCACATACTCCTCTCCCCCTGGGGAGAGGATGAGGGTGAGAATGAATCACACATGACAGATGTTAGCCATATTGCTTAATGCACTACTGAAAGGCACTCAGATGCTACAGTGGTTAAAGGGATGTGTGTGTGTGTAAGAACCTATCTAGAATAAGGCTTCACTGGAGAAATAACAGCAATAATTTCATTACATGGTAATTAATAACCATTTACATTAGGCACCTAGGTGTCACTTTGGGCCTTTAACTCCTTTAATTGGCTATTTACCGCTATCAAATGTCTGACTAAAAGCACATTATTACTTAACTTACATGCAATATATAACTATAATGTAGAATAGGCCTGATTCACTGTTGTCCTACAAATTGGGTAGTTATTTACACCAGTGCAGAAGCAATGATGTAAAGTAAAACATGTCCATTTCAATTTGGTAGCATACTGTGTCACTTTGCACAAGGATATGAGAGAATGAAGAGAACAGAAACTTGAAGATTTATGTCTAAGGCATTTGTGTTTTTTTAAGTCAGTTGGCCAAAAGTTGAACTTCACCCTACCATGAATAGATTTCCTGTCTGTATAGCTTATAAATCTATTTTTTCCAGCAATTAATGGCTGCTACTGTAGAATTTAATGAGAAAATAGGACTTCATTCTGAAGTGTCTGTCTGATTGATGTCTAGAGGGTACATCACGGTAGCATCTAGGCACCAAACATTTGTATCTGTCTGTTTAAACATTGTAATATTTATTCCATTATAATATACAATAAAACTATTACCAACAAGGATTTTTCTTAAAAATATAGTAAACAAACCTTTGCTTTGCTGAGGACAGCTGTTTTTTCCCTCAGCTCTGCACACTGTCTCTCAGAAGCATTCATGCTTGTTTCTACTTTGTCCATCCAGCTGGAAAATTTACAAACATCATCCTGGTAACTTGTCCATTTCGACAGAGCTCCTTCCAGCTGACTACAATTTAAAAATATGTATCAGTTGATATCTCATTGCTAGAATAACATGAGATAAGGCAATATACAGTTATT
Organism: Mesoclemmys tuberculata; assembly: GCA_007922155.1. Classification (NCBI taxonomy): domain Eukaryota; kingdom Metazoa; phylum Chordata; order Testudines; family Chelidae; genus Mesoclemmys; species Mesoclemmys tuberculata. Next base: position 25,548,478 of record ML675604.1, on the reverse strand, counting down.
TAGGTCTCATGTTTGTTAGGGGACAGAATGAAAGGAGACATGTAATATGCTGAACTGCCCTACAGAAAATTGCAAGAAACTGTGGTCTGCTACAGATCTCGGTTGACTAATATACAGAAGGACATCAGTATTGAGGCTACTTGTCCACATTTGAAAGGGATAGTAAAGGGCATTACAGTCCCAGCATACCCCTCAGCCATGTGTACACTAGCTGTAGTAAATATATGGGTAAAATGTGGTATAAAGGGATAGACTCTATAAGTCTTGAGTTCAAGTACCCTACTTTATAGCTTATCATACATTAGGGAGCAGTTACTATCTACGGATAGTCTTGGCTGTTTCAAACTTGGAAATATTTGTAACTAGTGATGCTCACCATATCAGGCTGCATTTTTCTGCATTTCCTTTTTATTTAAGCATTATCACCATGACTCTCATTGACAGTGATGGAATTACCACCATAATATTTTATATAACATTATTCCATCCTTTGAGGTCATGAGTATCTCCCAATAAAGTGCCTAATGGCATAGAGGTCTCTTGAAGTCAGGACCTTGCAGGATTGGGTCCTTCATTTTCTTAATGTCCCTTTTGTATGGATACCATACCATGGTTTTCGTATCGCAGAGAGATTAAAATAACTGAATGAAACTTAAAATATCTGAAAATAAAGCTTACGATCAAATTATTAATACAGAAACCATTTTAATAGTAACAATAATGGGCTGTTTACACAGCAAATTAGTATGCGGCAAGCCAAGATGTGAATCTACAGCACACCAGCATGGCGCCCAATAACTCGGTGTATGGACACAAGCAGTGGAAGTCCCAGAGTACCCTGTAGTAGTGTTCACATGACAAGGTACAGCACGGCAAGTAGCTGTGCTGTAGATTCACACCCTAACTTGCACCGCACTAATTTGTCGCACAGCGAAGTCCTTATGCTATAGTTATATTCCTAGTTAAACGCATCACTGAATTTTCCTTAGTCCGAGTCTTGCTCTTGTAATTATATGCAATGGTGCTGTAGCGGCATTGGTCCCAGGATATTAGATAGAAAAGGTAGGTGAGCTATTTTCTTTTACTGGACCAATTTCTGTTGGTGAGATACACCAGCTTTTGACCTACACACAGCTCTTCTTCAGTTCTGGGAAATGTACTAAGAGCGTCACAGCTAAACACAAGCCATAAATCCAGTGTCTCTGTTAAGATGGTGATTTTTATTAAATTATTATTTTTAAAAATATTATTTAGTAAAAATCAGTCTTAATAAACACACTGGATTTATGGCTTATTACAATAATCTGTATCCCACTAATCCTGCTTTTTGTCCTATGACTATAGGGATGTTACCGGGCCACTTCACCTGGAATGGTCTCTTAGAATGTGTGCTAACAACTTATGCTAAACTATCTTTTCCATCTTGTATTTAGCTGTGACACTCATAGTACTTTTCCCAAGCCTGAAGAAGAGCTCTGTGTAGGTCAAGAGCTTGACTCTCTCACTAACAGAAGTTGGTCCAATTCAAGGTATTACCTCACCCACCTTGTCTCTCTTGTAATTATAGGACTTCAGGAGATAACGCTAATGTTTTTAAACTGTGTTGTCTTCCATTACCATTCCACACTCACATCTCTTTTTTACCTTTTACAGTGAATGCAAGAGGACAAGAGAGAAGCCCACGTTTCCTTAAGTGCGTGCAACTGTTGTTCAATGACAGGCACTCCCTCTGGAGAAGTGTTTTGCAGAACAGATTCCCCTCTTGTCAGCATCATTTTCATCTGGATCTCCTTCTCTTGCTTCACCAATAACAGTCCCTAGAAAGCAAATCAGATCTTGTTCTAGCCTTATTGTCATGGCGTGTATGTAGTTCTTCTCCCGCATGGAGAGGAAATGGTTAATAAACTTCACTGGAAAAGAGCTGTTATTTTGAATGGATTGTACAAGCCTTTTATTCAGGGCTGGGGTTGATAGCTGGGCCTCACTAGTGAGGCAGGCCTTTCAAAGGAAGGATTTGGGCCATAGAAAGAAACCCTAGCACTCGGAGAGAGAGAGAGTTTTCCTGGAATCTGGATAGAAAGGGCTTTACTCTACAGGTTTCAGAATTGATCATTATAAGGAAGGAAGAGAATATGAACTAGAACTCTCACTGTTGCTATAGTGATGCACAGAGAACTATTTGTGGCATAAAAGCCCTTTTCCTGTGATGCTGATATAAGACTGTGTTTAAGACCTACTTACAACACTGGTGTACCTCAACTTTTGCACTCTGGTGACCCTACTATTGCCAAAGCAGAAGGCAAATAAAAAGAATGCAAAATTTATTATTTGTTAAAAATCTCACAATTTTTAAACCAATCTCATAATTTTGGGGGACTGACTCCGGATTTTTGAATGCAGGAAATTGATAATATTGTGGCCATGCTCTGGATGCCTAGTGTTACATACATTAACATAAACATGAGCATCCACCACCTTTTTTTGGTGGGGTACTGCGGAGCGTGCAGTGTGTTTCTGTGCAGTGGTATCTGTTGACATTCTCTTTAAATGCAGTGCTCCCCCAACTGTGGTGTTGCAGTGCACCACCCCCCATGCAAGAATCTATCCGAGAAACACAACCTACCCCCAAACGAGCAATGTATTTATTACTAAAAACAAACAAACAACCCATCCTAACAGAATGTGTGGTTACACAATACAGCACTCAAGTCACTTCTAGTATTAGACAAACAGTGTGACTGTGTAACTAAAGACATCACATTTTCTCCCTATAACCTTAGCTAACCATGTACAATCTTGATATTTTTTCTTCAGTATTTACATCATTTTCCATGTCATAATGGTCCAGTATATCTCTCTACTGACAAACTATTTACAATCAGCCCTTTTTACCCCAAAAGGCAACATTTTTCCAAATGTTTTTTTTTTAAGTGAATGAAAAATTGATGTTTGAATTTGGCAAACTTAATTATAGTGGTCACTTTTTCATAGCAATTGGAGTAATGTGTCCTACATGTACGATTTTTGTAGCCATTTGTTTACATACCTCCAGTTTTAACATCCTGCTGTCTAGAACACTTTTGTCTGCTGTGGGGTGACAGTAAGATCCTAGCATATGAATTACATCAGCCATCCAGTCCTGGAGTTCTTTCACGCCATGAGAGAACTGATGGTGCTCTGCAACAATCCTATCCATTCTGGAAACTTTCTCCTGAAATTCATATAGAAATAAACACTACCAGCCATTTCATTGATCGTTCTCTTTCAATATGCACTTAGAGCTTTAGACATAGGTAGCTGAACTATGAGTAAATGTGCAGTTATAGACTTTGCACATACAAATATGCATGGTGTATGCACTATGTATGCATGTTCCTATTTTACAAGTACACTCCATTTAGTCCCCCAATTTAGAAGATTTGGTTCTTCAAATGCCCCTTCAGTCTATTCAATGGACGAACAGATCAAAGTGTTTAAACAAATCAGTCAGTCTCCTAAAAAACTACATTAGCAAAACCACTTGAAGGACCTAGTTATAAGTGAGAATTTTATTTAACAGAGTAGCCATTCTCATGTACACTTCTTAGATTCATAGGTTCCATGGTCAGAAGGGACCACTGTGATAATCTAGTCTCACCTCCTGTATAAACACAGGCCAGAGAACTTCCCCAAAATAACCATTAGAGTATATCTTTTAGAAAAACATCCAATCTTGATTTTAAAATTGTCAGTGATGGGGAATCCACAATAACACCTGGTAAATTGTTCCAATGGTTAATTATGTACACCATTAAATACGTATGCCTTATTTGCAGTCTAAATTTGTATACATGCAATTTTCAGCCATTGGACCATATTATTATACCTTTCTTAGGTAGACCAAAGAGCCTATTATTAAATATTTGTTCCCCAGGCAGATATTTAGACACTGTAATCAATTCACCTCTTAACTTTCTCGTTGTCATGCTAAATACATTGAGCTTTTTGAGTCTATCACTGTAGGGCATGTTTTCTAATTCTTTAATCATTCTCATGGCTGTTCTCTGAACCTTCTCCAATTTATCAACATCCTTCTTGAATTGTAGAGAGCAGAACCGGTCATAGTATTCCAGCAGTAGTTGCACAAGTGCCAAATACAGAGGTAAAATAACCTCTCTACTCCTACTCAAAATTCCTCTGTTTATGCCACCCAGGATCACATTGGCTCTTTTGTTCCACAGGGTCACACTGGGAGCTCATATATTTAAGTCATTATCTGCTCCCACCCCAAAACTTTTTCACAGTTACTGCTTCCCAGCATAGAGTCCACCATTCTGTAAGAATGACCTACATTCTCTGTTCCTAATACATACATTTAGATTTAGTCATATCAATACACCTAATGTTTGATTCCACACAGTTTATCAAGCAATCCACATCACTCTGAATCAGTGACCTCTGTCCTCATTACTTCCCACTGCCCTAATTTTTGTATCATCTGAAAACTATCAGTGATGATTTTATGTTTTCTTTCAGGTCATTGATAAAAACATTAAATAGCATAGGGCCAAGAACTGATCTCTGAGGGACCTCATAGGAAAAACAGCCACTCTGTGATGATTCCCCGTTTATAATTACGTTTTGTGGTAAAGTCAGGCGACAGGGCTACCAAAGGGTATACCAGGGCCAGTATGTGGGTCCTAAAGGGCTAAAGGTCCTTCACCCTACAGGCAGAAAAGAGATTGCAGCAGGGCAATTAGAAACACCTGGACCCAATGAAGGGCAATGCCAGGTGTACTTAAACCCTGCCTTCCCAGGAGGGGAGGAGGGAACAAACCAGGAGGAAGCTGCCAGAAGACTTGTGGCAGTTGGAGGACAAGGTTCCCTCCCAGACCAGGAGACAAAGCTCCTCTACAGCCAGGGGAGATGAGGTAGCTGGGGGTGCCCTAGCCCAAGAAGAGAGGTAAAGCACGAGACCCACCAGGGGGAAGCGGGCAGTTTGCCACATGTGGCATCAGGTGTGGGATTTCGCGCACTGGACTTAAGCCAGGGCGGTTCTACCCCACAACACTCCCAAGATGGAGGATGTGGTGAATGCCCTGGTGCAAGCCACAGCTGCCCAGAAGGAAGCCACCCGGGTCCAGGCAGCCGCCCAGCAGGAGGTCGTGAGGTTGCAGCAGGAAACCAACCACCTCCTGGTGAGCCAGGCTACCCAGGACCGCGCCTTACTGCAGAATGTGGTGGGCCAGCTGAGAGTCCTGGTGAAGCGATGCAGGAACCAAGAGGGGGCGGAGCCTATACAGGCACGCAAGTACTTGCAGAATATGACGCAGGGAGATGATGTGGAGGTATACCTGCTTGCCTTTGAGAGAATGGTCCAGCGGGAAGCCTGGCCTCGAGAGCAGTGGGCCAGTATCCTCACCCCGTTCCTAGGGGGGGGAGCCCCAGAAAGCCTACTATGATATGGCAGCAGAAGCTGCTGCGGACTACCCCCAGCTGAAGGCAGAGGTCCTCGCCACGTTGGGGGTGACGACAGCCACATGGGCCCGGAGGTTCTATGAGTGGAGGTACCAGGAGGGTCAGGCACCGAGGTTCCAGCTTTTTGACCTGGTTCACCTGGCGTGGAAATGGCTATGCCCAGAGCCTCATAGCACGGATCGAGTTGTCGAGACCCTTGTCCTAGACTGGTTCGTGAGGGAACTGCCACCCGACCTGCGGGAGGGGGTTAGCTGGACTGACCCCACGTCATACGATGACATGGTCACTCTCGTCGAGACACAGTTGGCAGCCAGGGGGCTCTCTCAGACTGCCAAGGAAGAAGGGCACCGGAAAAAGGGGTTGTTCCCTGGCCCAAGGGCCCAGACTCCCAAGACACCAGGCAACCCCATGCTGGGGAGAAGGGGGGGGGGCTGGAGAGTGGCCTGAGCCCACCAAGGGGTTTAAGGATCCCAGGAGAGGGGGTCCCAGCCTGAAGTCGGGCAGCCAAAATGATGGGGGGCTGTCACCACCTGGATACAGGTGTTACCAATACGGGGAACTGGGACATATAGCAGCCCATATAGCAGACTAAAGCATGTCTTCTAAAAAGACATTAATTCTTGACCTGAAGACAGCAAGAGATGGAGAATCCACCACTTTCCTTAATAGTTTGTTCCAATGGTTAATTTGCATCTAATTTGAATTTGTTTCACTTCAGCTTCTAGCTGCTGGTTTTGGTTAGGCCTATGTCCATCATCTTCCATCCTTTTATTTCATATAGGGGCCTTGCCTTGCCTTAATTCGTCACAGACTGAATTACTTCAATACACTCCACCCAGGGCTGCATCTGAAGATCACTTAGAAAATGTTGGCAGTACACAATGTGAGCACATACTTTTGTAGAAGGTGTCTCACAGCTCTGCTCAGGCAGTGGTACTCTACTGATGCTTTGAGTAAGGATCTTTGGGATTCCCCCATACAGGAAGGCACATACCCCCTGCTCTCTGTGACATCCCACAAACACCCTTTCTCAGACTTTAAGATGTGCAAGGAATTCCATTAGTTTCAATTTGTGACAACTTCCCTATATCTCTTTTCCTTTCCTGTGATTTTTGTTATCATGGAGCGCATGATACAATGTACAATTTTTTTTTTTTTACATCAGATGACTATGTTTCATAATTCTCTATTTGTGAACAGTTAGTTGACAGATTAAACTAGTAATGAGTAAATATAGAAATGAGATACTTTATTAAAAGATCTCCAATAACAAATCTATTATTCATAATGATTTATATTACAGGAGTGCCTGCAGTCTCCCAATGAGATCAGGGCCTCATCATGATAGACATCAAAAGAGCGATAGTCCTCGTCCTAAAGAGCTTACAATCCAAACCGACAAGGAAGACAGAGAGTAAGAGGGGAAAAGGAGGCACACAATGATGAAGTGACTTCCCCAATGTCACACAGTAGGTCAGTGGGATAGATGGGTATTGGATGCACATCTCCCAAGACTCAATTCAGTGTCCATGCCACTGGATAATGCTACCTCTCACTGACAATTCAAAACCACCTTAAACAGCTAACAAATACTTTAAAAAATGCTGAAAACTAATGTACCAAGTTCTAGACAAAGACATTCACAAAGCAGATAATAAACTTTAAGATGAGGACTGGTTAAGTAATAGCAACATTTCAGTATGGTGGTTCTACATAAAATACCCCCAAGTTTTGAAAAATAATCACTCTACATGCTCCTGGGGATACCAATTATCAAACTAAATGATCTTAATTACTGTAAAACATGGCTTATTTTTTTCATTCAAAACACCTACATTTGTTCCATTTAAAACATAACTCCCCACTAACTATCACAGTTTTTGTGGGGAGGAAGGAATTACATGTACATGTCGTCTCAGTTTCTCTTCTCAGAGAGATGCACTGGAAAAAACAATTAGCTTGGTGTTCAATTAGATTAGCTACTTATGCACACTTTTCCCCACTCTGCCACAAGCCTCAGCCATAGAATAAATCAGACATACCGTACAGTGCAGCAGCAAGACAACTGCGATATTTCAGAATTCAACCACTCAGTTTTACATCGGTTGCATTCACATGAGCTGCCTGAAAGCACACACAGTAGGTGCATTACCTTTGTTAGCTTGCTTAGAGCTAGGTATTGAGAAGATAGCCGAGACACTCTGCGCATAAAGCTTTTGCTGGCAGCTTCCTCCTCCCACAGCTGCTGAGCTTTTTCTTTCAGCCTGTTGAGCTGACGCTCGTGGCAGCTTATTTCCTCAAGGACAGACTGTAAAGCATAAGCATGTTACTATTAAGTGTGGGTGCAAAAGAGCAAGCAAAAAAGAAAGCACGCAGCCCTGATAACATGGAAATTAATGCACTGGCCATCAGCAAGCATCGTGAAAAAGGCAGCAGTTGGTCACTAAGCATGTGAGAGATACAGTTACAGAAAGGAACCAATGCATGTCATCAGGAAGCGCTGAGACACAAAATTTGCTTGAGGATTGAAGTAAGCCCCAAAACTGGATGCAGTCTTAGCTGGAGATAAGGGTTCCAGCATGACCATACGTTTATTAGTAATAGGTGATACCGGAAACCAGGATGGGGAGGGCTGTTTGTGTTTTTAGGGCCTTATCACCTGTAACTTTTGTTGTTCTCTCCTCTTTGCAGGGAGATCATGAAGTCGACTACTGCTTTCTTGCACCATTTTCTCAGTTGTGCTCAGCCAGTCCTGGAGAGGCTCAGCACTTACTTCAAAGTCCTTCATCTGTATCTTTAAGTTCTGTGAAGACATACGATGTGTAAATTAAAAAAAAAAATCAATGCACCACTATGATTGTTGCAATGTTATTATGCAACCTGTAAACCAAGCACAAATGGATGATAAGGTGCACGGGCACTACCAAGTCTCTGGTGGATGAAGGGTTCATTTCAGCTCTGCTTTCTCTCCCACACGGCACAGATAGTCAGGGGAAACACTATGTATGGGAGCCAAAGTGATTTAAAAAATGCATGTCTTCACACCCAGGAGCCGTAGGATTTGGTTGAACCCCATCCTGAGGATTATTTATTCTATTTCTTTTCTTAGACTCATAGAACTTGAAGGGACCACAAGAGGTCTTCTAGCCCAGTCCCCTGTACTCAAGGCAACACCAAGCATTATCTAGACAGGTGTCTGTCCAACTGCTCTTAAAAATCTCCAATGACAGATTTAATAACCTCCATAGGCAATTTATTCCAGTGCTTAACCACTCTGATAGTTAGGTTTTTCCTAATGTACAACCTAAACCACCCTTCCTGCAATTTAAGACCATCGCTTCTTGTCCTATCCTCAGAGGTTAACAGAACATTTTTTCACCCTCCTCCTTGTAACAAACTTTTATGTACTTGAAAACTGTTATATCCTCCCTCGGTCGTCTCTTTTCCAGACTAAACAAACCCAATTTTTCCAATCTTCCCTCATAGGTCATGTTTTCTAGACCTTTAATTATTTTTGTTGCTCTTCTCTGGACTTTCTCCAATTGGTCCACATCTTTCCTGAAATGTGGCACCCAGAACTGGACACAATACTCCAGCTGAGGCCTAACCAGCACAGAAGTATTACTTTTTGTGCCTTGCTCACAACATTCCCGCTAATACATCCCAGAATGATATTTGCTTTTTTTTTTTTTTTGCAATAGTGTTACACTGTTGACTCAGATTTAGCTTGTGATCCACTATGACCCCCAGATCCCTACTGTTTCCTAGTAATTTCCCATTTTATATGCATGCAACAGATTGTTCCTTCCTAAGTGGAGAACTCTGCATTTGTTCTTATTAAATTTCATCCTACCTACTTCAGACCATTTCTCCTGATTGTCCAGATCATTTCAAAGTTTAATCATATCCTCCAAAGCACATGCAACCCTCCCACCTTGATATCATCTGCAAATTTTATAATTTATCTAAATCATTGATGAAGACGTTGAACAGAACTGGACCCAGAACTGATCCCTGTGGAACCCCACTTTATATGCCCTTCCAGCTTGACTGTGAACCACTGATGACTACTGTCTGGGAATGGTTTTCCAACCAGATATGCACTCATCTTACAGTAGCTATCATCCTTATCTATTTAAATACATGTTAGAATTAAAGATTTAGAATGTGGGACTAAAATTTCTGGATTTAGAAGGATCAATCCCAGCCTTTGTTCAAGTCCATGTGAGAACAGCACAGGGCATGTCCACTTCTACTGAATGGCATCTCTCCAAACACACACTCAGACAAATAAGGTCAGGTCCTCAGGTGATATACACTGGTGCTGCTCCATTGTCTTCAGTGCTGATTTACATCAGATGAGGATCTGGCCCAAAGAGTTTCCTGCATTATCTTTCAATGAAATGTAAAACTAACTTAAAAGATATTCTCAAACGCAACAAGAAGTTAGGGGGCTTGAAACAGGGATCCCTGGGAGAGGTCTTATGGGTCTGAAGTTCTGTGTAATGGTCCCTTCTGAACTTAAAAAACTACAACCTTAAGTATCCTGTAAATTTTAAAGATGTTTACTTGCTATGCTTGTTGAATGAGACATTTTGAAAGGAACAGACTAATACAGCATCCCATTGTATCTATGATTAAAATATTTGCTTGGGTAATTCTTAATTGCATTTCAGTGACGTCCAATGGGACAAACAGGAAGAGCCAGATTCTGATACTACTAAACATGAGTAATATTACCTTTCTATTTGAGCTGGTCCATTTAAGTCACTGGAACGTCTCAGGGAGCAAGGGTACCAAAGTCTTGCCCTAAAATAATGTATTTGTATGCACTTTATCTTAGCTAAGTATTAGATGAAGCTCAAGCTGCTGAGGTTGGGTCAGATTCCACCATCCTCTACTTTGACTAGTACCTTACTATATGAGCTATGCCATTTAAATCAATGGGCTGACTTATATGGTAAGGAACTACTCACAGGGAGGAAGGGTGGCAGAATCTGACCTCTGAGCTTAGCTATTATCCAGCTGCGTCAAAGGAGGGGCACTGATATCTAGCTGTCTTAAACCCATAGATTCCAAGGCCAGAAGGGGCAACCACATCACCTAGTCTGACCTACTGTATATCACAGGCCACCAACACCACCCAGCACTCGTACATTAAACCTAATAACCAAAATTAGGCCAAAATATTACTCCCCATAGAAGATTAAATTATTATATGCGATAGGGAGAGAATAGGAGGGACCAAGGCACACCAATACTCCTGCAATGGCAGGAAATTGGTCAAGTGAGATATACCCAAGATAAACCCAGCAAGTGATCTACACTCCACACTGCAGAGAAAGGCAAATGCCCACCAGGCCACTGCCAATCTGATCGGGGGGATTTTCCTTCCTGAACCCACACATGGCAATCAGTTAGACCCTGAACATGTGAGCAAGAACCAGACAGCTGTACTCGGTAACAAGAAATGTAAAGAAGTCGGTCTATCAAGCTGAGAATCCATTTTCTCTTTGACTGGTTCCATACCTCCAAAGTAGATTCCTTCTGGTGCAAGGTGGAGAGAAAATTTTTCCAGTCTTCTTTAGCAGTAATAACTTTGGTCTGGATAACTTTAGCCTTTTCTTGGGGCAGAATAGTGCTCAGCAGTTCTCCTTTGCACACCACCATGTTTAGTTTATGCTGGCCATTTTCACTTTCAGATAAGGATTCCTTGGCAAAACAAATTAGCCAATTAGTTATAGATAACATGCAGAAAGAGCTTTCACAATCACACTAATTAATGTTTGTTTAAATACATCCCATTGTATACCTAGGAAAATCAGAGGCTTTAAGGACAACAGCCACCTAGAGCAGAGGTATCATAAGTATAAACAAAAGGGATACTAACAAGCTAGGATGGTATGTGAATTCATAAAATGACGCATCCTTTACTTGGATAGATACCTCTTTGAAAATCTCAATGTGTTGCAAGAAGAAGCACTACTAGGGATTCAGTAGGTGGCAGGCATACTTTGCTCAGAGTAGGTAATCAACCAATACCCAGGCATGAAGATCTCAGTTATTTTGTTACTGGAGTGAGAATTTTTTAGATGACATTTAGGCTGGGTCCACACTGATGGCGGAATTTGCCGCCATCAGATCGACTGCTCTGGATCGACTGAGTGGTCTCTGTAGACCCGCTCAGTCGATCCAGCAAGGGACGCAGGAAAACCACTCCGGTAAGTGGCATAGCGTTGCGTCAAAGGGAACAGTGCAGTGTGGACGGCGCGTGGAGGAGACGCTGCAAAGTCGACGGGCGATACGCAAGTGATTTATGTCACTTGCATATCTCTCATCGACTGCTGCCGAATCCGCAACGGTAAGTGTAGACTGGGCCATATATAGCAGAAATTACTTGGAATCTTCAATACCACACAGGCCTTTTAAAAGCAAAACAACAAGAGTGTGTGGACAAACTCCAATTGTGGTAGCTATATTTACTCCCCCAATTTGAGGTATTCTTTACTTCACATGGATATGTCAATACGCAGATTTCAAAATTCCAACTCAAGTGTATCAGTTTTTCAGTTATGAGTATGAATTTTTTGAGTATGATTCGTAAAAGTATTTTGTAATCCTTTAGATTGAAAGGAAATGTATAACTAAATATATTAATTAATTAATTATTACCATAAAATGCATAAAGCTTCAGAATTACCTAATCAAATTATCTCCATGTTGAGAAGTTATGGGCTTAATGCAGAAATTACTGGGTGAAGTTCTGCGTTATGCAAGAGGTCAAACGAGATGATCATAATGGCTCCTGTGTCCCTAAAAGCTATGACTGAAAACCTGGCCCTTCTGAGGTAAATAGGAGTTTTACATTATGAATCTATGAATGTTTACTGAACTCAAACAGGCTAATGTATTTTTAACTGTTGGAGAGATTAAGGAATGAAAGTACATATGGTTTCTTGAGAAATTCCTGGAGGTATTAGCAGAATTCCTTTTCTGTAGATAAAGTATATACTGTGCAGAGCAATCATGAGTTTATACTTTTAGGCAGAAAGAGAGTAATTGATTATTTTAATCATGCAAGGTTTGCATGATGATTAAAAAATTCTTGCCACTGCTCAAATCAAAAACCTAAGATTAAATGGACTGACGCTCCTGTTATTCCCAAACAGGGTCACCAGAAACAGCCAAAGAGTTTTCTCCTTCTAAAGTGGGCTTCCTTGGATTAAAAAGTGGAGATATTAATCCAACATCAGAAGAATTTTAAGTACAATTCCAAGGAGAAGTTATCTGTTTTGGGACTTGGAATTCCCAAATAAGCTGTTAGAGAAGGATTTGCACTGCCTGTAAATGAAAAATACACAAGTTAACTGTCTGCTGCATGGTTGTGGTCCTTGACTTACATTATAAAGATCATTTTCGTACATGATGAAAAGTTGGCAGAAACTATTACTTAGAAATAGTTTCAGGTACCACATAATGTTTCTGCCTTCCAATTTTTATTTGGGTTTGTTTTTTTTTAATTGGTTTTTTTTTGGTTTGTTTTTTTGGTTTTTTTCTGGGGGGGTAGAGGGGAATTCAACCATTTTCCTATTTTAAAAAAATATCTTCCGCCCTTGTTACTGCGTGAGAGACCCACACAGAGGGAAGAAACTGACTATGAGAAGGTCTAAACTTAACTGCAGGGTGTAACAGCAGCTCAAGGAGACATACCAGAGCTAACATTAATTTAGCTAGCTTGGGTCCCCAAGTGGTGAAGCTGTGGCAGAATGCACTGCTGTGCAGGCTGTACGAGCTGGGGATAGACCGCACTTGTGCTGCTGCAGCTTCACCGCTCTGCAACTTGAGCTGGCTAGAGTAAAGTTAAATCAAGTAGGTCCATTTGGGCTCTAATCACATCCTGTGTTTACAGTACAGACATATCCTATGACAGAGAAAACAGTGAAAATGGCTCTCCACAAAATGCCGTCAGATCTGCAAAGTGAACAAACCAAACAGAGAGAAAATATTTCTCTAGACCTTTTCAGTTATAGTCATCCTTAGTATTGCTGTAACAATAAACTAAAAATAGTAAATAAACAAAATTCAGATAGATGCGTTGGTTCAGATAGATATGTTGAAGTGAGAGAGACATCCAGTGTCTGACTGCAGTACAATTACCTGTATTTTCTGTAGACTTGTCGATGCTTCATCGATATTTTGAGGCATGTCAAAACATTTGGCGGTGGTGATTTTTGAACTGACCAGCCACTGCTGGAAGTCCCTGAAAGCTGTCCTGAATCTCTGCTGCAAGGCCTGCTCTTTACTCTGACAGCCCTTTGAAGCTTGTAGACAGAGGCTGAGTTTGTCATTTTAGGGAATCAAATGAAAACGGGGAGAAAGGAGGATTCAGTTAGATACAATGAAGTAGACATTTCCACAGGTATTACACCGAGACTCAAATTATATATTACTTTCCAACTAAAAGCAACTGAAGAATTTGTTTAGGGTCAGATTGTGTCCTTGTCTTACATGGCCACAGGGAGAGAAGGGTCTCACAGGAGGTGGTGGCTAACAGGTCTGGAGTGCATACTTCCCACCATCACAAGCAAGCCAGGGGGACTGAACAGCGCCTTGGCTCCACGCCCGCATTGCACCAGCCCGCAGTGCTGAGCTGATTCCTTCCAGGAATTCCTTAATTCCTTCCAGGAATAAGGGAAAAGCATGGGAGGAATTGTGACTTTGAGTCACATCGTTTTTGCCCATGATTCATTCAGATTAGTGCAGCAATGGGGCACCCATTGCTAGAATTGGGTGAATTTTTCCACATGAATACTTTTTTCACCAAAAAATGACATTTCAGTAGACTAGAAACTATTCACGAATTCAACAGTAATTCACTAAGTAGTTTTGTGCACTTTTTTCCTTTCTTTTTTTAGAATGTAGGTGCTCTGGACAAAACAGTCAGTAGTGGGTGCTGCTGCCATACCTGTAACTCCTAGCAAAGTGTTTAGGGTGCTCACTTGAAATGTGGAGGACCCAAGTTCAATTCCTTCCTCTGCCTGAAGTGAAAAAGGGATGTGAACCTGGGTCTCCTACACTGTAGGAGAGGGTCCTAGCCACTAGATTATCGGATATTCTCTCAGTCACTCCTGTGGAAGCTTTTCCAATTTGTATAAACAATTAAATAATAACTGAAGCAGGGACTTGAATTTGATTCTCCCACATCCTAGGTGAGTGTCCTAATCATGAGGCTATAGAGTTATTCTCACTCTTGAGCCCAATGACTGTCCATTGTCGTTCACAGCACCAATTCTTAACCATTCATAGCTGAGTTTTATGACCTACTCTAGGCCTGAAAAAACAAATTGGGAATTTTTTCAACCTTTATGGCCATCAAGTTCAAGGCAATCAGTAACTAACCAATCCACTGCTTACTTGTGGTAAGAATGTCTAACTTATGGTATCATAGATCAAAGATTAGATGTTGTACATACAGAGTATTGATTAACTGTATAGGATATGAATGCTTACCTATTATACTCTTTAATTAACCCTGAAACTTTTGCAGAATAGGTACTCAAGTCTCTGGAAAATCTACAAAGGTCATTTAACTGAGTCTTGATCTCTTCTGTCATGTGTTCTGCCTTTGTTAGAGCATCCAGTGTTTCCTGGTTAAAAAAACCCAAAAAACCAGCAGTGTGAAAAGAACTGAAATTGTGGCTGTTCAACACTGTTGTCTAATGTAGATAGATAGCCTGTGCCTTCCATTGTTTGTGCTGTGTTGAAGTAAGATTTTACTATTACTCAGAAAAATGGCACATGTGCAGTTCTTTAGTACTGAAACTTTTAAACAAACAAACAAACAAACAAACAAACAAACAATCACAGAATATTTTAAATGTTATGACAGGCAAAGTGTTTAGCACATTTGCAAAGAAATATTGTCACGCACAATTTTTAAGAAAGATCTGGCTAATATTTTCAACCCTGGGTGCCTAAAATTAAGCTCTCAAAACCAAATTTAGGTACTGAGACTGAATTAGCTGTCAAAGGAAAAAGTCAGAATAAGTAGCCTTAATGGCACTAGCCCTCTCTCCGGGTCAGATTTGGGAGGGGTTTCTGATAGACCCTCAGACTGATAGGAGGTTTGGAGTTGGCTGGGAGAATGTAAGTCTGTTCTCCCTATATCTTTAGAGGAAAGACTATCTAACTTAGCTAGTAATGAAGCCTAATTTTAGATTACACAAATATGTATGAAGGGTATCTGCTGATTTAAAATCTTTTTTCTCAGTTTTGTTCCAACTGCTAAACCAAAATACTTCAGTTTAAAGAAGGCTGTTGACCATTTTATCTCTAGTCAAGGGTTACTGAAGGGAAGAAATGCAGGTGCATGAAATCCAGTCAAACCTGCAGGGTGAGAAGTAGTTACTGTATCCAGATCCTGGTTTAAGAGTGGAAGAATCATGTGATTCCATCCCAACATAGGTAAGGGGAAGAGGCCTATCACGTGAGGGTGTGCCCTGAGAGAAAGGCCAGATATGGACAGAGCTGCATGTAGCCCCACAATATTCACATTGATATATTTGTGAACCATCTGCAAATGAAGAATTACTACTCAAGAAATTAGCAAGTAGTTGAAATAAAATTAAAGATATACATTTGAGAGTTTCACAACCTATCTGTGGAGAATTATAAAAATAAAAAAGGCACAACTCTTTGAATAATTTGTTTGCTGTGCAATATTCACCAAGATGAAATAAAAGCTAAGAAGCTAGTCAAATGTCCAAATATATAGGTCAGCAGTAAACAGATGTAAAATATTTCATATACCTGCAAGACTATAACAAGCCAGTAAATTGGTTTAGTAGAATAGCATATGGACTGGAGCAACCTGCTGTGATAGCCTCCTTTCAAATCCCTTTTCCTAAAAATTCTCTTAGGATGGTTGTGGGTGATTAAATGAAGATTTTTACCCTGTAATTTACTGTAAGTTAGGAAATTCATATATTACACATCTCTGTAATAAATTCTGAATTGTAAGGAAAAATTCAGGATTTAAAAAAAAAAGAAAACCACAAAATTGTGTTATCTAAAAAATGTGGTTTGATCTCTCATCACCACTTCAGTATAATATTAAGTATAGTGAACCCTGTTCATAATTAACTTGGATACAGTGAAACACAGCAGAATGACTGTCTGTAGGCATTTCAATACAGGGTGTATAAACTGCAGCTTGGATTATTTTGAAATTGTGAAAAACTGACTTCACCACAGGAAATTTCCACTACATCCCTAACTATCTTATATTATTTATGCAAACATTACTGGTTATATCTGCTCTGAGTTCTCTCAAATACCAATAGATGAATTCCACAGTTATTAAGATTGAAACTCCCAAATTGTCAATTATGTTCTAATACCAATATGAAATAGCTTTTGAATTAATTTATTTACACACTGGTAATGTTGTTTAGAAATGAATGTAAGCTTATTTCTTTTAGCTATTATGCTACACTAAAATACCCAGTGGACATTTTAGCAGTAACAATTATGTCACCATAATCTTGATTGCTTTAATAGAAGATCTCTCAAGTTCTCAAGTGTAGGACGCACCAATCTGAAACATCAACAATACTTGTGAAAAGGGAACATTTACTACAAATGCCCTGCACTTAACAAATTCATGTTTGCAAAAAGGAGTTTTTATTTTCAATTAACCTACCACCACCACCACAGTACCTTTATAATAGCAAACTATAATTTCATGCACAAGCTGCCCAAAATGTAGAAACCTGAGTTTTCTTCTCAAATGCAGTTGTGAAGTGAAAGAGACTATACATACCTACACTGTGTAAAGCCCCACAGAGCCAACACTGTTCAGGTCGTGAGATGGAGTTGATTCTGGGTCATACAGCATCAATAGAATTGTTAGATAAATTCCAAGTGTTATTGTTATTGCATAAGGAACACAGCTTGATTTTGGGATACCAAAATGAGCTTGCAAGCACTGACAATTAGGAAAGATATTTTAATTCTAAGCACACATGACAATCAAGTCAAGTGTAAGACAACAGAAATGTAATTGCTGTCATGTCTTTTTTACAATCACATAATAACTATCTTTAAAGTCCAAAAATGGATGGATCATTATTAAGAACATTAGAAAGGCCATACTGGATAGGGCCAATGGTTCCTCTAGCCTAGTAACCTGTCTTCTGATAGATGCCACTGCCAGATGCTTCAGAGGGAATGAACAGAACAGGCAATCAGCAAGTGATTCATCCTGTTATCCACTCCCAGCTTTTGGCAAACAGAGGCAAGGGACACTCAGAGCATGGGGTTGCATCCCTGATCATCTTGGCTAATAGCCATTGATGGACCTAGTCTCATGAACTTATCTAGTTTTGTTGCCCAGTCATCCTGTTTTGTGAGATCCCTTTGCAACTCTTCATAGTCTGCTTTGGATTTACCTATCTTGGGTAACTGTGTATGGTCTACAAATGTTACCATTTCACTGTTTACCCTTTTTGCAAATCATTTTTGAATATATTGAACAGCACTGGTAGCAGTAGAGACCTTTGGGGATGCAACTATTTATCTCTTTGAATTCTGAAACCTGACCATTTATTCCTACCCGTTGTTTTCTATCTTTTAGCCAGTTACTGATCCAGAAGAGGACCTTCCCTCTTATCCCATGACTGCTTATTTTGCTTAAGAGCCTTTGGTGATGGACTTGTCAAAGGCTTTCTGAAAGTCTAAGTATATTATATCCATTGGATCACCCTTGTCCACATTAATTTTCTTTGGACTCAATTTTTAGTATACAGCTTCCTACTTTTTGCTATAAATTAGATTACAAAGTAGAGACACAGAGTAAAACTTCTGTTTTTTCTGCATTCTGCTTATTATTGGAAGTCAGTATCTTTGTTATTAAAATAGCAAGTGTATTAGACAATTACTACTTCAGCTACAGTTTGTATACAGTATAAATATTAACAAACAAGCAACATTTTGAAGTCTCTTGAGATTTAAAGGAGTTTAGTATTTGTTTTTAAGTACATAATCTCTGGGAATTACTTGATGATAATACCAGGTTAAAAACAGTATGAGCTAAGGGGAATATTGTGTTAAATGGTATGACAGCTTCGTTAGACCTGCTGCTGAATACTAAATGCTGGTACTGTAAATCTGCATATCAGTGGGGAATTCTGTGAAATGGGAACTAACAAGGAAGGACTGAGAAGGAAGCCAGAGATGGAGATTAATAATCTCAGTTTAAAGGAGGAATGCCTCAGGGAGGTTTCAAACATTTCAGGTCTTCAGTGAAGGAGCCATAGTGCAAGCACTATACACACGAGTCTCTCACTCTACTGGAACTGCTTTGGAGCAAAGCTAGTAGAAATTGAAACACTTGTTGGGGCATATACGATTTACAGTTATAACATTACAGGCATTATTTTGCCTCTGCTGTGAAAGATCAGCTTGGAGATAAGTAAGAAGGAGAAAGTGCTTTGACTGTCTCTCTGGGTCTTGAAGTAGCACTGCTTGGCCAGTTAAGGGGCAGTTAACAAGTAGATAGTAGCGTCTAATTCCTCTTCTCTAAACATATGCCCATATGTTATAATGCACAATGCCAAGATGGTCTGAGAAATGAGAAAAATAAACTGGCAAAAAGCAAGGATTAAATACAAGAAAGGCATGAGGCCTCTGATAGCTGTCTGACCTCACAGAAAATCACACTATATAATACCCAATTCCTAAAATCATGCGGTTTTGTGGCCTGAAATAATGAGGGAGTTGGAAGAAAAGCTCAAAATTAGCATTCATTGGTTCCCGCCTCTAAGAGGCCCTGTTTTCAGCATCAGTAAAGCTGAGAAACATATATTATGCCTTGTACAATGGAGCCAAAAATTGTCTTCATAAAAACACTGTGCAGTGACTCCTTTTAAAAAAGAAGTTCACGAAGTCATTACTAGAGAATTCAGCTTTGAATTTTGTATTTAACCACGTATTTCAAAGCTTTCTATTTTTCCTATGCCTGCGTATTACAGTCACATGTGCTAAGTTTTCTTCCACAGAATATTCATATATTTACAGCCAAAAAAAGGATTGAGAAACAGAAAGTGACCTTACTTTTTCTTGGTGCAAGCATTCAATGATTTCTTTATCAGTTTGCTTGACGTCCAGGAGGGTCAGCTTTTGAGACCAGGCTGCAAGAAGCCCGCTGAACTGCTGCAGGGCCTTTTCCAGTTGAGCAACCTGTGCTGCGAACTCCTGCTCCGACAGGGCCATTTGGCTAACTATCTCCTCCAGGTTGTTTTGGGTTTGAAATATGCCCTCTTCCCACTGCTTCCAGTCAGACTGCAGGGCCTGCATCTCTGCATCTATCAGTTCACACCCACTGGCAGTTGTGGTTTGTTTCACTGCAAGGGCCAGTGTCTCCACTCTGCTTAGGCGGTTTGCACCCATCTGTCTGGAATCTATCAGCTCCTGCAATGGAACATTGCCATGGTAACTGGAAGTGCTGTGATTCAGTACAGCTGCAAATCTGAATGCTTGCAAATGGAGGGCAGCTTCTACTGGGAGGTTACAGCCAGCATTTCGTGGGGAACAAAGCAGCAGTTTCAACAAAAACATTTTCACAATACTCCAGCCGTCTAAAAATGTAAGTGAAAGGTTAAAATAAAATTAGAACAGCAGAGCAGGCAGAATGCTTTAAAGCCGTGACTCTGACACTAGTGTAGTCTTAAACTTTCAGAAGACTAGGGGGGGAAATAACTTTTCTTAGAGAACGCACACAAGCTGGTTTAGATCGAGATGAGAAAAAACGTGATCTTTAATACAATAAATGCTAGCGTGTCACTGATCTCAACAGCTTTAAGGACGAATAAGCGGCAATGGGCAGTGTGGAAGGAGTGCTTTGCAATTCTGCCCATGATTTATGATGCACGATTATTGGCTGCACAATTTCTTGCTTTCCATGAGACAGCATGTTGTATCATATTTTGATTTCATACATAAATATGATATCACATGTTGTCATAGGAACTTCAAAAGAGCTTTACGACCTGGGGGAGTACAGCATGGAAGGAGAAGCTTGCTATCCAGCCATCTATGACCCTAATATCAGCAGTATCTGAGCGCTCCCAATCATCCTTGTGTTTATCTCTCAACCTCCCTGTAAAGTAGGGAAATGCTCTCCCCATTTTACAGTTGGGGAACTGAGGCACAGGATACATTAAATAGAACAAGAAGGCTATGACTGAGGTGGGAACTGAACCCAGGACTCTTGAGGGCCAGGCTAACAATCTACCCATCGTATCAGCTTTCCACACTTTGCCTCAATCTAAAATTCCTCTAGGAATACCTGAAGTGAAATATTTTGAGAGCAGATATACATGAACACCGCTCTTATACCGCATGTAGGGATACATAATTTGCTCTGGAGTATATAAACATATAGCCAGTGACGGGACCTCAGACATGGGAGAGAACGGGGGGCACGTGCAAGGAGATTTCCTCACTCTGTGGGTTCCATGAATGCCCCCTGTTGCTTGGGGAGGTGTTGGGATCATTCTCTCTGTGCACCCCAGGGTGCACGCTGCCCTAACAGGACAGGAAGGGGTGTGGCAGAGGCCCTGCCAGTGTCTCTGTTTCCTCTACATACAGCTCTGCCGATGGAGCAGGCATACTCAGAGGACCAAGGCTGTGCAGCCTGTATACTGGCCTATTAAGGCACAATTGCTCTCTGATCCCACTGAGGTGGTACTGCTTCCAATGTGGTCCTGTGGCTAAAGACCTCAGTTTTGGTTGCACTGTACTTAAGCCACAGGCACAGCGGCTGAGAACAGATTTTGGCACAAGAAGTGCACTCTCAGCTCAGTGAAAAGTAACAACCATTTCAAACAAATAAAAGGAAATAACATCTGTAGATCCCACAGCACGTCTGGCCATGTCCTGTTTCAGCGCACAGAGACAGTTACAAGTAAAATCAGTCCAGCTGACTTTTCTTACATTAATTTTGGCAATTTTTTTCTGTATGGCTGATGTATCTCCAGATGCATCTGACCAGCGGTGCAGCTCTTCCTTTGCAGAATGTAGCCAGTCTGTGAATTCATGCACGGCATCAAGGTACAGCAAATGGTCCTTCACAATGTCTTCCACTTTCCTCATTTTCTCCTATCAATCACATGGAAAATAGACTCATTGGTATGCTTAAGCAGTAGCATAATGATCTATGGTCTCTGTCCTATCCTTCAGCTTGTGGTGCTGTGTTGCACACTGTTTGCAGGGCTGGCTCCAAAGTATTCTTTTTAACAATTAACTTATAAGCTGTACATAGTAAGAGCTATATTTTCCCTGATCCTCCTCTTCCCTGTTGTGCCTCTACATTACATTCATGAACAGGTTGGTTGAGGAGAGGAGAACCTAGCTTCCCCAAAATGCATGTTGATGGGAAAGTGACAGCATAGCCATGGTCTGGCTTCCCTTCTGCATCGGCCAGTAGAGAGGCTGTGGGCAATGGGAGAGCACTCACAATATCCTTTCAAAGAATGGCAAAGCTGCTGATGTGCTGCTGCAGTATGTGTTCTCTTGTAAACCCAAGCAGAATTCTGGTAGGGTCAATCACACTGTACTGCCCCAGAACATGGGCTGTAGTTTAGATGCCAGTCTGGTCCTAGGTGTGTAACTATAGTGAAGCCATAGACTTACCACACCAAATCTATTAAAGGAAGACAGTGCACACGCACACCCACGCACGCACTCTCTCTTTCTCTCTCTCTTTGAGCACCATGTTGCATCCCTTGCAGTCTGCCCAAGATCCCTCTCTCACTGAGCATAGGGGAGGGACACTGAAAGAACGGCTCCAAAAACAAACATCTTGTATCCTCTTCCTTCAGAGACGAAGAAGATGTGATGTACGACATGTCTAATATTTAAAGGGCCCATAAAACAGATACTTTCATCTACATCATCTTTATAGATGTATGTTTTCTGTTCATAAGAGAAGAACAAACTACTTTAATGTTTGTGTAAAACACATCCCTCTCCTTCTTTCCCATACATCCACAAGTGAAACATAATGGAAATAAATGAAAAAGAAATAAAAAAGAATTGCAGAGATATCACTGTATATAAGAACTCAAGGGTGAAACATATGGCTCTCATTACTCAAAATTCGTAAATATTGCATTCAATAACCCCAATTTCCTAAGGGAAACAAATCATAGAATCGGAAGGGAGGACCTCAGGAGGTCATCTAGTCCAACCCCCTAGATTATCAAGACGGGCCTTAAAAACCTCTAAGGATGGAGATTCCACCACCTCTCTAAGCAACCCATTCCAATGCTTCACCACCCTCCTAGTGAAAAAGTATTTCCTAATATCCAACCTAGACCTCCCCCAGTGCAACTTGAGACCATTACGCCTTGTTCTGTCATCTGCCACCACTGAGGACAGCTTAGCTCCATCCTCCCTGAAATCATGCAACTCATTGCATCTCAGTGAATTACAGTAAATTAAACTAGCTTTAAACTACTAAATTTAAGAGCTGAAGCAAAAAAGCTAAGAAAACTCCAACACTTACATTGCTTTTCATGCAAGTAAAATTATTGTAACTGAGTGCCAGAATTGCCCTCTGATTCTATTTCAGCATAAATAAGCAAGCAGATATTATTTAGGTGGTTCTTTAGTTGCCTTCTATGTTGATTTTACAGAAGTGTGTGTAAACATGTTCATTATTTGAAATGAAATTGAAATCATGGCAAAAGCTCATTTATTAAAACAAGTATGTAAAAGTTTGTCTTCTCTTATGAGGCATTTACCTTGGCCACAGTGGTAATGTCACTAAACTGTATTTTCAGCTCCTCTTCAGCTGCTTCCCTGAAAGAAGCATCTTCAGTTTTCTCATA
Organism: Mesoclemmys tuberculata; assembly: GCA_007922155.1. Classification (NCBI taxonomy): domain Eukaryota; kingdom Metazoa; phylum Chordata; order Testudines; family Chelidae; genus Mesoclemmys; species Mesoclemmys tuberculata. The sequence goes on along the minus strand of ML675604.1, from coordinate 25,525,130 downwards.
TAGTTCTTTGGCTTTTTCAGTGAGTCGATGCAGGTCACTGGAGTGATCCTCTATATCAGAAACAATAGCTTGGAAGTGGTCGAGTTGAGAGAACTTCTCTTTCAGACCGATCTGGGTTGGCAAAGTCTGTTCTATTTTGTGATCCACTGACTCCAACCACTGGTCCAGCTGGCTTTTCCTCTCCAGATGGTCATTCCACTGGCTAATCACAGACTCCAAACAGCTTACATTAAAGACACAGATACAGTACAGGTCAGAAGTCTTACAGGCCTTAAGGAAAACCAATGAAGTGACACTATACTATTCAATGGGGCTCCTCAGATGCGAAAGTGCTTACCAAGGAGAGTAGAAGTTCTGTAATCTAGCACACTGGCAGATGCTGTTCAGTATGTAACCCCTCTTTTACTAAAACATCATAAAAAGTAGTATTTTTTAAAAGTGAAATTGCCTGAAATTCAGCTGTGAAAATTTTTACACACATATATTCAGAATTTCACACAGCTCCAGTAGAGTGAAGTGCAATCAAGGAGTTTTATTGACCATTTTACTAGTGAGGTGATATGACTTGTTGTAGCCCAATTCCCCCTTTATAAATGCATTGAATACAGTGATTACACTTTAAAAATACTTCTGACTAGAAAGACTCTATTGGTCTGAGAGAGATTTAATATATTTAAATGCAGAATACCAACAGAACCAGCAAATGTCTGAAACCAGTAGAAATCTTTTAATCCACTGTACCTTCTCAAACTCTCAGTATTTTACTTACTAGTAAAACCCCCCACTTTTGTATAGTTCTTATTGTACACATGTATCATACATTTAGAAGTCGTCCTCTTCCAGATATTTTCTGGATCTCTCTTTAGCAAAAGTGACCCTTTCCATTTAACAGCTCACACAGTTGCTACTTCAGACCTCTTCACTATCATCTGAGCTATTGCTTTTAAGCTGACAGTGTCTGTCCAGCAAAGCAAAACACAGATCCTTACTGATGTTCTGCATAATGATAGATAACCCTCCTAATAATAAAATAATAAAAAGTGCACCAGTTAAGTAATTATTGAAAAACTGACAGTTTTAGAAGAACAAATAAATCATAACTTGTATTGTTTAATTAACTTCCAAATAACAGGCAGATAATCTACTGGGATGAACTCTTGCGTTATGTCAATCTCCCCTTAGAAGACTCTCCACAGCCATGTGTCCAGTGATGAAATCCTGGCTCCAGTAAATGGAAGCTTTGCCATAGACTTGAAAAGGACAGGATTTCACCCCACATTTATGTCTGTTGGAGCTGGCATAAACAGAGGTGAATTTAGCCACAAGATCAAAGTGAAAACTTAGATAGAGTTTACCATTGTCATCTTCCACACACCTCCATCAAAGGAGTGGATCTTGGGGTGCTAATAAATGAGGTGGTTGCGTAACATTGACTAATTCCAGGCAAGGAGGTGCTCTGCAGGTTTTCATATGAAAGTGCAATATACCTTAATCCTGGCTCCTGAATAAAAGCCAGCTCTGCTACTTAGGTTCTAGTCCTTTATAGGGCTCAAACTATCAAGCACACTGAACTGTGAGAGTTTTGTACAGAGGGAAGTATTTTTGCAGTGACCAGTTTACACTGAATTCTGAACTCATGCAGAGGAAACACCGCATTTTCTTTTCTGTGCCTTTCTTTTCTCAGATAAGCACTTCTAAATTCCATGTCATTCTGGGCCAGATTTTGCCAGCATTACTCACTTTGAGTCGCACATTATACCTCAAGTATATATTACACTTGCAGGGTAAGGTACCCATCACAGAGAGAAAGGGTGTCACAATCTGGCCCTGTGTTTAAAGAGAAACTGAGTTTACCTTTGCCAGCTCATTGAAGTGTTGATGATATCATCCCATACATCCTTTAACTTTTGTAGCTGGGTCTGTATCACCTTCTGCCCTTCCTCGTTACTGCTTCTAAGGGCTTGTTCGCCTTTGCCAATGGCCATGTTCAACTTAACTTCACCTTCTCCTTTCATTAAAAGGATCTCCTGTGCAGCAAAAAGGATCACACGTGTCAAATCCAATCAGCCATCAAGCATAAAGGAAACCCCTCAGTGTTATTCCCCTAGCAATATTCACCATTGTCATTTACGTCATTTCAGTGATGTACCGAGGGGCAGGTGTGGGGGAGGGGAGAGGATGCCCCGGATGCTGGCCAGGCCCTGGAAGGAGAAGCCGCCCCCATCGCAGGCAGCGAGGGTGTACTCCCAGCCCCTTCTCCCCTGCGCTGGGCACAAATTGTGGGGACCAGAGCTCATCATGCCCCCTCCCACCACCTCACAGCACAGGGAGAGCAGGAAAAAGGTCTGCATACCCCTCCCTATGGGCTGTGGCTGCCACTGCTGCTGCCAACAGCGGGGGGGAGAGGCAGAGAGCGAGACACGGGCCCACAGACCCCCACTGCAGACCCTGCCACCAACCGGGGGGGGAAGCACCAACGTATATATAGCCCCCAGGCGCCAGAGACCCATGGCATGCCGCTGGTTCATTTACCCCTTCTGCACCATGCTCCTGTGCATCCTTAGTCAATTTGGACCATACTGTGTAGCTCAAAAGCTTGCCTCTTTCACCAAGAAAAAGTTGGTCCAAAGAAAGATATTACCTCACCCATCTTGTCTCTCCGCTGATTTTTATGCAGAAGTGCTATAGCAGCAAAACACATAGCCATACAAGTGCCATGGTGCATCTTAAGGCATCTACCTATTTTACAGCAGCTAATCAATAGCTAAGCACCCAAGTTGTATGACCGTGGAAGAAAAAATCCCTCAGTTTCCATGAATTAAACTCTAATGCAGTTTTAACAGATGTGTCAGCTCATGTAGCCCTGTGCCTTACCTGAATTTCCATCAGCCTCTTCTCTAATGTGGCTTTGCTACCAATTGTGCTCTTTGCAGAAGCCAGTTTATCTTGAATACCTTTTACCCATGACCACATACTTTGCAGTGCTTCCTCCAAGGCTTGATGCTCCTGGAGTGCAACTTGACACGTTCGCAACGTCTCCTTGATGGTTTTGACTAGATTTTGATAGCTGGTGAGGTGTTGAGAAGCCAGACGTACTTCCCTCCCAGCACCATGCCCTTCTTCATTTAAAGCCTGTGCCCTCTGGGAAAGTTTATCAAAGGATTCTCTAAAAGAAAGATTTGGGATTGACAATTACATTTAGAAACCACTTGAACTGTTATTGCCATAATGAGGATGGAAAATTACTTAATGCTGCCAACATAACCAAGTATGACTGTAGTCAGACAACTCATAGTTACAGGAAAAGCTATCTGAAAAGAGACAAATTTGAATGTATAATATGAGAAGCATATATTGATTTAAAATAACATAAGCATCCTTAATGAGGGCCTACACTATTGCGTTAACAATCAATGTTTGATGCCAACAGTAAAAGCTAGCAGCAGCAATCAGCATGTTCTAATTGAAACCTAATTTTATTTCCCATGACTTCCAGCTCTACTGATATTCCCAATTCCTTCTCCAACACGTAATCTATTTTAAATATTTATTTGGCTCCCACTATGGTAGCATTGGAGCACTTCATAATCTTTAACGCGTTTGTCCTCAAGAAACTCCTGTGAGGTAGGGAAGTAACATTGTCCCCATTTCACAAATGCGGAAACCAAGACACAGGAAACCAAAGCTAAATGACTTGCCCGAGGTCACACAGGAAGTCTATAGCAGAGCAGAAAACTGAACCTGGGTCTCCCAAGACCTAAGCTAATGCCCTACCAACTGAATCATCCTTCCTCTTTTTCCTGTATGTATTATTCTGAAGTCAAAGGAGGTTTTTCGCCTTCCTCTGCAGCGTGGGGCATGCGTCGCTTGCTGGTGGATTCCCTGCAGCTTGAGGTCTTCAAATCTCACTTTTGAGGATTTCAATCACTCAGTCATGGGTTCGGGGTTGTTATAAATGTGTATGGGTAGGGTTTTGTGGCCTGCCTTGCGCGGGAGGTCAGACTAGATGATCATATTGGTCCCTTCTGACCTATGAGTCTATGTTTCTATGTTAAATCAGACAAAAGCCCTGCTGGAACAGCCCTGGGTGGATGGATGAGGCTTGGGTAAGTGCCTTCTTTTAGTATACTGTGGGGTTTAGCAAAACAACTGAATAATATTTGTTCCAGCTTTTCAACAAACTGTAAAATGTTTGCACAACTACATGGTATACTAAAAACAGCAATTAGCTCGTCATCCGCTGGCTGACTCCCAGCTCAAGTCAAGTTCCCTGGCTGAGAGATGTCATGGGCACAGGGCATGCTGGGCAGCATGTGAGCTTGTAATCCAAGTGGACCTGGATGTCATGGGACAAAAGCAAGAAAATAACGCAAATTTTAAATGGACAATGTGATGAATATTACTCTTAGTGTCGCATTTGGGGGACATCTAAAACATAAAGCTGAGAGAGCTGTGCTGTAATGCTTTGCGGATCATCTTTACTAATGAAGTTACATCAACTTCCCCTTAATTAGAATGGGCCGAAGCCACTAATTTTGAATCCAGATTCAAATTCAAATTTCCCCAGTCTGCAGCTGTTTGGACACAGGCTCCTGTTAACTGTTCCGTTGATACGCTGCATCCTCCAGCACCTCCCTCTCAGACTATCTAGTCAGCTCAATTTCACTATGCCTGAACAGAAGGAATAAAGAACGTTGGCAACAGCACGTTAGAAAACGTGGTTTTATACCTTGCAGCAAGTAACTCTTCTAGAAACTTTTCCACTTTCTGCACCTCATTTTTCTTCTCCGGGATGTGCTGTTTGCTCTCCCCTAGTGCTTCTGTACTTATTCTTTCTTCCATTTCATGGATCCACAGGTTCAGTTTCTTGTGCTGATCCTCAAAGCTACAGAACAGAAAACTATGCCTTTAAGAGCAATTCCGAGGTGTGCAAAGATATTATTGAGTTTATACAGTCTAATGCATATCCAGGAGAACAGGAAAATTAGGCTGGATATAACTTTAACTTTTAGTGAATGAGAGCTGCACACAAGATATACTTCTGCAGTGACTACTAATCTAAAATTATTCAGCAAGGCTCTAAAAATGTTCAGCAAAGATCATAGGAATTAGGGTGGGAAAACAATCTTCCAAAATGTAAAGTGACAGTGCTCGTATTTATTATTATATTCAGTAAAGATAAGGAGGCTAAAAAAAAAGTCTCTTCAAATCTTGCTTGTAATTAAAATTTAAGCCAAGATTTAAAAAAAAAAGATATTTAAGATTAGGCTCTTAAATCAAATTTAGGCACATAAACAAGTGGACAGATTTTAAAAAGCATTGTGCACCCAATGGAACCCATTGAGGTTAATGGGAGTTTCCAGGTGATCAGCATGTCTGAAAAATAAGGCCAGGGGGTTTAGAAGTCTACTTTAGTTTCTTATTTTTGAACATTTTAATGCACATGCAGACACACATGAAATTTCCATCTGATCTCATCTTGCTGTTTCATCCAACTCCCCATTAATCACCTTCCTGTTACCTCAGCAGTAAGCTTATTCTGAGCAAATAAATAGCTTTAGCCTTTGGCTTTTGAGTTTATTTAATCTAACATACAGAGCCCGATTGTTTCCCCAAAATTATTAGCATAGAAATGATCCTCTAAATTAATCTCCAGAGGAGGGGGTGAACAGGCCCATAGGTATTACTTCTTTAACTGGAAGTCATCTGTAATCATCATCTATATCCTCACAGTCTGAAAAATTCAGCATCCACTGAAATACCCCACCTCCAAGCCATTTTATAATAAAATTCTGCAGTGCACCTTATTCTTTTGAAATAACCCACCTTTCCAGCTCTAAGGCACAGTCTTCCAGAGCCTCTTTATCTTTCAGGCATTGTTTCAGGAACCCCTGGAAGTCCTGGTGTGACTTTGCTATCTGCTCCTGGATACTGCTCACAATTGGTTTGGGTAAGTAAGCATATGAATTTTCTCCTTGCTTGGAGACAGCATCTAGTTTATTCTGTCCCTCATTAATAGAGTCCAACACTCTCTGTGTGAGAAAAGAGTACAGTTTAAATAGGCAGGATTAGCCACTAGTTAAGGAAGCACTGTATACACTAGGGATGGCCAGATTTCCCCAACAAGTTCAGAACCAATGTCCAGCAGTGGAACTGATTACAACTGGACCACATTATTAAAATCTATGACAGATCAAATGCACAGTTCCTGTCTGTTCCCAATCCCATTCCTTTCTGCCTGTTTTATGTAAACTCCAAAGCTATAGACAGACATTTCAGGGATTAGGGTTGTTTACAAGAATTAGAGTAACTTTTGCTCTGTTTGTGCTCTTTTCCATGACAGATCAGATCAAGGAAACCATAATATATCATATCACTGAATATCTCAAGAAGGGAGTGAGCAATGAAGTGGGAAAGAGTGGGAAGAAGAAAGATATTGATAGGAAAGGGATAAGGGACAAAGTGAGAAGAAGACAGAGACAAAGGAGAAAATAGGATACAGAAATCTGCAGAGGGGAAGCAAGAAGAGTTTTAATAGAACAAAAAATCCCACAAGCTGAAATTCATTTGGTTTGACCTTTTGGATGTAGTACAGTAACTCATGGTTATCTGGAGCCATTTTTATATTTTCTTTCTGGAAAAAGTGGTTGTGTCAGATTTCTATAGATATAAGTTAGATGAGACATGGATGCAAATGCCCCAAAGTAGCTCATTTTTACCTCTTGATTTGATACGCTACCTGCAAATCATGTAGCTTTGCTTCTATGGCTTTGCTGTCCCCAGACCTATCAGATGACTCTTTTACTGCTTCCTTCATACCAGAAAACCACTCCTGGAATTCCTGCAGAGAAGCTTTTTAAAAGAAACAGAAAATAGGAACAATTTTCCAAAAAAGGCATTTTACACTTGTACAATTCAAAATACCAATACAGCTATCTTATCATCCCTCATTAGGAGCCTGATCCAAAGCCTACTACAGTTAAAGGAAAGACTCTTATTGACCTGAATGGCCGTTGCATTGGGCACCATGGCACTGTCCTGGGTGACAGACTACATAGAGCATTCGAGTGCTATAAAGAAATGTTTTATAACAAGGGGGATTATAATGGGACTATATGGAAATGGAAGGCAAGAAGCACCGTTAGGAGGGTTTTATTAGAGAAGGCTGAATTGGAACTCCTGTCATGAGGACTGCCTGTACTAAACGAGGTTGAATTTTGTTTCTGTAAACCCTTCAGTTTCAAATCAATGGCAACAGCCCTTGAAACTAGCATTTGGTGCAAACACTTTTATGAAAGACTTTATACAAAAGTAAGAGTGTAACTGTAAATGATGTCAATGGAAACTTGTCACCAACACTCTCTGGCAGACTCTTCTTAGGCAGTCTGATTCATGGCAGTGGTCAAACAGCTCATATTAAACAAGCATGCAGACTCACTGAGGAAGTGTTTTTCCAGGGAGTCCTGCATGCTGGCCTGCGTTCTGGAACACAGCTGGTTCACAGCTTCATACTTCTGGATCAGTGATGCAACAGTGCAACCAAGAGTCTCCAGTTCCACTGTGTGGTACTTGCGGCACAGGTTGTTGAGGTTCTCCCGAGTCGAATCGATGCTGCCCTGCTGGAGCTGAAGCTCTTTTTGTATTTCCTAAAGAATAAGATTGCATCATCACTGTGACATGCCCAACTAAACAAAACAGCTGCCCGTTTCCTCTAACTTTCCTGCTCCTCTGCCATGTGTTGCAGCTACTGAGAGTACTCTGTGGCAAGGAATTTGTGGAGGGAAATGAGGAACAGGGTACTAGATCACACAATTTCCCGAAATTTCCCAACTGAGATGGAACCTAGAGAATGTTGACTCAGCACCGGAAAACTACATTTTTCAGCATTTACCACTGGAGTTTTTTTTTTATTTAAATATATTATTCATAGCACAACTGAAAAGAATACTTATTTGCAGTCAACACTGACGTTCATTTGGAGTACAAGAGAGCTGTGTAGAGAAAGATAAGTCCATTAATGGAGGATTTTGATATTTCAAAATTCATTTTAATTTCCATGAAATAAAATGGACCCTCAGCTTCAGGGTAGTCCACCTGGTGGGCAGTCCCAGAGCTGTGGACCCTGGAAGCACTGGGGTCTCTGACTCCAAGACAGTCTGCCTGGGGAGCTGCTGAGGAGTTAGGCGGGCAAGCTGGCAGGAAACCAAGTCAGTTTCTGATCAAAACCTGCTTGGGAGGCAGGGTTCCACTGGACCCCAGCTTGGGTACCATCGGACCTTTATAGAAATCAAGCCATCTCTGAGAACCTTTCTATTTTGACAAATTGGCAAATTCCCGTGGAAAAAGATGTTTTATCTGCATTTTTTTCCCAGTTGAAAGGTACGTTAGGAAAGCAATGTGAGTTGGGAGTTTTGGAGAGAGGGGAAGGATCATTAGTACTGCCTTTATCCTTCTGGGGAATGGCATTCAGAGCTAAAGTTATATCAAAACTAAAGCTGAGCTTTCTGTTTAATCAGAATGGCTGTTTATTTACACACTAAAACCTCCATGCTGTTTTCCACAATGTGGCATGCTTGGTAGTCAGTATTCATGGAGAGTATAGTATTTAGATAGCAAGGGTGCTGCTGGTGACAACTGAGATGTATTGGAACAGAACCTAATATTATGTTGAGTTCTACCAGGACTCTTAGTCCCTTAATTGCATGATCTCCAAATTCACCACAATTAGAAGATTAAAAAACAGGACAGCAAACATTCTAAAGCAATGACTGAAAACAGTTTGATGAAACATTAGTGCCTGTCACAATAGAAGAGACTGTATTCATTTAATTTCTCTAAAAGGTTTGTAGTGCAATGAAAAAAACTGAAGGTCAGAAATACTGTTCAATTCTTTAAAAATATGACAGTATGTTCTTCATTGATATCCTATAGCATAAAAATAGATAGTTTTAATCCAATCAAATTAAAACTAATGTACATTTTAATAAATTCGCTGCCATTGTGACCTATCAGGCAAAACTATGCTAGAATTAAATACAGAAGACACCATGCAATAGAATGTGTATCTTCTGAAATACTTACCTTCACTTTACTTAGGCCTTTGGGATCCTGGTTACAAGCACAGTTTAACAGTGACTCTTCTGCTTTTGTCAGCCAGTCTGCCATCCAATCTATAAACTTTAGTAACTGCAATTTCTGAGCACTAAAATCTTCCAATGACTCTCTTGCCGTCTCAGACATTTCCTTGGCATGTTCCAGTTTTTGCTTTAAATCTGCTTCTAGGAACTAAGATCAAAATGTAATATATTAGAGCACTGCAGTGAATCACTTTAGCCTAGTATTACAACTGATGGGAAGGTCATGTGATATAACAAATTGAAAAAAGGGAAAGTGGAATGTGAGGCCCTTTTTTGTTCTTTTTACGTGAGTGGCTACAAATTTTTAAAGTAATTGAAAATGGCAGGTACTGTTGGTGAAATCTTGGCCCCACTGAGGTCAATGGAAGTTTTGCCATTGACTTCATTGGAGCCAGAATTTTACCCTGAATGAATGGCTATCCAACTCTGAGAATATAAAAAAGTTAGTCTTCCTCGCCACAAATTTAACCTCTGAGTCTTTAACAAAATGAGTCTTCATCTTAATCAGATCCCCAAAATAACAAAAACAGAAAGAATGGGGATTTAAGTTTCCTGTTTTAGCGCATTTCTAATAATAATTAGTTTGATACACTGATTCTAATCCAATGTGCTGTTTCTTGGTTTTGTAAAGTATGGCAACATAATTATGTTCCATTGTAACACTACCTTTCAAATAAGAAGGCATCCCTAAATTCAGATGGTTCTAAAATTGCAACCCCTCTGTATTCTACAGTATTCTTGTTCAGAAACAACATCAGTAATTAATTTAGAACTTTCTCAATAGGAAGAAAAATGATTACACGAAGAGCAAGTATATTATGTTCCCCCAAAGAGATAAAGGCTATAGAAGGGGCACAATTTCAGGATACAGATTGTGTTTAGTGACAGCTATATCTTACCTGAAGATCTGCAGGAGACTCTTGACTATTGGTCAGTTCTTTGAGATGTAAAACTCTTGAACTAAGCTGTTCCAACTTCTGTCCCTTATTCTTAACTTCAGACTGTAAAACAGCATGTAGTAAATAATTTATACTGATCTTTAAAAATCAGGATGGAACTTTAGGTAGGTGCTCGGTAAATTGGAAGAAAGAAATAAAATGTATAAAATGTTTAGCTATTCAAACAAAGTTAAATATCATTATCCCTTGGTTTCCTTGTCTCACAGGAATACTTCCCTTCTTTCCTTCTTTATATTAAGTTCAGACATTTTCCTCTCCACTAAAAAACCACACACAACTCATGTTAGAGTTTAAAATGTTTAACAGCTTTAGTTTCTGAAAAGCAACTCAGTAAAAATGGGAATGCCATTGTTTATGAGACTGGAAAAATTTACTATGGTCATTAGGTTCCACTTAATGGAATGCAGAGAACACTGCACAGCCCTCTGTTTTTTATTACAGAGACCTGAGCTCACTGAAAAAAATCAAATGCAGAACTAGAGTAGAAATAGGGTTGCTGCCTTTTATTCACTAAGATGTCAGGATTTCTAAAGTACTGTATGTATGTATGTATAAATAAAAATTCTGGAGAAACATTTTATTTGCTAAACAACCTATAACCACATTACAGAGAAAGCATGTAACTTTCACTTTGTATTTTCCTGAGATCTGAAATACTAAACAAGTTTCTGATACAAGTACAAATGCTATTGCAGTGAACATTAAATTAACACAGATCTCATTGATTAGCAGAGGCACATTAAGGGCTAAATTGTGGCATTAAGCCACTGCCTTGCAGTGGAGGTGGTGCAGATTCACCCCAGCAGAAATTCCAGGCGGCATTGTGCATCAGGGAGGCACAATGCCTTCTAGAGCCCTTGAGACTTGCAGATGCTGTGGCACTTGCAAAGTAGGTGCAGTGTGTGCTCCTCTCTGCGCTGAGCTTTCTCTATTGGCTGGTCCAGAAGAGGGGGTTGGGGGAAGATGAGCTACTGCCCTGCCCCCTCCTCTCTCCTTTGCAGAACTAATGCAGAGAATAATACTAGCTGCACAGAGTCCTTTTATTCCCTGAGTGTAAAGACGTCCACTTGCTCAGCTCCTGTACAATCCTTGAGCTATCTCTGTCCCTTGCAAACCTAAGATCTGGGCACAAACTGCTAACAATTTGTTGGACTGGTCCCAATGAGAAATTGACAGAAAGTGGAACACAGTTTTAGTTCAATCAACTATTCCCTTTGAATCATTTCATACTATTGACCTGTATTACGAATACAAAGTCATTACCTATTTTATTGACGATCACTATATTTTATTAATTCCAAAGGAAGTGGAAAAGTCCCATTCCTAAGTCGACCTGCTGTATATTTTTGACATGACACTATTCTCATAAACACCCCTAACAAGGGAGTGCTGTAGTACCACAGCGCCTTCATTTTTCTAGGATTTAGACTCTAGTACAGCAAAAACAACAAGAGTCCTGTAGCACTTTAAAGACAAACAAATTTAATTTCTGCAAGCATAAGCTTTCCTGGGCTGTAACCCACTTTGTCAGTATTTGTTTGTCTTTAAAGTGCTACAGGACTCTAGTTTTTGCTGTATACAGACTAACACAGCTACCCCTCTGAATCTAGTACAGTGGCTCTCAAACATTACTGGTTCACGTACCACCTTAGAAAATTGTTGTGAAGTGAACTGACGGACCATCGAGCTCCCATACCATGGATGGTACACATACCAGAGTTTGGGACCCTCTGGTCTAATGTACTGAATCAACTCTTATTCAACTGTCCTTTCTAAACAAAAGGTACAAGTAATGCATTAAGGTATTATTAATGGACATGAATTTGCTGTAAATATTAACAACTGTAGGGTAATCATAGTGTCACAGAAATGAAGTACTATGGAACTTCAACACTGGATCCACCATTTTCTGTGTGACTAAAGCATTGCACTAATAAAGTAAAACATTCCAGATATGTAGAGAGATTTAACATGAAGTGAGACCTGCAAGAAAGGATCCTGCAAGGAATCAACAGTTAAAGGGAAATGAGGCACTCTTAAACTGATTTTACTCTTAAACTCTTATTTTACTAAACTAGTTTCTAAATACATTGAGTGAAATTGGTGTAACTTTTGGGAGCAGACAAAGCCCAGATAATTTACTCTTCAACACATCACATCATCTTTATCGTATCTACCGGAGCACCTGACTTTTAAATTGGGATTTTCAAAAGTGCTCAGCATTGGCCTAACTCTATTCCTATTGAAGTAAAGGTAAAACTCCCATCCTCTCCAATGGGACTAGAGTAAAGCCAGTACTGACTGTATGAAAATCCCACCCTTAATTTATTTTTAACGAGCCTCATAAAAGGAGGTGTGGTTATAACAAAGATAATGATGGAGCTTAAAAAAAATTTAATGCCAGGGTACATCACTACTACCGTAGTTCTCATACTAATAGACAATATCAGAAAGAAGGTGGGATATATATATATATATATATATATATATATATGATTTTTACATTCTCCCTAATAAGTTGCTATGTTTGGTGATAGTGTAACTCAAAAACAGTTAAAAAAGCCAGATTCTTGGCTGATATATATTGGCATAATTTCACTTGCTTTAGTGGAGCTATGCTGATTTAAATCAGCGGAGACTCTGATTAAAGTATTTCAAACATTTGTATCATTTTTTTCATAAGCACCTGAAATTCCTTCAGGAAGGCCTCCATTTTCTGGCTGCTGCTCAGGTTGCTGATGCCTTCATTCAACTGAGAGATGGCATTCCTGCACCATCCATCAATTTCATCTCCAGTTGTGAGCACTTCATCCCATAGAGACAGGCTTACACTCAACTTTTCTATATTATCTTCAGTCCTCTCTGACACCTGTTGGAGAAGGAAAAACATCAATATCCTTAATAAATTAATTTCATAGTTCTTTAAGTTTGAGTCAATTGCAAGAAAAGTAGCTCAGAAGCAACTGGAAAACCTAACCTCGGGTCTCTTACACATTTGGAATAGCGAGAAACACATTTAGAATAGCAAGACTTTATTATCTGCATTTTAGATTTATATATTGTAAAACTGACAAAAACCAGTATAGGCCAATGTCTATGAATTTGACTGGGGAAAGAGTTGCATGTGGAATTAATGGAATAACTTCCATTTACTTTAAAATAAGTTTGTGACACTGTACCTCAGAGTGGCACCATGGAACCCCCATATTCACCACTCTCATATAATTATGATATGTTTTGTACAAAGTATGCCTTGTGAGGTATCATTTTAAAAGTCTTAATCTGTTGAACATTCATATCCCGGTGGATTGCATGTGCTATCATTGTATTGAACTTATGAAGTTTTGCTATGTACATGTTACCGAAATATGTTGTGAGGTTGAGAACACCCACAACCAGTCTTTCAGGTACAACAATGGAGTAGACAGACGTGCTGGTGGCCAATTAAAGGGAATCCACTCTCCCAACAGCCATCCCAGAAGATTTCACAGAAAGAACACGTAGACAATGGAGGCTGTGTGGCCATTAGGGGTGGATCCCCATGTCATAGCAATAGATCTTTTCAGCAAGCTGGAAAAAACTATAGAAGAGTGATAGTGACATCATCACTTGGCCTCTCGCCCTGCCAGCTGAACACCTGGAAGGAACGTCTGGAGGACAAGGATTTTGAAATGGAAAAGGGTGGTTGCAGGCTGGAAGGCAGTTCCAGCGTGTGTATTGAGGAACAGAAACCTGTTTGTACCATCTGTCAGGGTGTGACACTGCTTGATCCACATCTGGTTTAGTTGGTAGAACTCAGATTGTGAATTTATTTTTATTTCTTAAGTAACCAACTCTAATCTCTATGCTTGCTATTTATATTACTTAAAATCTATTTTTTTGTAATTAATAAATCGATTTTATATTTTACCTAAAACAGTGTGTTTTGGTTGAAGTGCTTGGGAAATCTCAGCTCAGTTTACAAAGGCTAGGTTGTGTCCTCTCCATGTCAAGGAAGGGGGAGACTGGGTAATGAATTTACACTGGCCAACCTAATCTCAGGTCTCTGATTTTACAAACAGAAATACATTCAGAATAGCAAGACTTTATTATCTTCATTTTAGATGTATATGATGTAAAGCTGACCAAAAAAAAAGTACATGCCAATGTCTATGAATGTGTATACTTTTAACTAGGGAAAGAGTTGCATGTGGAATTAGCTGAATAAACTTCCATTGAGTTTTAAATGCATTACACTCCTAGCCTAGAACCCCACACAATACTGAAAATTGACCTTACAGCCAATTTTGATGCATCAAAACTAGCTTATGGGATGAAAAGGGTCAAAACCAAACATGAGGATTCTTCAGATTAACTGGCTCCACACACACACCCTCCCTACACACTCTCTCTCTCTTCCCCACTTCTTTCCAGCTTCCCTTCTTTGACTCCAAATAAGCATCATACCTTTTCTTAAACCCATCTAGAGACCTCAACTGGCCTAGCAGTTTCAGCTAAATAGGCTGCAGTTTTCAATACTGATGAAGTTTGCAACTAACCTGGGGTTAGGAGATAAGTTGGGAGGAGTTTATGCATGCTGGGGAATTTCTCATCTGAACAAACCCAAAATGTATGGTATAAGAACAGAAAAGAGCAGCTTACTAAGATCTTCAGAAGGATTTTAAATCATAAAGGGATTTGAAGGATGAATATTTTATACTCAAGTACTATAGCAGTGAGAAATTTAGAATGAAGAGGAAAACAGGACCAAATTTTGCTCTCAGATGAAACCCATCTAAACCAACTCAGGTCATTCTAATGTTCTAAGTAAACACTAAAGAAAAGAGACCACTCTTGTGAAATATATTATTATTAGGGATAGTAAGTAAAGTATAATTTTAAAAACTGATATGTATTTCTAATACACAAAGCACAAATGTGCAAATAAAGTTCTATAGATATGAAATCTTAAAATATTATTTTTTCATAATAAACTATGGGCCACATACTTGGTGTAAATCAGTGTACTTGCATTGACTTTAATGGAACCCCATTGATTTATAGCAGGTGAAGAACTGCTCCAAATTTACACATATTTCAGACAACTACAGAAGTGTGCACTGGTCTAGTTTATGGTAAATCACATTCAAACATTCAGCTGCTCATAAAATGCCTTTTTCAAATCAAGCGAGTGTGCTCAGATAAATATGGATCAGGTACATAATGTAAGTAAAAATCATTCTCAAAATACTCATGATTTAACCTTCTGAGATTGAGTCCAAAGTCACCTTTAGTAAAAAAATATATATATATTTTCAGTTCCTAAGAGAAATACACACATTGCAAACTATATTCAGAATGTAAACTGAGTTTGCTATATAAGGAAAACATCATTCATTGTTCTTACATCCAGCCATTTGTCCACAGTATTGTTCATATTTGTTTTCACCAGCACGGGATCACAGTTATTAATTCTTTTTAACTCCGCTAGCAAGTGTTTTCCTTTATTCGTGAAGGCATCCAGCTCTTTCTGTCTCTCATTCAGCTCATTCTTGACAGTTTCATGCTGTGAACATAAATGTTTGCTTATTTAACACCATCCCAAATAAACAAAAATCCAGATCCCCAGCCATCCATCTCTGGAGACTTAAACTCATACAGAATGTGTTTCATAGTTATACTACTTTTTTGTTAACATTTGTCGATGTTACAAAACACACATTTTTGGAATAAAGTATGGAATATAGGGAATCAAAATACTAGACCCCTTTTCAGTGTCCAGTACTGTAGCAGAGTAAGCACTCTGCATAAACTAATCCCATGGTGGGGGGAAGAGACTGACACAGAGAACGTGTCGCCTTTCAGAAGCAAAGGCTAATTTGCTGATGTTGCTGCATCAATGCCCTGCACTATCACAGAAGGGACCAAAGTTCAGTAATCAGCTTCACTTGCCCTTTTGTTTTCAGTTCGACACATATTATCCAAGAGGTTATAATGCCAAACCATGAGAAACATGTTAAGAGACATTTTGCTCCTTAAAATGTTCACTCACTGTTATAGGATTCCAGTGGCTAGGGTTCTTGATATTAGGGTTAGGGCTATTATTGGTAAGGCTTCCCAACCTAGGGTTAAGGTTCCTATAAGTATGTTACTTGGAGCTAGGCTTAGGATTCCTATACGAAGGGTTCCTCGATCTAGAATTACATTTCCTATAGGTAAGATACTTGGAGCTAGGTTTATAGTTCCTATGGGCAGGGTTCCACAACCTAGGGTTAGGGGTCTTATGGGTACGGCTGTCAGACCTAAGGTTCCTATGGATAGGGTTCCCGAATCTAAAGTTAGAGTTCCTCTGGGTAGAGTTTCCCAAACTGGGGTTAGTGTTCCTATAGGTAGAGTACTTGGAGCTATCATTAGGGTTGCTATGTGTACTGCTCCCAGACCGAACATTATGGCTCCTATGGGTAGGCCTCCCTGATCTAGGGTTAGGTATCCGGTGGGTAGGGAAGCCCAACCTAGGGGAAGTGTTTTTATAGGTCGAGTACTTGGAGCCAGAGTTAGGATGGGGATTCCCAAACTAGGTTTAAGGTTCCTAATGTAAGGTATATGGAGCTCTCCAATCTAGGATTAGCGATCCTATAAGCAGGGTACTTGGAGCAAGATTTAGGGTTCCTATGAATAAAGTGTCATTACCTAGAGTTAGGGATTCTATGGGTAGGGCTCCCCAGACTAGTGTTAGGGTTCCTATAGGCTCAGTACCTGGAACTAGGGTTAGGGTTCCTAAGGGTGGGGCTCTCTGACATAGGGTTACAGTTCCTATGGGTAGGGTTTCCCAAGCTACAGCTAGGTGTCCTAGGGCAGGGCTGCCTGATCTAGGGTTATACTTCCAACTCTAGCTCTGAGTACTCTATCTAAAGGAACCCAAACCCAAGGTCCAGAATCCTGATCCACAGGAACCCTAAACCAAGGTCGGGGAGTCCCACCCCAAGTAACCATAACCATAGGTCGGAGGGTCCAATTCATAGGAATCCTAACCCTAGGTCAGGGATCCATATCCATTGGAATCTTAACCCTAGGTCTGGGAGCTCTATCTATTGGAACCCTAACCCTAGCACCAAGTACTCTACCTAACACTGGGTTGGGGAGCCCCACCCATCTGAACCTTACCCTTACCTCCACGTACTCTACTTATTAGAGCGCTAGCACTAGATTGGGGAGCTCTACCCATAGGAACCCTAACCCTAGGTCAGGGAGCCCTAGCAATTGGAACCGTAACCATAGCTCCAAATACTTTACCTATAGGAACCCTAACCCTAGGTCGGAGACTCTTACTTATATGAACAATAAACTTAGGCTGGGGAGCTCTACCTATCAGAACCTTATGTTAACTCCAAATACTCTAGCTACTGGACCCTTAACTCTAGGTTGGGAAGCCCCACACTGTAGGTTGAGGATTCCTGCTCAGGGGAACCCAAATGCCAGGTCAGGGAGCCCTAACTATAGTAACCCAAACCCTAGGTCAGAGTGCCCCACCCATCGGAACTTTAACACTAGCTTCAAGTACTCTGCCAAAAGGAATCCTAACCCTAGGTCAGAGAGCTCTATGTATAGTAATCCTAATACTAGGTTGGGGATCCCCACCATAGGAACCCTAACACTACATCGGGGAGCCCCACTCATTGGAACCCTAACACTAACTGCAAGTACTCTACTTTCACCAACTCTAATCCTAGGTATGGGAGCCCTATCTATAGGAACCCTAACCCAATGTCGGGGATCCCCACCCATTGGAACCCTAACACTAGATCATGGAGCGCTACCCATAGGAATCCTAACCCTAGGTTGGGGAGCCCTAACCGTAAGAACCCTCTCCTTAGGTTGGGGATCCCTAACACTAAATCAGGAAGCCCCACACACTGGAACCCTAACCCTAGCTTCAAGTACTCTACCTATAGGAACTGTAACCTTTGGTTAGGGAGCCCTACCTATAGGAACTCTAACCCCAGGTTGGGAGACCTGACCATAGGGAGCCCTAACAGTAGGAACCATATCCCCACTCATAGGAACCCTAACCATAGGTCTCAAAACACTAGTTCTATGAACCCTAATCCTAGGTTGGGGAGCCCCATTCATTGGTATTCTAACTGCAGTACAGGGTGCCCCATCCATCGGAACCCTAGCCCTACCTTCAAGTACTCTACCAAAAGGAACCCCAACCCTAGGTTGGGGAGTCCTACGTAGAGTAACGTATAGTTTCATCTGCGTGGTGCTCCCTGACCTAGGGTTAGGTATAGTTAGTATAGGTAGGTATAGTTAGTATAGGTAGGGTACATGGGGGTAGGTTTACGGTTCCTTTGGTTGGGGCTCTCTGACCTAGGGTTAGGGTTCTTATGGGTGGGGCTCCTCGAGGTAGGCTACATGGGGGTAGAGTTAGCGTTTGTATGGGTAGCGTTCCCTGACGTAGGGCTAGAGGTCCTATGGTAGGGCTGCCTGATTTATTGTTAAGATTCCTATGGGTAGAGGTCTCTGACCTAGGGTTAATGTTCTTCTCGGTAGGGCTCCCCGACCTAGGGTTAGGTTTCCTATGAATTGGGATCCCCGGCATAGGCTTATTGTTCCTATTGGTAGGGATCCCTGACCTATAGGTGGGGATCTCCAATCTAGGGTTCCTATAGGTAGGCCTCCCCATCCTAGGGTTTTGGTTCCTATTCATAGAATTGTTGGAGTTAGGGTTAAGTTTCCCATGAGTTGGGGTTCTCGACCTTGGATTAGGGTTCCCGTGTGTGGGGCTCCCTGACCTAGGGTTAGGGTTCATATAAGAAGGGATCCCCGACTTAGGGTTAGGGATCGAATGTGTTGGGATTCCCAATTTAGTGGTATGGCTCCTATGGGTAGGTCTCACTGATTTAGGGTTAGGATTCTTATGTCTACGCTCCCCAACCTAGGGCATGGGCTCCTATGGGTATGGTATTTAAGGTTAGAGTTAGGGTTCCTGTGCGTGGGACTCTCCAGTATATGGTTAAAGGCCCTATGTGTAGGGCTCTTAAACCTAGGTTTAGGGTCCTATAGGTATGGTTCCCCGACCTAAGGTTATATTCCTATGTGTAGGATACTTGGAGCTTGGTTTAGGATTTCTAGCAGTAGGGTGCATGTAGGTAGGGCTAGAGGTCTCATGTGGAGGGCGGTCTGATATTGGGTTAGGTTTTTATGGGTAGGGTACTTTGTGGTTAGGATTCCTATAGCTAGGGTTCCCTGAGCTAGGGTTAGGGGTCCTTTTGGTGGGGCTGTCTGAGATAGGATTAGGGTTTCTAAGGGTATGGTACTTGGAGTTAGGATTATGGTCATTATGGGTAGGATTCCCTGCCTTAAGATTTGGGTTCCTTTGGGTAGAGCTTCCTGATGTAGGAATCAAGGTTGCAATGGGTAGCACTCCCTAACCTAGATATAGGGCTCCTATTGGTAGAGCTCCCTGACCTAGGGTGAGGGTTGATATACATAAAGATCCCTAATGTATGGTTCGGGTTGCAATGGGTAAAGCTCCTTGACCAAGTGTTATGGTTCTTGTGGGTAGGTGTCACCAATTTAGAGTTAGGATTCCTATAGGTAGGGTACCTGGGGCTGTGCTTAGGATTCTTATGGGTAGGGCTCTGCACCCTAAGGTTAGTTTTATCTGGGTAGGCCTACCCGACATAGGGTTAGGGTTCTTATGGGTAGGGCTGTCAGACCCAGGGATAGGGTTCAAATGGGTAGGGTACTTGGGGCTAATGTGAGTATTTGTATGGGTGGGGCTCCCCGATGTAGGGGTTAAGGTGGGGTCGGGTTCCTATATGTAAAGTACCTGGAGCTAGGGGTTAGCGTTTGTATAAGTAAGGCTCCTAGATCTAGGGTTAGGGTTCCTATGTGTAGGGTACTCAGAGCTAGGTTTAAGGTTTCTATGGGTGGGCTCCCTGAGCCAGTGTTATGGTTAGGGTTCCTTTAGGTAGAATACTTGGAGCTAGGGTTATGGTTCCCATAGGTGAGTGTCCCCAGCCTAGTTTTAGGGTTCCTATGGATAGGGTTTCCTGATTTAGGGTTACGTTTCTTATGGGTAGGCTCCCCAACCTAGGGTTAGGGTTGCTATGGGAGGGGTTCTTGTATCCTATGAGTGGGCAATTTGACTTAGGGTTAGGCTTCCTATATGTAGGGTACTTGTCACTAGGGTTAGGGTTCCCATGGCTAGGGCTTCCCAATCTAGGGTTAGGATTTGTATGGGTTGGATACTTAGAAATAGGTGTAGGTTTCCTGTAGCTAGAGTCCTACCCATAACCATCTCCATTATCTATGCACAGTTTCTCCTTCTATATGAAATATACATTTTAAATCACTAAAGGAATGTAAAATATAATATAAACAGCAGAATAGCAGATGCATGGGAATTGCAAATTTTGCAGGAAAATGTTTCAGAGTGAGCAGTAAGAGCTAGATTCTACCCTCATCAAAGTTATTGGGAGGTTTATTATTGGTTTGATTGGGATTTGATTTGGCACCAAATACTGCAAGGATCAGATGAATTTATTTTCAAACGCAAAAAGAAACGATTCACTAAATTTGTTGAAGCCAAAGATCCATTCAGTTATTTTTAAATGAAAATATTTTAATTACCTTTGATAAAGCCCATCTAACGTCTTCCTTATCCTTTAAAATGGATTTGGTCACAGCCACGTTGTCAGCATTCTCTATGACGTTACTTACTGCTGATTTCAAGCTTTGATACTCTCTCATCAGATCGATGAGGACACAGCACTGCTCCTGTCTGTAATGGCAAGTAGCTTTGTTGAATGAATGGTGTTCATTCTGACATTTGTGAAGGAAGTTGATGCGACACAAGCATTTGTCAGAGAGCACTCCCCCAGGAGTGACCAGTGGAATTAGGTTAGCATGTTAAAGCAGCATGATCTGTATGTTTATGTACATAATCACACTTATTACTTATACATCACTTCTGATTCATCAGTCTCAAAGCCCTTAACAAAGGAAGGGGCTTTGACTGCCATTGCACTGGTGGGGTATCTGAGCAAAGTGACTTGCCGAAGTTTACACAGTAGGTCAGAGCTGTGATACAAGCCCAGTTTCTTGATTCCCAGTTCAGAGTATTACTGACTGGACCATGTTGTCTGAAAACCATAGTGCCATGTAGTGGCTTCTGATAGTTAGTTTTCAACCACTTGTATCAACTAAAGTAAATTCAGTGAAGGATTTCAAGCTTCTTGGTTAAAAAGGAAAAAGTAGAGGTTAAGGCTAAAGACAAAGACAGCCTGTCTGGCCTCACTGATTTTTCAGTCAAAATATTTTCTTTCTAAGATTTAAAATATTGTTTTGAACCTCTCTGGCTTGAGACCATACAACTGGAAATGGGAACGGTTTGCTGCTGAAGCCAAATCTAATGATTTTATTTTGGATTTCCCTGTCTAGATAAGCCTGGGATCTTTAGGTTCAAGAGAAGTTTTCAGTCTATTCAAGCACTGCATGAGGAGGGGTCAGAACAGGAAGCCCACATTTCCTTTATATAATTTAGTTTGTTAAAACAGTGTTCCATTGACAAAAGGCATTTGAGAGTCACAGGTGGCCAAGTGTGAAAGACGGTCACTTCTGAGCTCATCTCGTTCTCAGAAGCTCACCTGTAACATAATCATGCACAGTGAGGTCCCCCACTAGCTAAGAAGAAAACAGCTTAAATAAATAATCACACTTGTTAAAAGCGAGGTTAAAATTAAATTTCTTCAGGTTAGAAAAGAATCACTATGAAAATGACTTCCAGTTATCTATCTATTTTAAGTACTTAGATGGCCCCCATTACCATAGTGTATCTGAGCACCTCACAGTCTTTACTGTATTCATCCCCACAACACTCCTGTGAGATAGGAAAGTGCTATTATCCCCATCGTACAGAGGGGAAGCTCAGGCAAACAGACTAAATGAATTCCTAAGAGAATATTGAAGTCTGTGACACAGCTGGGAATTCAGCAAAGTCTTCTGAGTCCCAGTCTAGCACCCTAGCCACTGGATCATTACTCTTCCTCGCTGCTATAGCTGGGCTGTAGTTGGGTGAGTGTAAGGGAGCTAAATAACCCTGTACAGTTACATACCTCTGAAAACTACGTTTTACTCTTAACTGTGTCCCTGATTTACTGTTTTGTGTGTCCTTGGGTAGGTCATTTTACTGTTCTGACTCAATTTCTCCAAATGTAAAATAGGGATAAATATACCTGCACACAGGGATATTATGTGGATTAGTTAGGTAATGTCTATTCATTGCTTTGAACATGTACGTGCTAATAAATAACAACAATTATTATTATTGAGCAAGTAGGTATGGTTTTATATATGTATGTTCTCTTCATTTCTCATGTGGTGATTTCTGGCCTCTAAGACATCTGATACTCAGGAATCGAGGAACCAGGGGGCATCTCGTGTCCCCACAGTGGAAATACTGTGGGTGCTGCTGATCTAAATTTCCACCCCCACGTGTCATTCTTTAGTGATTTGTTTCATGCACTTGGGCTGGGGGGGGACTCCCTGACTCCTAGAAGTGGAAGTGAGAGCAGGACCCAGAGCCACAGGAGCAGCTGTCGCAGTGGGAGCAGGCAGGAACCAGTATGAGGATCGGGTTGGGAGCAGCTACCCCCGGTGAGGGAAATACAAATCTACAGGACCCCCCACTCCCAACCTGCAGCTGTCTGCCCCCCATCCCAGGCTCCCAAGTGTTTGTAGCTCTCCTCTTTGCCTATGCAGAGCACCCACCCTGACTTCCCTCTCTAACTCTGATATCCCAGTCTCCCCCACTACTCCTGACTCTTCCCACTCCCCATGTTGAGCAGCCATCCCGACTTCCCCTGACACCCCAACTTCCTCTCGCTCCTCATGCTTAGTACAATGCTTATTGTGTTTAGGTTTCACTGTAAACACCCATCCCCCCATTCAAAGTGAGCTTCCACCACCCTTGCAGCACATCAAGTAAAGATGAGGGACAGGTGGTGACCTTGAGGCAACAGGTGTGAGAGCCTTGTAAATACAGTCCTCCCTCTCATCTCCTTTGTTCAGAATCTCATTACCAAACAGATAGTGGAACACTAGAGTGAATTCAAATGAACATAACACCAATGGTTATGGTGGAAAAGGCCTGACAAAAGATGAAATCTACAAAAGTGAAATATACATCGCTTGGCTAAGTGCCAGTGTGTATATAAATATTTGAAGGGTGGCAGTACTAAGGAGAGAGAGAGTAATTTTATGATATAACCCAGAGGAAAAGTCTTGTTATCCAAGAGTCATGTCTGAAAGCATCTCCTACTTATTTCCACAAAAATAAAAAAACCTTAAAAGAATGTTACAGTTTTCTTTCCAAAAGAACGCAAATGAAGTGAAGACTGGAAAAAAGTGACAGGAATATGCATCAAGAGAAAATACTTATATGGATAGATGGGCCCCAGCATACTCCACTGAGTATAATCTAACAGGAGGCATGAGTTATGATTGTACTCAAAACATAATCTTGAGCTGGGTTGACTGCCCAGAGGATGATGCTACATGCAGCCATATAGGACACTTAAGATCAGGAATAATTTCAAGCCAGTGGAAAATTGGTATTTTGCCTTGGTGGGGAAATTGTGCATTATGTACATTCTAATTACATAGTAATCATGTAGTCTTAATGAAGAATTCCTATCTTTCCAGCCATAAGGTAAATTCAGAAAAGCATAAAAGAGCACATCATTAATATGGATTTATTAAATAAGTCATGCTTGTACAGTTCTTTTAAGCTAGCAAACAGTATATGACTGCTAGGTATTATTATTGTATACTAGAGTTGACATGGCAAAAAAACCCAAAACATTCAAATACATGAGCTCACTTTCTCCACCAAAAGAAAGATAACCCTCCTCCCTCATTTTAAGTATATCCAGGATCTACTTACTTTTCATGGATTAGTTTCTTGGTATCCTCCCAGGTAGCTTCCAAACGATTTATCTCTTTGTCAACTTCAGGCGCTAATGTTATATCCTTCTGAGCCATTTGTTTTGCTTTGTCCATCAGCCACTGCAGTTCGTGCTGGTGAGAATTCAGTTCATCCTCCAGTTGGTTAAAGATCTTTAATCTGCAAATTAAAAGAATGGTTACACATTTATTTCTTAGATTCAGTTATAATGAAATGAGAGCGAGAAAGGGAGATACTGTAAATAAAATATGTCTGAGGATCAATTTCTGGCTTTCGTTGTAACAGGGCAAAGCTAAGGCAACTCCGTTGAAGACAAAGTTGCACTGGATTGATGCTGGTGGAACTAAAATCAGAATCTGCTCCTCTGTGTTTCTCACACATGCATACATCTCCTCTCCTCATTTCCTACACACTGTGTTCTTGGAAATGTTCTTCTAGAATCTTAGAATCCCTTTTATGTCAGTTTCCTGTATAATCAACAGTTTATTACAGTTAATAGGCTGCATCCATGCCCTGTTAATTTGTGAATGTGCTAGTGCAGGCAGCTGTGCCCCAAGAGAGGCCTGGAAGTTTTTGTACTAACACTTTACAGTACGGATTCTCTCAGGATCTCAGACAACTTTAAGTGGTAGGGATTTTCCTTCTGCTTTTCCAGAGGAAGAGATCTAAGAGATATGCTGAAACAGAGTATCTGCCAAGTGTTCTGGATATGCCCTCTCTTCTGCCAGACTGCTCACTTTTGGAACTGTTCTGGCTGGTTTCACTGACTATATGTAACTTGCACCATTGCAACCATTTTCTTTGCAGACTTTCCACCACTGGAGACCTAGAGCTCCCAGGAGATAAACTAGCTCAGGTATAAAATGATTTCAGACTATTCCAAGTCATCAAAACACAAGAGCTTCCTAAGATTTTTATTTTTACCTTTGTTGAAGCGCCTGAAGTGTTGGCTCTTTCAATCCCTCTTTGTCAGCTCTTTCCTCAATATCTTCAATGCTCTTTAACATCTGTTCTTTACATTCCATGAAAGACTT
Source organism: Mesoclemmys tuberculata (assembly GCA_007922155.1). Taxonomy (NCBI): domain Eukaryota; kingdom Metazoa; phylum Chordata; order Testudines; family Chelidae; genus Mesoclemmys; species Mesoclemmys tuberculata. The sequence goes on along the minus strand of ML675604.1, from coordinate 25,500,049 downwards.
CTGCAAGGCTCCAAGGGCTTCTGCCTCACTCTGTTTGGTTCCCAGCAGACTTTGGACTGACTCCAGTTCTAAGCACAGATTATCAGCCACAGCCCTACAGGATGTCCTCTGCTCAGAACTTCCATGTCTTAGATGATATTGGGCTTTCATAAGTGCTCCATCCAAACTGATTGCAGCAGATGCTAATTTGTTAATATCTTGAACAACATCCCTCAGTTCCTTCTCCAGCAGTTCTGATTTAGCCTTATCCATGTTTCCAGTAGTCTCTACTGTTTGCCGCAGGTGATGGAGCACACTTGATGCAGCATCATGTAGCTCTAGGAACACCCCAAGCTGATTCAGAGCCTCTTGTCTTCGGCTGGTTATCTGACTGGCCTCCTGGAAAAGCTGAAAGCAGTCTTCAGCCTTCCCTTGTAATATGTGGTGGTCCTCTGGGTAACTAAAGGAACACAGCTTTTCTACATGTTCCTTCAGACTTTGTAGTTCCTGTTTCTTGCTTTCCACTTCCATGGAGTGGTCCTGTCAGAAAGAAAGGAAACAAAATTAATTTTCCATACTAAGGTTCAGAGAAAAGTCTTGATAAAAAAAATTAAGCTCATCAGTACAATTATTACTAAACAGAACCCAGTAGAAACAATGCTGCATTGCTGATTTGCACTAATCCAGTCAGAAAAGTGAACTGTGTAATATGGACAGACTATCAGATTTCCAACAGGTTAAGGGGCCTTATCATAGTTTTAGCTGCATGGTCTTTGAAATGTACTGTGTAGGGTGCTTTCCATTATATTTTTGAATATTTCAGCTGGATAGTTCACCTTATTGCGGCATACAGCTGGGTGTTGATCAGCTGTGTTTATCTCAGAAGTGGCTTGCAATTCACCAAGAAACTGGTTAATCCATTCTGAAAAACTGAGCAGCAGCTCATCAAACTCCCCATGGTCAGCAACAAGAGACTGAAGGAAACTGATCCTACAGGACATCAGATATAAAAATGAAAAGTTTATTTTTCAGTGTGAGAAAGTCACTTCGATGAATCAAATGCACAGCCAACTAGACAGTATTAAAATGCATTCCAGGTGAACAAAAGAAAGAAAGAACTCATGGGAACAAAAGCTGCAGGAATAGGGCCATGATCTTAAACTTAAATTTTCAGACATAACAATTCTGTTTAAAGTAACTTCAAGCAAGTGCACTTTGGGCTCCATTCTGCAAAGTACTGAGCAATCCAGAGAGGTGCTCAGTCATTCTCAGGAGTACTCAGGATTAAGCCATTACATAAAAAAATGAAAAAAAAAAACCCAAAAAACCCCAAACTCTGCCATATCACTCCCTATGCAGGAGAAGACTGAAGGGGAATAAGAAATGCTGCAGAATTCCCTACATATTTTCCACTAGAGAGTTGGTGTTTTCTAGAAGTAAAATGTTTGGGCCCCAAAATCAGGGGATACTTGAGATCCACATGTATCTTGAGGAATCCATGGAGTCAGCAATATCCGAGCATGATTCTTGCAGAGATCAAGTTGGTAGGGGCTCCCTCACCAGCTGCTAGACCACGCAAAAAGAAGGTTCCGTCATGCAGAGTGAGAAAGCTGGGTACGTTAATACTGAGATTAACGTACATGAGGAAGTTCCACAATATTTGTGTGGGGATAGTACTGCCTCCACCACGTGCCCCTCCCTCCTCCTTGCACACTGATCCTAAATGCTTCCACTGGAAAGGGGGAAGAATGATGCCACAGAGACAGCATGCAGGATCTGTTAGATTCCCATACTCTCCACTTTTGTGATCACATGGCCCATAAAATCTAACATTTCCAGTGTCCCATGGTAAAGCTGTGATTGAGGCAAGGTATTCTTCATCTGCATGTTGATTACCTTTTTTGAGCATGTAAGCCATGCTAGATACACCCTGAAACACACACCTCTTGTTAACAGTTTGTGGTAAAGCTTTCCACCTCCCATCCAGCTCTTCAAACTCTTGTTTCATTGCTTTCACACTTTCTTTGGAAGCTGTTGTGAACAGTGACTCATTTAATTGTAATAAGTTGGTATATTGTGAAGCATGGGATGCAATATCAGCTTTTAGATCCTGGGGAACAATAGATTGCACGTTTTAGGGTACATACGGTATCATTATATGCAAGTAAACATGTCTGACTGGAGTCATTAGGGGATCTCCAACATACTACTCTGAGTCAGGACTCGGGGATGGCCAAAGCCTTAGAGGTGTTCAGGATCTCTGGGACATACAGATGCTCAGCACCCCTCGAAGGACTAGGCTTCGCAATCCTTTCTCAGGTTGGTGAGCACTTATTCAAACAAGTAACCAAAGGAACTACTTGTGAGAGTAAGTGCTCACACATCAGTAAGGGTTGGAAAATCTAGCTCAGAATTTGTCATCAGTGCTAGAGCTGTGTGGGGAAAAAAATCACACCATAGCCTGAACATAAAAAAACCACCTCTCCATTCTCTTCAGAGTTGAAATGAAATTATGTTTTCATCAGATTTGTAAAAAATGAGTTGCTTTGCCCAAATGTTTCCCATCAGTCCATTACAACAAATGGCATTTATTCACAGGGGAAAAGTACCTTAGACCTGTCTGAAACTTTACATTGAAAAACTCAATGGAAGTGCTGCAAAATCACCATTTCCATTCTGAAAGCAAAATCCCTGCACGCTTTGCTCTCTGAAAAGCCTTCTCATACATGAAAAAGAATACACAAGGGTGTTACCTAAAGAAAATACCTCCCTGCAGTCTGAAGGATCCCGTGGCACTGAGCCTGAAGCCCTCAGTCCCTGTGGCATTCTTCCCCCGGACAGAGCATATACTAATTGCAAAATAACATTCTTACTTCAAACCCTTGCACTTTGATAAACACTAATATCTGTTCTGTGTTTGTACAGCGTCTGACACATTGGGGTTTTAGTCCGTGACTGGGGCTCCTAGGCACTCTGATAATAAGCAAAGTAAGCACTTTCAGTTGAGTGAATCGCTACCACTCACCTTTAGCTAGTTTTTCAGGGGGCAAATGAGCAGATTAATTCTACAAAACTAAAGAAAAGCTAATCCATAGAAGCAGATAAGCTTCCGGGCTAACTTTCAATCCTGAAATTTACCTGTGCTGACTGTAGTTCACCTTCCAGTTTGACTCTGTCAGCGGAAACATACTGCTCTGGAGGTCTGGCTGCAGTTTCACATCTCTCTAACCAGGTCAGGAAGATAGATAGTTCCTTCTCCTGCCTAACAAAAGCATGGCATAAAACATTACCGACCCAAGCTCCCCATGTTCTCTTGGACTTTCTGAAGAAACATCTCTGTACTTCTCGAAACAAAGGAGGGTGGGTTACTCACCTCTGCCACTGTGCTAGCAGAGCCTCGAGTAAGGTTTGTTTCTCTTTAGCTCTCCCTAGTAATTTTTCATATCTCTGCTGTAACGTTGTAACCTCTTGAATAGCTTTTTCTTTGTTGGTGACTTTTTGGGCAGAGGCCGAGAGGGAGGTCAGAGTGTTGTTCATTTTTCCCATAGCCTGGCAGAGATCCTGTTGATGGTGATGAGGGAATACAAGCCACAAATAGAATAAACAAACAATAACACCAAGGAGCCAACTCTCACCCCTGTAGAGAAGCTCAAAGGAGGATGTGAAATTAGTAAAGTTTCTCTATACATGAAGGGTAAGCTGTGCACAGAGAAGTTCCTCACTCCCTGAATAGCATGAAGCATTGATTCTTAAGTGCTTGGATTTGATCTATACTACTCTTTGGGGGGCAGGCCAGGGAAACGGTAGAAGTGTGGCCAGGGCATCAATAGCTATCAAGATCCAGTAGTACAAACCCTGCTGAAAAAAACACAGTATCTGCAGCACCGCTAGAGTCCAAGGATCATGGAGTTACTGCATGGGTGCTCCATGACCTTAGAGAAAGGATTTCATCTCCTCTGCCCCCAACAAAGGTCCCTTGCACAAAATCCTTTTTCTCACTAGGTTGGAGAATTTGTCTTCTATGAGAAAAATAAAAACAAAATCAGCAGATCAGACACAAAGCGTACAGCACTTAGGGTAAGAATCTCCTTGTGAACAATTTTAGGGAAAAACCTACTCAATTATAAAAGGTTCAGAACCTCTGGACTGGACAAGCTGTATTTAGCATAAAGCCTGGTTGGGGGCCAAAAGTCCAGACTCCCTAACAGCTGCCTAAGGGCTGCTCTAATTTAATTTGGCAGTTCATAGCCCAACGTGGTCATTCCAGCAGCTGGGGGTAGCTACAGAGTAGGGACACTCAATCATGCCCTATATGCTGGGCCGGGACAAGGCATGAGAACTATTACAATGGATGTACACTAACCTAGGCAAAGGGAATCCTGCACTAACCAGCTATCCCAGTGTTAGGGCAGCCTTGCAATGCACCATCTCAGGAAGAATAGGGTTAAAATGCCTACATGAAAACAAACCAGAAATAAGAAGAATGATTGAGAAAAAGGGAAGACTGAATCCAATCCCCCCAATAAAATCCTAAAATTGTAATAGCAATGCAGTTCTACCGTATAAATATGTAATAGGAAGAACAAGGTGTGACTAAGGATGTAATGATAGTACACCATAGAAGAATCAGTCTACAATGGGTATCTCAAAAGAAACAAGAAGGGCACAGAAAGGAATGTCTAGTATTTTAAGGTAAATAAGGGTGCAGAATTTATTCTCAAAAGATTTAATTATCGTGGTACAGTATTCATTAATAACGGTTAAGCACTAAGCACATTGGCAGTGCTTAACAAATAATCATAGAAGAAACCATTTCAACTACTGTATGACTAAATATCCTACATGCAATAGTATTTTTCCTCATTAAACAGGCCTCTGTTGTTGCTAATTTCTACAACTTTTTGCAGTTTAAGTGGCCAGATTGTCCTTGCAGAAGGCCTTTGCAAGCTGCTGTCATTGTTTTCAGTAAGAATTATGCACACATATCTGCAAGGATGTTCTGATCAAAGATTTGTATTTATTTTCCGAGAGAAAAGTAACGATGAATGCGTATGTAACATAGAGGGGTGAACGAAAACGCCAAACCAAAACTGGAGGAAACTCCTTTGAACCTCAGGCTTTTTTAAAATCTGAATCCAGATCCAGATTTTGCAAATTGTCTCTATCTTTACAACAGATGAAACCAAAACCCAAACTCCCACAGAGTTCAAGGTACAGGAAATCTGGTTCCAGATTTGAATTTTGCAGTTTGAACTCATGTCTAATGTGAACAATCAGAATGATAAAGGGAAAATATAAAAAAGAAAATCCATGTCTAACCATAAATTTCTATAAACCAAGATTAAACTTGAAATTTCTCCATAGGAACAATCACAACTATGTACATTTCCTACCGTTTATTTATGACAATGTTTTAAAATGCAGAAGAATTTAAAAATTCTCAAGGCTTTCTTCACTCCTTTATCTGCATGCCCAATGTGGGAAAGTCTGCCTGAAGGGATAGGGAGATGTAGTGACACAAGCCACTGACAAATCCTACTTGATTGTGGGACTGAACTGGTTGGGGACATGTGCTGATTTTGTGTATTTCCCGAGAAGTCTCCTATGGAATGCTGGCCCAAATATAAAAGCTGTGTCTCTAGGCAGAACCCATCCAAAGGCATGGAAGGGTGGGAGCTGGTAGACATAACAATGCATGCTTTCCCCAGGTCCAGCTGCCCCATCAACCACAGTCCCTCAGCTGTAAGTTAGTTCTGTTTTCGATACGGTCGACATAATACAGGTTCCCTCACTTTTTCAATAAATATGCAAGCAGTAATTACTGAGCATGTTTTACCGTGTGGTCTTGAAGAGCTTTGTAGGTATCTGCTGATGAAAAACATGATGTAGCAGGCTCAGCCAGTTTGGCCTCAAATCCAGACACAGCCTGCTGCACCTATGAAACACACACAAAACAGAGGGTTAGCAAAACCTGCAAACACACCCATTAAATGACACATTTTTAAATTATATTTTCGCTAATGACTTACGTAGCCAGGGCCAGCTACAGGTTTAGGGCCTGACCCTGCGAGGTGCTGAGTACCTCCTGAAGTGAATAGTTTAGGGCCCTCAGCTGCTCTCGGGAGATGCTCAAGCGCCTTGCAGGACTGGCGCTCTACGCAACCAATGTTCATTCCAACTGATCTCGAGGATGGCCAAGTTCATATGTCAAGTGTTTGGATCTGACTTACTGTCACAGCAGCCAAAAGACTTGTTTTGTGTTATTTGAAAGACATCGAACACTGCGTGGCTCTTTATTACAATTTGTCTATTTCATTACCTTTTCAAATTCAAATCTTTTTAAACAAAATGTACCAGTGGAGGATTGGAAAGTGCTTTGCTAACTAAAAATAGACCCTAATCCAATCTCTGGTAAAATACCCAATGGTATGTGTAATTTTAGTGTTCTCCTGGGAAACTACAGACATTCTACATTCTGCTATGAACAGTCTATTGAGAGCTTGCAGTGTCTACCTGTTTCAGACTTTCTCCATACTTCTGCTGCTGTGATGCATTTCCCATGATTATTTCTTCCAGGCAGTGGGTATGTTCTCTAAGCTCTTCCCAGTACCTTCTTATCTGTGTTAACTTGGCTTTAATATGCGCAGATTCTCCAGAAGTAACAAATTGAGAAAAAGACTGAGCTTCCTCTTCTAGACTTGGGATTCCATTTATTTTACCATCTATTTCTTTACTAATAACCTAAAATGTAAAGTAATAATAAATCAGCAGCCACAATACATTTTCAGTTGACAGACTAATCCTTTTCTATTTTTCGTCTAATAGTTACAATACTTTTCTTATAAATTCATGTACAGGGTAAAAACTCAGAAATCACCCTACACATCTGGTTGTACAAATTCTTATTGTGTTATCTAAGCTGCTTGTCCTTTTTTGGATTTAATGTTGGAAAGCTGATTTGAAAAACATTATCTACGAAAACCAACTAGTGTAGGCTAAATGAAATGTACATTCGTATAAACAGATAGGATATTTAGACTCTTCTGCTGCCTGAAATTGGTTGAGTAATTCCGATTGGAATTCAAGAAGGACAAATAAATATAACTTAGTCAGCAATGGACATATAAAATTAGACTTGGCAAATAAACCTAGTAAACGTACAATAAAAAACAAACTTGTATCGATCAGGAGATGGGCAGTAATAATTTAATATAACTGTGATTTAACAGTTCTCAAGCATGTGCTTTAGAGTGCAAACAGGAGCACTTTATAAATTGGAAGACAGATATTTTCCATCTCAATTCTATGATCTCTAAGTATAAATGAGATTAGAAATTTAACTAGGGTGATTCTGCCTCTCAAGCACAGGGTTAAATGGGGAGCCAGGTTGGAATTCAAGACAATATTCTGCTCCAGGGCAGACTGATAGTGGCCTTTGATACTGTTCAACTTGTTTTCGGTCAATGAACGGAGGTCTGGGATAAGCCAGCTTGGCTTTTGATTTCATCAACAGCTTTGGAGGCAGGCACTAGCTGACGATAGTTTATCTTATTTTATATGTTTCTATTATTATTTTCATTGGCAATTAGAGATAAGCACGAGATCTTCATACATGCTAGAAACCTGTGGCATATACAGCTATTTACTAATTAAACATCTGGGCATATGGAAAAATACCCTTTCTTCACCCGGGAAGAATATTCACTTTGGCTCATGTGGCATGTTCAAGCAGCTTGCTTGCAAATAGTGAAATATGGTTGTCAGAACTGGCTGGCAATGAGGAGAGATAAGCACTTTTGTACTAATACTGGGAAATGCTTTATAACCCTCATAAATGTTAGGGCACAGATGAATGCCAGAATGCCAAAACTGTCATAAAACTGCGCTATCCAAGGCATAAGATCTACTCAACCACTGTTATCACCACAATAACAAAAATCCTAATGATATTTTACTTGCTATTCAAGAACAATTATTCTACTTCAGGTGAACAGAATTTTGCAAAGTTAGTATCTAGAGCAGCCAAGTGATAGTACATCGTAGTGAAGTGATAGAAAGCATTGAAGTAATTCAGCAGTTATAACGTCTATGTATTATATGTTCTATATTCATTTAGATTATAAAATATCTTTTTGCATGAGAATACAATGCTAATGAAAGGTACTCGAATGACTGCACTGGAGCTGAAATCCTCTATTCAACATCACAGGTACAAATTCAGTGGTGCAAGTTTACACTTACAGCATCTTTTATCCCCTAAGAGGAGATGGATAATTGAGTGTGCCAACAGTGGTAACATTTAGTGAAAACTGTAAGAGTAGTTTTGTGGATCTCTGTCCACTAGGATTTACACTGAAATCACCTACGGTGAAATCCTAGCTATACTGAAAGCAGTGGGAGTTCTCCCACTGACAACAACAAAGTCAGGATGTCACCCTTATTAGTCTTTTCACATCGGTTTAGTGAACAGCCATGCAATGGTAATTATGGTTATCCACTATGGTGAGCTAGAAATGAGAATCTGTATCACATTACTTTTCCCCTGAGCCACTCAGATTGTGACACTAATTCCACATACTATACTATAAGCAGTATTTGGAATATGACACAAAGCACCAAATATGCCACAAAACATAGCACAAGTTCTTCAAATGGAGACAGAACTATAAGCATTATGAAAGCAATTGAGGTGGCATCTAGTTATGTCTACGTGTTGGGGGACATATGGCTAGTTTCACAGTTCATCATGTATCACCTTGCTTTTGTTCATTTCAAACACAATCTGATCTTCTATTTCATATAGCTTCAGGTTGGAGAACTTTCTTTACTTTATGATAATTCATTCAAATGTTTATTTGTCAATTTAAAATAATCTGCCAATCTGACATTTAGTTGAAGAGCTATACTGGATTTCTCATAAACTTGCACTGGGAGGGAATGTAGTCAGTGCCAATCTGTTCAAGCATGGCAAACGTATAGGTTTCAATCCTTCAGTCAGTAGTGCATGGATGAACCACTGTGTCTTTGCATAAGTCATTTAGGCTTCATGCAGAAGAACCAGTTCAGGGACAGTTTCTAAATTATAATGTCATGTGTAATTCGGATATGCTCATTTTCTCCATCAAGGTTACCAAATATCGGGGTTCTATCTAGAAGCTGCTAACAAATAGGGATATATGATTTCATGTATGTCTGTGAAAAACATGGAAATAGGAATTTTATTGGGAATATTTTTAAAATATTGCTTTAATGACAAGGCAAGAATTCAAGATTTCATTTATTTAGTATATGTTGATATGATCACAACTTCAGAAAATTAATATTCTGCCAAGTAACTCTTCCAGTCATCACCCGGAGCAAATGTGACTTGGGATTCTTTCAAAATATGTTGCAGCCTGACTGCAAGCCCTTGCAAAGTTAAAGGGTTTATACAAAATTCTGCATTTTGGGAATTTTGCACCCATGCAGGTTGGGAAGATATACTTATCTTTTGTGAGAGGATGTAAAGTGAGCCTTTGAACTGGGAACATATTTTTGACTAAACACACATTTTGGAGGTACTGTGCATCTCTGAGGCCAGTAAGTGAACTAGGAAAAAAGGTGTTATGTATGACACAGACAGAGAATTTGGAATTCTGTAAATACTGTAGCAATAAAGGTCTATGGGTGCACAAGCTAGTGAGCACACTAGTTCCTTTATTATTTCAGCATAAAAGACACACAAAACATCAGGTACTGGAAAATAAGGTGTTTAAGTCAACGACTGATGTACATTTTACAATACAAAGAGTTTCTACACTCTGTATAAACATACCACATGGCTGTTTTGTAGGCCAGTGGCCTCCATTCAAAAAAAGGAAAAAACTATGCTTTCATCAAAATGTTTTAATATTACATACAATGAAGGATTTGTATGTATAAATAGCCACTAACAGAGAAATCAGCCTATCAAGGTTTTTCCTTAGCTCTTCAAAACCTTAGAGCTTGGTATCTTTGTATACAAAGTGTGACATCTTTACATCATTGTAGCTCTGAAACGTGAGTCAAAGAGTCAAATGTCTGTTCCTCTCCCCTGCAGCCTCTAACAAAGAAAAACAAAAAGAAAAACAGGGTTTTAATGCTTAATGTAACATGTGACCCAATCACCTTCATTTGGCTGATCTGCATGTCCAAGGGAGATGATGATGTTTCCAAGGTATCCAGCTCTTTTTCTTTTTCAGTTATCCAGATGGACAGAGCTTCGAAATTATTGCCAAATTGATCCCACTTGCTTTTCACCATTTCCATGGTTTTAATACTAAAATTAACCAAATTAAGTAGAGAAAATACACAGTTTAATATAGTGAAACTTTGCCCATTTTCTTACAAGGTCTAATTAAAAAATACTACTTAACCAAATTATATGGAGGTTTTATTTTAAAATAAAATGTTTTTTAGAGAATGTAGATGTGTGTTTTGGACCAAAATCAGATTTGATTTATACCCTGAACAATCTCAATAGTGTTACACATAATATGAGTAAGTGTAAAATCTGTCTCACCACCTGTGTGTCCAAGGAACTTATGAAAGCAAGAAATAATAAAGAAAATCATCCAGGGACCATACACACCAATATTCCGTGGACTATGAACTGTATGAATATGGCTGTAGTAGTGTACCAGATCACTAAAAATAAAGGGGCCTGAATTCATTTACAACAGTATACTGTAGCTCTGCATGTGATCCGCATGGACTGACTGCTTTATTCTCTTGTGCTATATACAACAATCTGCCAGCCTTACAAGTAGTTGTTTTTCTCATAAGCAAAGAGTTAACACTGAGACAAAGACCAGAAAACTGATGATGAATCAGGTTGCTCCAAAATAGTTTTTTGTCCATAAATGTACATTTTAGATGTGTTAAAACATGAAGAGATTGTGCTTGATCTTGGGTCAGGTCCAAGGCATCACACGAGGAGCACCCTTCTCCTTTCTCTCATACATCCAACACTGGGTAGATCAAAATTAACTCCCTGGCCATAGCTTCTACTCCTGCCTGCGTGGTGTGGCACTCTGTCCTCTAGAGGTGGACAGACCAACTAGTGAGCAACGAGCCTGCTACAGCCTTGGCTAAAAGAAGCGTGTCTTTCCGCTCAGGCACTAGAGGGTCTTACGTTAAGCTCCAGAGCCCAGGTTTAATCTCAGCTGCAGACGACTGGAGCCCGTCAGCATTAAAAGTCAAGGCTCGCCTGTAATATTAACCGGGAGCCTCTGAAGGTCAGGATGCCCTTCCCCAGCTAGAGGAAGTAGGTAACCCATGCCTGCTTGCTGGAGCACCCTGTCCCCCCTAGTGCCGACCAGATCAGCCAGAGACTGATGAGCCTGCTTGGCTGAGAGAGAGGTGTCTTTTCGCTCAGGCAGTAGAGTGTCGTGCATCAAGCTCCCAAGGTCCCAGGTTTCATCCCAAGTGACGACGGCCAGGCTCTGTCGGAGGTACACTCAGGTAAGGTGACAATATGTACCCTAACTGTATCATGATGCCAGGAGGAAATGAGCCAGGGATCAGAATACAGGGGCCAGAACACAGAACAACGGGTCTGAAATCCATTGGGTTGGGATCTGATTTCCTTATGATTCATTGGACTCGGCAACATTTCAAGGACATCTCTCTGTCCCCTGCTGATGAGCTACAGATCTATCTCCACAGAAGGAATGTGTGTCAGGTTTGCTGCGCAGCCGACCATGCATGTTCTTTTTTCCCTCCTGAAAGTTTTCCCAGAAAAGGGCAGTGTGACACTGCTGTGCTTTGTGGGGCATCTTCAATACATATCTATGGGAAGACATTTCTAATCCCTGACATTGCTATTCTGAAACGTGCATAAGCCTCCCATGATCATATATGCAAGTCATTCACTTCCATGCAAAATACTTGTTTTGCAGGTTCATCTGGTTCTAATGTCCAGTTATACAGGCATGCACCTTTGGCAGGAAGAACTTAAAAGCTGTCTGTGAAGATACCCTGCTATCGCTTATGGGCTATCTGTAAAGATACTCTGTTGTATCACAGTACCATAGACATATTAAAGGATTTTTCTTCCAATGGAAAATCTATTCCAAACCTAGGTTGAAAGGGAATGTGGCTAAACAGTCTGGTTTTCTGCAAGGCTTTATAAAATGATACCTCATTATTAAACACAGAAATGAAAAACTAGCAGCATGGGGCTACTAAGAGTCTGTTGAATCAAAGGATAATGGCAGCCTGCTCAGTGAAGGTAGGAGAAATAATACAAGCAAGTCAATTGTTAAGTAGAAAATGATAGACTATTTGACCGTAAATGACTATGATATTTCACGCATTTTAGTGGAGCAGTGTGTAAAGGATGAAACTGCCAATAGCCAACAACATGTTATAGTAGCAGTTGGGATCAGGATTCACATTGGGAAGAAAAAGTGGTTGAACTATAATCAAGCTCTTCCCAAAATTACTTCTTAGAACTACTCAGGAAAATTCATCCTAAGGGTCGCTCCAGTAAGGCAGCATGGAATACACTTGGAAGTTTCTCTTTATAATCGGTGGGTCAGATCCTCAGCTGGATAAATCACCGTAGTTCCACAGAAGACAATGGAACAACACAGATTTGTCCGAGCTGAGGATCTGGTCCAGGATGCACAGAAATGCATATCTTTAATGAAATCTTACATTCTGAAGAAATGGTTGAGAATGTAGCGTGGTGCATCCAATATGGTTTGACACTGAATCAATATGGTTTGGCAGCTTCATATGCTCTCAGGCCTCCGTATCTGAGCTTGATAAGAGCTTTTGGCGCTAACAGCCAGAACTATATCAATCTACCAACAGAGCTTCACCAAATGTTACTGCCCAAATGGAAATAGTCACAAACTTGTGAAAATGTATTGTATTTTTATAAATGAAAAATGCCACATTTATTTTTAGAAGTTTCTCAGTATTTCCATTGACCTTGATCTTTCCATTTTTAACCCAAGTTTTGGCAAACCTGTCATTATTTTCACCAGCAGAAACAACTTACTGCATTGCCAGTGAAAATCAAACTGGGGCATTCATTAAGATAAAGGCACTTCTTGACACTCCTATGGAGCAAGTGGGAAAATGTGAGGCAAACATGGTAATGTGTTGCTTATATACCCGCACTGAGATTTTTTTTTCAAAAGGCCTTAAGAGCATGACTAATTGTTTACCCCTCTTCCCAAATGGTGGATGTGGCTTGCAAATAAAAAATGCTGTTGGTTAAATATGCCTGGAATCATTTTAGTTTCTTTAGTTTCAAGCCACTATTTTCTTTATTGGTAGGTATTTGCATTCTCAGCCATGTTTAGTACTATTCTCCTGGTCACTATCCCACAGCAAGCTGAAATTTACAGAGCCCTTTGAGACAACATGAAATGCTGACAATGTAATGTAAAGATCAGATACATTCTTATGGCACAGAGGAAATACTAGGGCTTTTTCAGAACATACTCTTCTTCAAGGGTAACTTCCACTTTTTTCACTTGTTCCTGGATTGACTTCGCCTGCTGCTGAAGGGATTGCTTGTTCTTCGAGCCCAGCTGTATCTCAGAAGAGTGCTTCACAAGATTCTCAGCCTGTACTGCCATAGCTACCGTCTGCTTAGAAAGTTCCTGTAAAGAGGCGTCATAGTTATGGTAAGATGTTATTTTACGTTTGCTGATCCTAAAATTATTGGTTTTTTGTCGTCTGTGAGGAGAGGGGATGTTCCCATGATTATTCATATTTATTTGTTGTATGTGTCAAACCTCAGGACCTTTCTATTTTCACATTTCCGTTAACAAATGCTCATTTTAGTTTACTGTTCTAATCAAACTAGGGCAAGACATTATCATCTTATGTCAATACTATTTCAATGTATTCAGTTAAAAATCAGTCTTCTGGCTGGTTTGTGGAGCTGTTTTATTAGTGAAATTGCAGAGGGCAGTATGTCTACGCAATTCTTTGCATTTTATGTTTTAGGTGCTATAACTCTGACATATATGGTGGATTTATAACTTCATGTAGCTTGTAGCTTTACTTTTTTCTATTTTTAGCAATTATTTCCTGTCATAAAAGATAATGGTGGATAGCCAGATTTATCAGTGTTAGATGCAATTTGGTATCATAGTCAACAGGGAAAGTTATAAGCATTAAGAAAAACATTTAGCTAGAAAAAAGCAAGCACTATGTGCCCAAACCTGCCTTTAGATAATATGCTTCGGATAATATGAGCTGAGTTGCTAACACCACAGGAAGAGTAGAAAGAGAAAGAAAGAAAGAAAGAAAGAAAGAAAGAAAGAAAGAAAGAAAGAAAGAAAGAAAGAAAGAAAGAAAGAAAGAAAGAAAGAAAGAAAGAAAGAAAGAGGCTTTAGAGAATAAAATAAGGAATTAACTAGTGTAATGTTATGCTGAATGTGACAAAAAAGATCAACCTTATTTGGGCTACTGATTTCAAAAGAACTTGCAATAACAAGCTGTTGCTGTACACAATGTAGAGGAAAAACACATAACAAATACATGATCTCCAGACAGTATGGTAGAGAAGTGAATATTTTTGTTCATATCTACTTTTATATTTATAATAGTACTGAGTAAAATAGTAAAGCTTAGGAAATTATTTGACTCTCCACATATGTGCTTCACTGGTAGATATAGTTATTTCAGTGGTGAAATGATCATTTGTCTGCGGCAGGCTCTATCTTGTCTCCAACCTACATGCACAGCTCCCACAGACATTAATGGAAACTCAAAAGCCGTGTAACTCGAAGATTTGTCACTTCCACCAACAGAAGTAGGTCCAATAAAAGATGTGACCTCACCTACCTTGTCTCTCTCATTAAAGGAGAACCATACAGGGATCAAAAGACAACGTATGGCACTACATATTAACAAATAAGACAGAACAGTGTCACAATTCCACTACTTTATACAGTGGTATGTGTACCTTTGTCTGATCCAGTTCTGATGAGAGGCTCTCTAAACTGCTAAAGCTTAAGATGCGTTCAAGTGCAGAGCTTGCTTGATTAAGGTATTTGACTACTGTTTCTTTGTCTCTTTCAAACTGTTCCCATTTGTTTACTGTTACCTACACAAAAAAGGACAACAACAGAAAAGTTTGGTTGTAAATTACTGAAGAAAGCCAAAGACCTAAATGGAAAATAAAGCCATCATTTTTTTCCTCTCAAAACCCTCATCTGTACTACAGACACAGCCATCTAGGACACAGTGGAGGTGTGGTTGATCCCGTCACATGTTCTGTTCTATTGCATAGAAAAGCACAGTTCTCTCTAGCACATTTCTCTCTGTGCCTCTGTTTTCCCATCTGTGAAATTAGGATAATAATACCTATTTCACATGGCAGTTGTGAGGCTTAATTGTCTGTGCAGTGCTGTATATGTGTATTATTAAATGCACCTAAATAATTTCATTACAGTGCAGTGTCACTTTGCATGAATAAAAGGTGCCACATAATCCCCATCTAAAAACTAACTGATAGGCATTTTGTCTATTAAATCAGAGTCAACAAAGTCAACTAGGACTGAGATACAAGCTTGTAAACACTTCCAAAAAATTAAATGATGTACTATAATCCAAAAGGGTTCCTGCACTTGGTTCAAACAAGGAGAGAAAAGTATCAGGAGATAGATGGGTTCTGATTGTGAAGCTCCCACATACCAAGTTTCAAAGGTGAGAACCTGATCACAGATTTATCTAAAATGTTAAAATGTGAGGCAAACTCATCTCTCTTCAGACAAGAGCAAGTTAAAGAAAAGGATATTGACCTGTTACCATGGAAGAAGCAGCAAGTTGCCCAACCTTTAACTAAATTAAATGAAAAAAATGGGAAAAATAGAACACAGGATACTCATTTCTGTAATATTACATTCAGAACATTCACCTGTAATTTTTCTTCCCGTTTCTCCATTGTCTGCTGCATATTTTCTAATGTACCTTCCAGCTTCTGTAAATCTTCTTGCACTGTGCTAGGCAGTCCTCCTTCAATCTGCAGCTGCTTAGCTCGGGCAATCTGCTGTTGCACATCTTGCCTCTTTGCACGGAGCCTCTTTGTCCTTTGCTAGATGCATTTATTCAAGAGGATTGATACACGTTTAAATGCTTCTTAGTTCAGTGTTGAAAACAGGCACAGCAGAACACATGCAAAGCTTTCTGAATGCGTGTGTCTATACAAAGGGAACAATAGACAAAGGGCGACACTAGCTCCTCCTTGGATAGAAGTATGATCAGAGGGTGAAGACACATGTATCCTTTTGCCCTGCTAGTGCATAGAGCCTTTTACCTGCACAGGAGGCAGGCATAAGGTGGCTACAAAGTACTGAGTGATGCAAGTGGCTGAGGCGAGGCTGGTTCATGCTGCTTCACCACACCTTTGAATGTGGTGTGGACATGGCAGTAGCCCAGCTGTTTCTCTGTACCACTCACCATATGCAGAGTAGCATTGAGGGAAGCACAGTGCATACCCACAGAAAGAGCACAAGTGCCAGAGGTATGCATTCCCCCTCTACACCCTGGACACTTTATGGGTCAGATCCTGCACCACTTAGGGATGCAGCATAGAACTCACAGCCCAAGTAGAAAGAAGAGTAGAGTGCCTTCAAGGCACTGTTATGCCTCCCAAATTCTGGGCTGATTAAAGGGGCACTGCAGCTCTTGACATAATTAGGGTGCTTCAGGCCTGTCCTATGGGCAGCAGCACTTACAGAAACCTCATGCAGCAGCTCCACCCCCTGACATCCCTGTGTCCAGCCCTGCCTCTGACATGCCCCTTTGCTGGACTTGTGAATGCAGACTGCAGCTCTCTGGGTCAGTTCTCCTCTGGTCAGTTCCAGGGCTTTTAAAGGCCCAATTGTACCACTCCAGCCTCCCTAGCTGCCATACAGAGGTCACAACAGGGTGAGAATTTCACCCAGGACTCTTCCTGGTTTCTGCAAGGATAAACCTTCAGGATCCCTGTGCACCTCTTACCTCCTCTCACAGATTGGCTCAGGTTTACAGAGCCTTAAAAGCCCAGCATGTACAGAAACTATAACATGGATGTAGTTATTACAAATACAACATTCTCTATATAGAAACAGTTACAACACAGCAGTATCTGGTTAGACAATAAAGCACATCTAACTGCAGAAACACAGGTTAATACAGGGCATTTATACAGTGTACCAACAATGACAATGTGATTCTTATTTAGGAAACCCCCAAATTACTATTACAAAATACAGCTTTGTTCTACAGTCTGTGATAGAACATAACCCCCAACTTTATTTATTACTACTAGTAATAGTAGTAGTATTTGTTATGCTCGAGAACAGTGGATGTGTGTAACTATTGCATCATTGGGTCCACTGTCCGTTAAGAGAAAGAGCCACTTTTGAAAAAAATCTGTTTACCTGCAAAAATGAACCTATTACTGTGCACTTGATTTGATGAAAATATGACACCTTGCATTATATATCAATTAATATAAATTCCCCAAAACAGTCTCCTATAATTTTACAGACTTAATCAGTACATTAACAAATTCTGTCTTCAGTTACATACATTGGTGTAACAGAAGACAGAATCTGGTCCTCAATATTATAAACATTAATTGTGCAAACTGAAAAATCAGGTTAATTGAACGATAGCAATAGAATGTAATCAAACCAAACTCTGCTACTGGAGGTACAGTACTATAAATATGATTGATGTAAATCATTCCTTCCATTACTCTAATAATGATCTGATCAGAATTTTAGACTTTAAAAATGGCAATATTTGTAGAGTACATCCTGTCAAAAATTTCAAACTTTGGCACCTAAATAAAGGCAGTCTGATTTTCAGAGGTGCTGGAACTCCAGTGAAGGCAATGAGACCTGCAAGTGCTCATCTCCACTGAAAATTGGGCAATTTTTATTTAAAGGTTTATCCTAGGGCAACCAAATTTGAATACCTTGGCCCCTGTATTTCAAGACAAAGTAAATGCCATCATTATAAAATAATATCACTTAGTTTGACACTATTTCCCTTATGGTGAGGCTATAATTTTTACCTGGCATACTCATATTAAATACACTGCATACCCCATAGGACAAACCACACAACAATCTATGCTTGTCAATGACACAAGCTCCACATAACAAGTATATCAAATCTGGGTATGACCAGTTGTCCTACCTGATGATGCAGAAGCAGTTGTTGAGCCTGTAATAAGCTTTCTGTGTCTAAGATTTTTTCAGCCTCTACTTGGGCTTCTTTTGAATTGGTAATTAGCTCTTCTAGGGCACTTTTTACTTCTTCTTTGTATTCAACACAATCCCCAACAGTGCTTAACATCTTCTCAATCTATATTTATGGACAATATTGAAGATTTAAAATGAACAAAAGGAAGTATTTCTTCACACAGTGCACAGTCAACCTGTGGAACTCCTTGCCAGAGGATGTTGTGAAGGCCAAGACTATAACGGGTTAAAAAAAAACTGGTTATGTTCATGGAGGATAGGTTCATCAATGGCTATTAGCCAGATGGGCAGGCACTGCTGTTTGCCAGAAGCTGGCAATGGGCAACTGGATGGATCACTTGATGATTACCTGTTCAGTTCATTACCTCTGAAGCACATAGCATTGGCCACTGTTGGAAGGCAGGATAATAGGCTAAATGGACCATAGTCTGACTCAGCATGGCTGTTCTTATGTAAATATGCAGTAGCTGAACTGAGTTAATTTACGTTTGGGGTATTTTTTTGTAACAGATTATAATTGTCTATATGCAAAACTCATACCCTGCAGGTCATTTAAGATACCTCTTTTGCTATGTATTTAAAGAAAAACTAACAACATTCGTAGTGCTAACATGTGATCTACCCGACCCTTATTTCCTATCTGTTTGCCATATCTTTGTAATACTTTATGGGTCAGATCTTCAACTGGTATAAATTGTTGTAACTGCATTTATTTCAATTCAGCTACAACAATTTACATAATCTGAGGATCTCCCTCAGTATATTATTTGTACTTCCTATTAGCCTAGCATTCATCAATAACTTTACAATAATATATCAGTGGAGGAAGATAAAAATACAAAATGTAGTTAGTGAGAAAACAGATTTCAGATTTTGGGAATGTTTGAAATATTTCAGGCATGTTAAGAATCAACAGAACCTTCACTCTACACTTGAGGACAACATAAAGCCAAACCATATATAGGTTCTGAAAAAGTTTATTAAACATTTCCTGTTTTTGTTTTAAATGTTCATGAATCTCTGCTTTTCTTGGCTATTGCTTTTGAGTGGCACTAAAATACCATGAAAAGTCATGTTATGCAGTATTTCCAACCCACTGGAAATCAGGATATTAAAAATCAACAGTTTTTACAAAATGTCAAGCCTAATTTTCATGCCAAGGAAAATTAAGTTAAGTTTCAGAAAACACTTGGAACCCGTATAAATCTGGCACAATTACTATGATGTTAGAAGGTCTCTAGAAGAGACTGCAGTGATAGTGGCACTAGAGTTTCCATCCTGAATTTCATCTTCCTCATAATAAGGACATCCCTAAACTCCTCCTAATCTTTCTCTTATGAAAAATATGGAGTAGAGTCTTGAGCGGCAGGCTCTACTGCTCTTAGGTCTAAGAAAAGCACAAATTCCTTCGGGATAGTTTGATACTTCTTCTTGTCTGTCAGATTTAGATGGGAAATAGAGAAGGGTTGTGAAGAAAGCTGGAGGGTATCCATAAGTCTGAAGCTGACGGATCCCTAAACTTAAGTGAGATATCCTGCCTATTTTTGAAAGAAACAGGCCCTGAAACAGTCACATTGATGAGGGCTATATCCTTTCACTGAATCTGATCATCCATGGTATTCTGCTTCTGGAAGGGGAAGAGTACCTCCTTCAGTTAAGAATGAAAGGATCTTCTACCTTTGTAGGAGAGCTTGTAGTCCTTCAAGGGCTTCATTAGAGTAGATAGTACACACTATAGCTTGTTGGCATTGTCAGCCACCACCTTATCAATCATTTCCTTCTGAGATTTTTAAGGCACAAAGGATTTGCTTTGAATAATTTGCTGCTGAGGTTTGAAGCCAGAGTTGGTGCCTGGATATTGAGTTTGCTGCCATGACTCTTGCTGGCAGCTTTAAGAAATCCATAGATAAATTGGTATAAATGTGGTGGCTAGGGATATCTTCTATAGTATCAATTTGAAATCATCATAGATCTGGAGATGCAAGCATTTTATTATCACCGAATCTAGATATTTTGACCCAGTAAAACTGGTGGTTGATAGAGAGACCTTAGGGAAGCTGAAAAGTTTTCAAATCACTTTTGAGGATTGCTTCCATCTTCTGGTCTTTTGCAAGAAATATCTTGCTATTTTCCACAAATGCCACTGTTGTATCAGCAACAAGGATGATGCAAACAATTTTGGTTCTTAGGATCCTGTAGACTGCCAGGACACGCCAAGTGATCCTTTCCCCTTTACCCAGAGTTTCTACCTATAATCATCTTTGATGGAAAAATATAGGGGGCAGCAAAATTTTGTCATGTTGGCCTTCCTCCTTCTGGTTTCAAACATGTCCAGGGAAAAGAAATCCTTCGGCTTCTCTGGTTCAGAGTTATCATAGTCGGAAATCAAGAGCCTCCCCTCTTTATGGAAGGAACTGGAGCTCATGGAAGGAGATGAAGATCTGAGGAGCTTTGGGGATTTTTTCTAGTGTCTTCTGGACTTTTTGACTCATCTTTTGCTCAGTTCTTCATTCAGACAATGGCTTCTGCCTGGACATAGCGGGATGAGAAAAGTTTTCATCCTTTGTTTTTCAGAAACTCCAGCCTGGGACCCCAAAAGTATGAGCAGGTAGCCACTCCAGGCTTCAAGCCCCCCTGTTTTGTTTGCCATAGGCCATTGCTTTCAATACAAGTCCAAAACCTTCACCCCTTGAAACAGGCCTTTACAAACAGTCCTTTGTCACAGGACTTCTACTTCAGCCCTTTGGTGGAGATCTATAATTAGTTCCTATTCTCTCCATGCTTTCCCTCAATCTCATGCAGCTAGGTCTAGCCACCAGCAAATTCCCATAGATCCCATAGATCTTGAGAGCCATGGGGCTTCTCATAGGCCACACTCATTAAAAGGAGGAAAGAAGACCTGTCCCTTGATGGACGGAATGACTTGAGTAAATTCCCTATGGGGAACCTCTCAAGAATTTTCTTTCACACTGAGTTTTTTTTTTCTCCCAATGGATATTTCTACTGGAGGGGCTACCGTGCCTATAGCTTTTGCTTTCATGAAACTATTCTTCAATCTATGTTCATTTGTAGCTCATGATTCGTTCTGAAAACTAAGTACAGTATTCCAGTAGATTTTAAAACATGTTTTCTAAAAAATATAAATTACAGTTTTTAGCCTACAAAAACCCAATGAAAGAAATTCCTGCATGCTAATGGAGATGTGTGTAATGATTTTCTCAGCACAGAACTCTTGTGAATTGCTCTACAGTTTTAAGAAGCTGAGTTTTACATAGATTTTACGTAATCTTGGCATATGACAAATGTTATTGTTCCCAAAACTTTTCAGCATAGACCATCATTTGAATCTGCAGTCTTGAACTACTCTTCTCCAGATTAGGCTGATGGCACTCCCATTGCAAAAGTAGTCTGTTTGCAATGACTCATCAATAACCCTTTCCTCAAGCCCGCGAGTAGTGTTATATTATGCTGTCTCTTGGGGCCAAAAACTCCCAATAACTTCAGTGGTACCCGAATTTGGCTGCATATCAGCCAGTAAGGATGACAGGGGACCCAATCACTTAGAACCTGACCATGCCAATCTAACTCATGCTACAAATCCTTACGTTGGAGAGCAAGGATGTGCTCCAGCCTAGGGAATTGCAACAACTGAATCCTGAGACTTCCAAACCTGAGATACTCATCACACCGGGCTGTCAACGTAAAAGGCTTGATGGTATTTAATTACAGCAAATTAGTATTTCTTTTTGGCTAAGAACTCCTAGATCATAGCAGACATTTTGGATTCAGAAATAGTGCTTTCCAACTCTGCCATGTGGCAGGACACTGCTGATCAGCTCTGTCAATATTTTTGACTGCTAGACTCCAGGTTTCATTGCACTCGGATCTGAATGATTTTGAGTTGCTGTGTGCTTCTAGTGTAAATAAAAAAACCCACAGCAGGTCACTTACTTTTGTGGATCCATGACTGTTGTCACTACATATGATGCTGTAAATGTAGTGGGATTGTCTCTGTCATACTATACCTCAGCCAGCAAATGTAGGAGTCCTTTGAAGTCACTAGAAAGTTTAGATAGCTCATCCTGTTGTTTTCTGGCTTCATCCTCAGCAGAAACTTCAGTCAGAACAACAAGTCTAGATTTTATCCAGTTCAAATTTTCTCCTTGTTTGCTGGTATCTTGCCTGATTATCTACACAAGAATCACAAATATACAAGCTTAGAATCAATTAAATATATCAGTAAATAACATTCATGGGCAATTTGCCATTCAATTCCATGGTTAGCAACATAAAAGTATAAGTGTGAGAATTTGTGTATTTTCCTTTGACGGCTGCATATATAGTATTTTTCTCTAATTCCCATGGAGTCTGTCATGTTCTATTCCAGTTAGGGTTGAATCCTGCATTCCTTCCACAAGCAATACAGTATTGTCCCCCATGAATTACATTGCTGAAACCTGGTATTTTCCTCTACAGAGTAACATTTTTGCTGTTCATTATCTGTATGGTAAATATTGTATATATCTTTTAATATATTGACCATACAATCAGTTTAATAAAATACTCTGCATATATGTATCTAAAATAGGATTACATAGTATATTTTAAAGATTATCAGGATTAGCCAAATTAGCAACATTTTATTATGTTTTCATCTACTATCAGAAACTTTGTTAGCGCATTCATCTGAGATGAGATGGATCCTTGTTCAAATCCTCTCTCTTCCTCAGGTGGAGGCGGAACTAAACCAGGGGACTGCCACTTCGCAGTTGAGTACTCTATCCACTAATAGTTAAGAGAGAGGTCCCCCCCTCCATTTTGTGTACGTTTGTCTATAAGTGCTCAATTGGGTAGGTGAAATCTGAACATGCTTACTGCATCAGGCAACATAGGAGGAACAGCTATCTTCTCCTGGATTGTGCATTGCTCTGGGGCTTAGGCAGCCAGACCCTTAGGGGCTGCAGTGACCTTGCTCAGAGGCACCCTGGGAACTTTTACTGCACACATTTAGATGCCTACAGAGTATGGCGGCAGCTAGGCAGGGGCTTTGTGAATCCCAGTGTGGCCTGATTTTGTGATTGTGGTGCCTGAAGTGGCAGTTAGGCACCTGAGTTCTTTTGTGTATTAACACTTACAATATAAAAGTATACATAAATACCCATGCTTTTAAAATAATATATTATGTGGCTGTTTTAGGGACTAATGATAAAGCCTTTCCACACATGAGAAGTCCCACTGACTAAAATGGAACTGCTTAGAAATGTAAGAGCAAACAGGTTGTTTGCCAAAAACTCCACGATTGTGCCCTTTTACTGATACCTTCTCATCACATCACAATTAAGTCATTCAATGAGATACTAACACTTCAGTGCACAGTGTTCATAAACTGGTATTTATACAGTCAAGCCTTGCCCTCTATGGCATGCAGAAATCACCTTTGAAATCAATGGGGAGTTCTGAATAAAACTTGATGGCACAGGATGGAAAGCATTTAGTTAGCTTTGGCTGGTTTTCGTTAAATACTGATAAATGGCTTTTATCTACGTGGCCACACAAGTTCTTCAACTCAGCATAGCAATGTGGAAATTAGGAATGACTAAATGGAAACAAAATGATTCTTTTTATACCTTCATATTTTTTACATGGTGAAGAATGTTAATAGTGCAAGAAATCTACCTACTGCTTGTTAAAGAAGCCATAGTTATCTATAAAATGTAATAAAGATTTTATTATAATTTTTAATTGCTTTATATTTTGAACTCTGATTTTTCCTAGGACATGTTGAATAATATTTCAAACTATATAAGCATCTATATACTTTATAATTTCTAAAATACCTCATTTTTCTCATTTCACTCACTTTTAACCCGTTTATGTCTCTGGGCCAGTGCTAATAAGAAGACGCCAGAAAAGAGACCACAGAAGCAGAACAGACTCTTTATAGCAGAATCATGCCACTGTCATCCATTAATCCTGACTTGTATGCTTTCTGAAAGTCACTCAAATTCTTTTTCTCTGAATAGATATTCCTTATAATCTGTTAATGACTTCAATAAACTGTGCTAAAATGTAGTCCTTTTCTCCCTTTACTGTCTGAGATAAAAAGAAAAATGGCCAAAATCTGTCCCAAATTACACTCTTGAGTTATTAACCACAGTGAATTTAGCCAAAGGTTCAGATCCTCACCTACTCTTTCAGTTCTCTCTTCTTAAAGAGCTTAATGCACTCAAATCAAGCTGTGGGAGACTGGATAATTTCGATCCCAGAATACTGAAAGAACTGGCACATGACATTGCTAGTCTGATAGTAAGGATTTTTACTATTTCTATCTATTTGGGGATAGTGCCGTAAGATGGCACAATAGCTAATGTCGTATCTATGTTTAAGAAAAGGACAAAAGGAATCCAAGCAATTACAGACATGTTAGTCTAACCTTAGTTTTACGAAAGGCTTTAGAACAAATTGTGAAGGAAAGAATAATTAAATTCATGGAGACAAATGGAAAAGGGGTTATAATGCAACATGGGGTTTACCAAAGGCAGACTGTGCCTGACTAACTTGATTTCCTTCTTTGAGAAAATAACTGATCTTTGAATAAGGGCAGTGCACTAGAGCTAAAATATTTGGATTTCAGTAAAGTTTCTGACATGATATCACATGAGAAATTATTAGTTAAATTAGAGAAGATGGGGTTCAAGACAAGAACTGTAAGGTGGATAAGGAGCTGGCTAAAGGAGAGAAGACAACAGATTCTGCTGAAAGGTGAATTATCAGACTAGAGGAAGGTTACTAGTGGAGCTCCTCAAGGATCAATCTTGGGACCAACCTTATTTAATAATTAATTTATTCATGATCTTGGCACAAAAAGTAGGTGTGTTAATGAAATTTGCTGATGATACTGTGACACTCTGTGTCTGAGAACAATATCCCAGAAACTCCATATTCATTAATTCATGTAATTATGATAAGCTCTGTACAAGGTATGCCTTGTGTGGTATTATTTTCAAAGTCTTGATCAGCTGAACATTAATATCTTGTTGGACTGTATGTGCTTCCATAGTATATGAAATTATAAAATATTGCTGCAAACGCTACCAGAACATGTTGCAAGGTGGGAAATGGTCACAAATAACCTTTCAGGCACAATAATGGAGTGACCAGCGGTATTATCTCGGGGTGCATTCCTGTGTGGTTACGCTTGGAGAGCTGCGGGCAAACTGGCTGGGGATCGTATCCGTGTTTGCTCAAGGAAAGCATTCTAGGTAACTCAGTTTGGTGTGTGGCGCCATCTGCTGTCAGGTTGGGTGATACAGTCTGGAGAGACTGTCTGTGTATCATCAGAGCATGGGGGGAGTCCACCTCAAGGTAAACAGTTAGTAAGAGTACGCAGCCGTTCCACAGCTCCCAGGCTGTACCCCAAGGATTCTGCATCCCATGACAGATACAAAGTTGGGAGGCACCATCAATACAGAGAAGGACTGAATATTATACAGGAAGATCTCGATGACCTTGAAGACTGGAGTAACAGAAATGGGATGAAATTCAATATTACAAAGTTCAAGGTCATGCACTTAGGGTCTAATAATAAGAATTACTGCTATCAGCTGATGGCTCATCAGTTGCAAGTGACAGAAGAGAAGAGAAAGTGAGTGTTTGAATCTAGCTCAGAATGAATATAAGCTACCAATATGATGCGGCTGTGAAAAAGGCAAATGTGATCCTAAAATTATCAGGCTAGGCATTTCGAGTAGAGAGAATGGATAAAAGAGATAAGCTAAAACTTATGGGTAAAAGAGATAAGCTAAAACTTCATCTGGAATACTGTGTACGGTTCTGATCAGCCATGTTCAAGAAAGATTAATTTAAACTGGAACAGGGGCAGAGAAGGGCTTCTAAGATGATGAGGGGAGTTGTTGTTTGTTTAGTTTAACAAAAAGAAGATTGAGATGGGATATGATTGCTCTGTATAAATACATCAAAGAGGTAAATACCAGGGAGGGTGAAGAGCTATTTAAGCTAAAGGACAATGCTGGCACAAGAACAAATGGATATAAGCTGGCCATGAACAAATTCAGCCTGGAAATTGGAATGTTTCTAACCATCAGAGGGTGAGGTTCTATAGCAACCTTCATTAGGAGTTGAGGGGGCAAACAACGTAATCAGTTTTTTATGAGTGCAATTGTATGATGGGATCCCTTCTATCTTATTTCTTATGCTCCCATAATCTCATGCATTGGGCTTCAGCCGGTCACCTATGGGGATCAGGAAGGAATAGCCTCACCCCAGTGTATTCTGGGCTTTTTTCTCTTCTTCATCAGAAGCATCAGGGATGGCCACTGATGAAGTTGGGACACTGGACATGGTGGGATGTTGTTCTGAGGTGATGCCTAGCTTTCTCTCTTTCAGGCTGGCTGGTTCTTGCTCACATGCTCAGGTCTAGCTGATTGCCCTATGTGGGGGTGAGAAGGATTTTTTCCCCCAGGTCAGATCGACAGTGACCTTGGGGGGTGAAAGGGTTTTCACCCCAGTGTGGGGTGCAGTTCACTCTCCAGGCTTATCTGGGTATCCCTCACTTAATTCCCTGCCATTACAGTGTCTTGGGCATTAGTTGACCTCAGTCCCTCCTATTCTTTGCCTGTGGCACACGATAGTTTAGTCTTCTGAGGGCTGTAACACTTTGTCTAATGTTGGTTGTTGGGTTTAGCGTGTAGGTGCTGGGTGGTGTTGGTGGTCTCTGATATACAGGAGGTCAGACTAGATGATCTGGCGGTCTCTTCTGGCCTTAAACTCTATGACTGTTCATTGCCAGACAGATCTGCTCACTGATGTGAAGGTAGGTGGTGAAAAGGCCTTGCCTCCAGCTTCTCCTTTTCTAGAGGCCAATATCTGCAGGGACAATAAACCTGAGCAGTGTTTGCACTTAAAAGAAGCCCAAGCCTGAAACTGTGATTCTTCTTTGCATAGGAGTTGCAACAGGAACATTCTTACAGTCCTCAAGCATGCCTGCAGAGTTTGGTCAAAGCGCTGTTCACCTGTACATTTAGATAGTTCTAAATGTCTAAGCAAACAGACTTGACTTCTCCAAACAAGTAGGACTTGAAGGTCCTGCCACACTTTGTGTCATACACCACTTTCTTTAGATTTATAATAAGTGGGTTTAACTGTAAGAAGCCACCAGAGCCTTGTTCATACCATACACTCCCACTGGTGCAGCTGAATTGATGGAGAGCACCGCTGAAACTAAGGGCAGAAATCTCTCTATATAAGATATATATATATGAATATAAGATAGAACTAACCTCCGTTGCTGTTTTAAATTGTTTGTATTTGGCAGTATCATTGATACCATGCTTGATCTTCTTTAGCTCATTCTCCTTTGATGAAATCCAAGCTGCTAATTCAGAAGTTCTGAAATCAAAGACCACACAGCAAAAAACAAGGTAAAAGTTAGCTTCAAACTAGCCTTTATCAAGCCATAGCTTATAACTTTTAGCTTAAATAAACAACAACATGAATAAAAACAGATTATTTTGGACCTACTACATAAAAATAGAGCTTTCTCTGTGTGAAAAAAAAGCATTTACCATTCCTTCCACTGTGTTTTTCTATGACTGGAAGTTTTACAGAAGAGCACATATCCTAATTGTTCTGACCGAGGCTCTGTCATACCGAATTAGCAACAGAACAAGTACCTATTCTTATAGTCCTTCCATTTGTCAGGGTGCTCTTTTAGCTTCATGTAGGTGCTACTGATCTGGAATTTAAGTTCCTTGAGCATCTCTTGGCTGCTTTCCAATGTAGTCTTAAGTGGATCCCATTCTGGAAATTTTAGGCACAGTTCTTCAATCAGCTTCAACCTTTTTTCACACAGCGGATAGGGTCCCTTATCGCTGAAGAAAAACTGAAAAAAGGAGAAAAAAGCTACAGTATTACAAACTTACAGTGCCACAAACCACATTTTTATTTTTATATAAAACTAAGAAGGCTCCCAGCTCTTGCATATCAGTATAAGAGGATTAAATCAAATTCACCTTTCCTTTAAGCTTTCAAAGCTTAGTACACTTAAAAGTTTTTCGGAGAACATATAGAAACCACATCCATGGGTCCAATTAACTGCCATGTTACACCAGTTTCACTTCACTGAAAACAATAGAGTTGCACCACTGTGAATCTGGAGTAACTTGCTGATGGTCAGTCAGGCCTTGGATATATATCTTGTTTGTATTTGAATACATTTCCACACATGTCCATTTGGTGGCATATGGTGCATACCTGGTGCTCTTTGATGATCTTTTCACTGCTCTGGCTGGATACCAGCTTGCTCTCACGAGCAAGTTCAGATCTACACTCTTCCACTGTGTGTAGGAGTTTGCTTTTCTCCACTTCGATCTTCAGATGGGCCAAATGATATGGGGTTTCTGCCTGGAGATCCTATACTCCATAGGGGAAAAAACAAACACAGGAAGAAAGCGTGATTCTCATTTATCCAATGAAAGGCTAGTAAATGAGAATTACAGAACAATTTTTAAAGTGCAATGGATATTACACATGCTATAACACACACAGAAGACATGTTTTTTCAGCATTCATGTATGAAGGAAAATAAAAAATATCTATTAGCCAGAACTATTAGTTATATACCTAAGAACATAAGAATGACCATACTGGGTCCATACAATGGTCCATTTAATCCAGTATCCTGTCTTCTGAGAGTGCCCAATGCCAAGTGCTTCAGAGGGAATGACTGAAACAGGTAGTCATCAGGTGATCCATACTATTCCCAGCCTCTGGCTAGCAGCAATCCCCGTCTTTCCTGGCTAATAGCCATTGATGGACCTATCCTCCATGAACTTATCTTGTTCTTTTTTAACTCTGTTATAGTCTTAGCTTTCAAAACATCCTCTGGCAAGGAGTTCTAAAAGCTGACTTTGCATTGTGTGAAGAAATACTTCCTTTTGTTCGTTTTAAACCTGCTGCCTATTAATTTCATTTAGTGACCTCTAGTTTTTATATTATGAGGAGTCAATAACACTTGCTCATTTACTTTCCGCACCCCAATCATGATTTCATAGACCTCTACCATATCCCCCTTTAATCATTTCTTTTCCAAGCTGAAAAGTCCCATTATTAACCTCTCCTCATATGGAAGCTTTTCTATATCCCTTATCATTTTAGTTGCCCTTTTCTGTATCTTTTCCAATCCCATCCATGAAACAAAATCCAAAACATATTTTAAAGTTTGGATCATTTTGAGAACTCCTTCCTCTCCCCAGTCTTTGAATTGAACCTAACTCCCCAACTCACTTCTCATGATCTACCAGTAGCCTTCCTTTTGAGGCTTCAGATTTCAGCCTTTACTCAGTCTTGGCCCTAGACAGGGACACATCCAAACTGAGCATCTACTTTCTCTCAAACTGCGATTTGCTAGTTTATCAGTGCAGTGGGTAAAATGTCAATAATCTCCTCATATTCTCAGTCACTGCAACCCTGTATCTTTTTTGAGATGGGATGACCAGATCTGCATGCAATATTCAAGGTGTGAGCATACCATGGATTTAGGAAGAGGCAATACAATAATTTCTGTCATATCTACCCCTTTCCTAATGATTTCCAACGTTTTGTTAGTTTTCTTGACTGCTGCTGCACTTGAGTTGATGTTTCAGAGAACTATCCACAAGGACTCCAAGATCGCTTCCTTGAGTGGTAACAGCTAATTTAGACCCTAACATTTTATATGTACAGTTGCGATTTATGTTTTCCAATGTGCATTACTTTGCATTTATCAACATTGAATTTCATCTGCCTTTTTGTTGCCCAGTCACCCAGTTCTGTAAAATCACTTTGTAACTCTTTGTAGTCTGCTTTTGACTTTACTATGCTGAGTAGTTTTGTATCATCTGCAAATTTTGCCACCTCACTGTTTACCCCTTTTTCCAGATCATGTATGAATATATTGAACAATACTGGTATCAGTTCAGATCTTGGGGGACACTACTATTTACCTCTCTGCATTCTAAAAACTGACCATTTATTCCTACCCTTTGTTTCCTATCTTTTAACCAGTTACTGACCAAGGAGAGGACCTTCCCTATAATCCGATGACCACTTACTTTGCTTAAGAGCCTACGGTGAGGGAACTTGTCAAAAGCTTTCTGAAAATCTAAGTACACTATATCCAGTGGATCTCCCTTCTCCACATGCTTGTTGACCCCCTCAAAGAATTCTAGTAGATTGTTGAGGCATGATTTCCCTTTACAAAAACCATGCTGACTCTTCCCCAACCAATAGTATTCATCTATGTGTCTGATAATTCTATTCTTTACTATACTTTCAACCAATTTGCCTGGTACTGAAGTTAGGCTTACTGGCCTGTAATTGCTGGGATCGCCTCTGGAATCTTTTTAAAAAATTGGCGTCACATTAACTATCCTCCACTCATATGGTACAGAAGCTAATTTAAATGATAGGTCACATACCACAGTTACTAGTCCTTCAATTTCACATTTGAGTTCCTTCAGAACTATAGGGTGGATACCATTTGGTGCTAGTGACTTATTACTGTTTAATTTATCAATTTGTTCCTAAACCTCCTCTAATGGCATCTCAATCTGGGACATTTCATCAGATTTGTCACCTAAAAAGAATGACTCAGGTTTAGGAATCTCTCTCACATCCTCAGCCCTGAAAACCAATGCAAAGAATTCATTTAGTTTCTCTGCAATAGCCTTAACTTCCTTGAATACTCTTTTAGCATCTTGATTGTCCAGTGGCCCCACTGGCTGTTTAGCAGGCTTCCTGCTTCTGAGGTACTCAAAAAAATGTTGCTGTTATTTTCTGAGTCTTTGCTAGCTGTTCTTCAAATTATTTTTTGGCCTTCCTCAGTATATTTTTATACTTCACTTGCCAGAATTTATACTCCTATTTTCCTTAATAGGATTTAACTTCCACTTTTGAAGGGATGTCTTTTTGCCTCTAATGACTTTTTTTACTTTGTTGTTTACTTAGACTGCAAGTTCTTTGGAGCAGGTATCTTCTTTCCCAATACATGTGAACAGTACCTAGCAAAGTGAGGTCCTGATCTCTGACTGGGACTTCTAGGTGCTACCTCAATACAAATAAATAACAAAGATAATAATAGTGTGGCTACATTTGCAACAGCTCCCCACCCCCACCCTCAAGGCACCTGCTTTTTTGTGTATGAAAAGCCATGTGTTCACACAAAATGTGATTTATCAGAGGTAGGATTTTCCAAAGCTGCCAGTGCTGACCTAATTCTGCTTGCATTGAAGTCAATGGTAAAATTCCCAGAGAATTAGGCCAATGCTGAGTGCTTTTGAAAACTTCCTTCTAGATATTTAGCTACCGTAATGGTATATGCAAGATGGACTCAGATGGAGAGTTTTGCACTTCCCCAGATGTTGAACCTGAACATTCTGTAGACATCTTCTTGGAGGACTATTCTATGACTCATTATCAGTCTTTGGCAGTAAGCACTATTTAAAATGAAAGCCTAAACTATTAAAAAATCTATTTCATTACTGTAACCATGATAACGACAGCCAGGAAGCTCTGCTTCAATGCATAGCATAAAAAGGTTAGGTGATATTGTAGGCAGCACTGGCACCGTCTATTATTAAGGTTGCTTGACACTTTCCATTACAAAACTCCATTTCCAGCTGCTTACAACTTTTCCAAACTTTAACTGTTGTGGCTGAAATTTTCCATGTGGGATGTCTGTCGGAGACTGACTTTTTCTTTTTTTGGGGGGATGAAATTTCAACCAATACAGTTCAGCCATTTCTAAGAATGAGATTAGGGGAAAACAGAGTCTGGGCACTGGAAATGAGAGTTGGTGGGGGAGACTGTGACAGGTTTGGCAAGGAGATTTTGAGCCAGGCAGTGTGGGATGTGAGACTGGGTGAAAGTAGATGGAGTGGAAGAACTGAGATTTGATGAGGACCCTGGGGAGAGACTGAAATTGGCTGGGCAGTAGAAAGAAGCTTGGGTGAAGGGGAGACAGATTTGACAAGAAGCCAGGATGTAAGGGGCGAACTGGATAAGAAAATGGGTGGTGGGGAGACACTGAGATTGGAGCTCATGAAGCAAGGAATACTGAGACCGAGAGCCAACACCAAGGAGGAATGTGGGCATGGAGGTGACTGAAGGCTGGGGGAAGATGACTACTTCAATGAGAAGCCAGAGAGGGGGAAATTGGTACTGGATAGGCAAGGAGACTTGGACTAAGAAGCAGGGGGGAGAACTGGAAATGACAGGGAAAGGAGTCTGGATCTTGGGCATGGGAAGGGAGGGAGACTGGGACTGGTAATCTAGTGGGTAGATTAGGACTGGCTGGGAATGGAGACTGGGATTCAGATGAGAAACCTGAGGATTGGAGACTGGCTAGGTGAGGAGAATGAGCCTGTGATGAGGAGCCAGGGGTGGGAAGGAGACAGGATTGGGACAAGAAGAGGTTGGAGGGGATGTAACAGAAGGGGTCATGCTAGGGAGGACACAGGCAGAGTCTGCACTAACTAGAGCACACACCCCTCCAGAACCTGAAATGGAACCCAAAATTCCTGGGTCTCATTACTCTTCTTCTGTCAGAAAATATCTGTGAAACCCACTGGCAAAGAGGTTCTCTCTTCCCCTATTGTGCTGGTCTCTATACAAGATGACAACTACTACTGCTATCTGTTACTCCATTACCTCAAGTAGCAGAGGACTGTGTGGTAGATCTAAAGGTTCCAACTCTGCTGACGATCCATGTGGGTGTCAACATGATACCACACGATGGAATTTTTTTCATTTTCCTTTTTTAAAAACAAGGAAATTACACACAAAAATCTACATTAAAAGTACAAAGTCAAGTCAAGTCCGCAAAAGTAGGAACTGCCAGAATTAAATATGGCTGAGAAACCTTAATTGTGTGTATGCACTGTGCTACAGTCCTTAAATATATGATCACATGCTATTTTTTCCACAGGACCCCTGCCTCATTCAGTGCAGAGGATGGACCTGCCCTGGGGGATGAATCAAGGTTGCATAGTGAAGGAGGCTGTCATCTGTAGGACCCCTGCCTCATTTGTTTCAGAACTTGGAAGGTGTGTAGTGAATGAGGCAGGGGACTTCAGGAAGAGAAAGGTGGCTCTCAAGATTAAGACAGTTAAATGTTGCCCTGGAAAACTGGATTTTATCCCTCCCTCGGCCACCAAATTCCTATGTGACGCTGGGCACATCACTTATACCAAACTCTTCACAGATGGTCACTAACTGCGTGTTCCTCATTCTCTGGGTGCCCAACTTGAGATCCTGGGGTTTGACTTGCAGAAAAGCTGAGCATACACAGGTGCAAATGAAGTCAAGGGGAACTGTATTTGAATATATAAAGTTATAAATCTCTATACTGCTAAATACTAGGTGTTCCAAGTTGAGCACCCAAAATTAGTGCAATATGTTTGACCTTAATCCCTTTGTGCCTCAATTCCCCATTTCTATAATGGAGATAATTCCCCTCACCTCAAAGGGGTATTGTGAAGATAAACTCATTAATGTCAATGAAGCACTCAGATACTACAATGATGAGTGACACAAGAATGACCGTGACTAAATTAATAATTCTATCAGGGTTTGAATAGTGTGCAGAATTCAAAGTAGTAGGGCTAGAGCCACACACTGAATGATGATGAGAAAACAAAATACTATTTAAGTATTTAAGTGAACACTGTCCATCCTGTGCTGTGAATGACACAGGCATCCTGTGGAAAAGGTAGTATGTGCTATTCAGTTTACCAATTCCAGAGTTCCCATATATATACTAACCTTCCATTGCTTATGGAGTTTCCTAACAGCTTCCTGCAGGCTGTGTTGTTCTTGCTCAGGAAGGATGTCAGTAAGTTCATCACAAGCTTTTAGGAAGGCATTAAGTACTCTCTGATCCAACTGGCTGAAAAATTCCTGATGTTGAAAGTAAAGGTTAGAAGGTTACGTTGCTTAATATTGTTGATATGAAAACCAGTGGGAATGAAGTTCAGAATTACATACATACTACCACACACAAGCTGTCTGAAAGCTTAAAGATCACTGCACTAAAAAGACTGAATTCAAATTAAGAAATGTACAATATTTAGCAGGAAGTTGGACATATTCCTGAATGATTTACGGGGTAGAGAATCAACTCATTCTTGTATATTTCAGATACTGTACAGAGATAGTAGCTTATAGGCATAACATTCTGCACTGAAACCGTATTTTTAAAGAACAATATAAGTAGTAATATTTTTGGTTAGCTCATTTACTTAATAAGAACTCCTATTTTTTCTTGCTACCAGGTCCTCCTGAACAATATCATTCTAATATCTGATTCCATGTCATTTATAAGATTAAATAGACTTTGACTAGTGAAATATATGCCCATTGTTTAAAGCCTATATAGCGACTGCAGTGAAGGTGAGAGAATCTACTCACAGTATGTTTCCTGAGAAGTTCTTCAGGATTTCCTTTTTCTTCTAGACAACCATGGGCAATCTGTAGTACTTTCTCTAGTTCTGCCCTGGACTCCTCAAATTTTTTCATCAAACGGCTACTTGCTTCTACATTTTTTCTCCAGTCACCAGTCTTCTTGACCATATTCTAAGTTCCAAGTGAAGAAAAATGAGCTAGTATTTTTCCCCTAGATTATTTTCTGAATGAAGATCTTTATTGACCATACTATCCACAGTCCCTCACTAAAATGCATCCAATATTGATGTTTTGTGAGAGTACCAAATGTAAACAATTAAATTAGCTCTTTTGAAATATCCACTGCTTCATGCAGATGGATTGCAAATAAGATGGATTGCAACTGAGAGATCAGCTGTGTCCTGATATGTTCTGACATGTCACAGATTTGGCAGCTGACCATGTGGTCTGACACCGTGATCATTTTTAACTTCTCTGCCCCATTGTCACCAAGCATCGTCCTGCAAATGTCAATTTCTGCTGAGACAATCAGTGGCCTACAAAGCAATGAAACAGCCCTACAGCCCAAGCCCCACGAGCCCAAGTCAGCTGGCTCATGCCAGCTGTGGGTTTTTCTTTTGCTGTATAGGCCTACCCTGAGAGATTCTCAAAAATTCACTAAGAAGCAACAAAACTACCTGAGAAGTAACCTGGATCTCTGTGACCTTCTTCTGAAGCATCAATGGATCGAAATGTTGTAACACCTTTCTCGAAGCCACAAACTGCAGAATGCCCTGACTGTTTCTCTCAATCAGGGACAAAGCTTTCTTGCAGTTTTCTTGGTATGCTATCAGATCCTGAAAGAAAGAAACACAACTCTGTCCTGGCTAGAAACAAAGGAAGGAAAAGTTCAGGAAAAGACAAAAAGCCAAGGAGGGCATTTTTGACAATAAGAAAAAGGAAGTGGTCAGGCTTCATCACAAACAGTTTAAACAAGACATTAGAGAGAACAAAATAGCAAACTTTTTCCAATGGGTGCTCAGACAAAGCCCTATCCACAAGATTTTGTTCATACAGAATAGCTTTCAGGATAGGGTCCACATAGCTAGCTTTAAAAAATGCAGTGGTCTTTTCTAGCTCTATGATTCTGTCATTTACTCCTGATTCGGGTGTTATTAACATCCGTACCCACAGTATCGATTGCAAACAGATGGCTTCATTTATGCAGGGAGTAGATAAAAGAATGATAGTAGCTTGCTCAGATGCTTGCACACTTGACCCTTGTCTTCTATCAACCCAGTTATTGGAATGACCACAACAAATCACTAAGCAAAAAAATCAGTAATTACAACTACATGAATAAAAAGAAAAATCTCATGAATTCTCATGGCTTGAGAGGAAATACCTATATAAAAAGCACAAGTGTGATCATTTACTATTTAATTAACTACCTATTGCATAATCTAATCAGCAGTCTCTATATAATCTAGCAGACTGTCACAGATCTCAGCTCCATGACTGATAAATCCTTTTAGCAGGAATAAGCCATTTACTTCAATTATGATGTCTGGGCTGTGGTAATGTAAAAGATGGAGACTTCATGATGATGAGCTCTCCTCACTCTGCAGATCTGACGTCTGATTCATTTGGTGTTTGTGCTCAGACAGGAAAGGATTTGTTCAGGAAGGTGAGGGAGTTTAGACCAAGGCTGGATTGGCTCACATACAAAGTCAAGCTCAGCAGCCCATTATTTTTCTTCCAAAAACAAAGACATAGCTTCAAGTCATTGGTGGAGGATAGGCCCTCCCTGACTGAGGAGTGGCACTCCTCTCCATAATCATTGCAATTCAGAAGTCATTTCTAACTGTTCTTTCATATACGGTACAAGCTCCATTGTTCTGCTCACAATACTGTCTCCAAGCACTTGACTCTAAGCAGCCTGTAACATTTCAGCCTTACATTAGAGATGCAACATATCCATCTAAGATATTGTCTGCTGAATCCAATACGTCCTTCAAGGTGAATTCTATTGTCTAACTCTGAATGCCTGTAAAAAGACACCCTCTTCCCGCAGCACAGGTGGAATTTTAAGGCTCCATTACATTATATCCCCCTCTCCAACCCACGCTTTCAATGACTTCAAAGAAAACTCTTGTCAGACACATGGAAAGAGTCCACTAATACCCAAGAAAATCAATGGGAGTTCCTAAGCATTTTCAAGGAAATCCCAATGTTCACTGATGCTGTGTGCAATTGTATAAGGTCCTGATCTAGTTTTCATTGAAATCAAAGGAAAGTCTCCCACTGATTTCAGTGGGAGATGAATCAGGGCCCATATGAAGAGAAATCCACTTTCAGTTTGTGTGAATTTGTGGGAAGGTTGGTGGGCAGAGCTGAATTGAAGAGCTGGCATATATATCCCAAAGGAAGTGTTTAAATATTATTAAATGAAGATTAAGAAATTGCTCCTCAATTAAAAACTACTCCTCAATTCTCTCTGCTCCAATTCAGAGTCGGAACAATCTAATGTGTTGCATAAATGCTCATAGAAAATTTCTTATATTTTCCAGACAGGGTTTTGGGTGGGTTTTTTTTTTAAACCTACCTGGTGGTTTTGTTTAAAAACAGCTGCAGGTTGCCCTTCAGGATCTGGGGCAGAAATTATTTCATTGACTTTCTCAAGAGATTCATAAAAATATGTAATTTGCTTTTCTAATTCTTCCAGAGGAGACAGCAGCTGCTGAGCTTCATACAGCAGGACAGGGCAATGCTCCTTAGTCTTTCGGCAACAAGAAAAAATCTCATTACAACACAAAGTTACTGACAGGCAACAAGCAATAAATAGCTTTTCATTGTACATTGCTTTATACATGCCCCTCCTCCCTCCTTTAAGGGTAAATGGGCTTGATACTTAGTTCCCATTCAA
Source organism: Mesoclemmys tuberculata (assembly GCA_007922155.1). Classification (NCBI taxonomy): domain Eukaryota; kingdom Metazoa; phylum Chordata; order Testudines; family Chelidae; genus Mesoclemmys; species Mesoclemmys tuberculata. The sequence goes on along the minus strand of ML675604.1, from coordinate 25,462,465 downwards.
GCAAAAATTACCATTAATATCAAGTATTTCATGATCTGGTCTAAAAACAGTAATATTTTCTTGGCACTATATACAATCCATAGTTATTTTAATATATGTTTACTAGATACCATTTGAACTTTTGTCTGGGAGATCTCTTCATTTATTCTCCCTTACATTATTTGCTATCTTCTGCCTCATGTTCTCTCTCCCGTATTTCTTTCTCCCCTTCCATCTCTCTCCTTCTCTCTTCCATCCATCCTTCCATTCTCATTTTTTTCATATCTCCCTTCCTTTTTCCATTTCTTTTGCTTCTCTTCCTCTCATTCTCTACATTGTTTCTGGCCCAATCTTGCATCCTTTACCCAGGAGTTTCACATATGCAGAATTCGCAAGATCATCTGTCTCTCCCCACTGGACCTCTCGCTTCGGTTCTCCATCACTACTTCCCACTCAGCTTCTGTCTTTCACTACTCTGTCCCCTTTGTTGAGGTGAGTTTGTGAACTACTGTATTTCTAAGATGACAATATTGACAAAGGGATGGTGGGTTGTGTATATATGTATGTATGTTTTATTTGGTTTTTTAAACCTGTGTATATCTCTGTATTTCCCAACAGTAGAGAAATTGGGATCAGGCTCTCAGCCAGTTTGAGTTGGAAAAAAAACACTCACCCATTCAGTGTAGAAGAGTGGATGTGCTTTTGGGAGCAGCAGCCTGGCAATTTAGAAATACTGCAACAGTAGTGATAGAAGCTAAGGTTCCATGTTGACACTTAAGCTCCATGAGACAATATGGGCAAGAAAGAATATCTCAAACCATCTATTCAGTGCAGGAGCAGTATTAACGACTTCAGGAGGAAGCAGTATACAACACTCTATGACTGTAAGGACAGATCTGACTAATGCAGAGATTTGGTATACAGAGGAACTTGCATATGAAAAGTGTACCCTGGTCTATTCTATATATGTACTGACATCCTGAGATTGGAGTAGCACTCAGTCTAAATGCCTACACCTGAAACATTATATTATATATAACTTCAATGATTTTTTTTCAAGTTTATGCATTAGGCTGAGCATGATAGCTCCAGTACTTCAATTATAACCCAAAGAAAACCCATTATTTTTGGAAATATCAACAATCTAACACAAGTTTTCATTTTAAATAAATTGTCCTTGTGAAAGCATATTTTTCAAAGAATGCTCATAAATGTGACTTTAGTTCAGAATCAGATGGGCAAAACTGGGGTGGTTTTAATTATGAAAAAAGCAAAACTCAAACCAGGAAGGACTCAGATACGGCTTCCATTTTTTCTAACCCTCTAAAGTCTGGTGGGGGAGAAGAGATGGTTCACATAAATAGCTTAGGTTTTAGCCCAGATCTATGTGAAATAAAGATGGGTCAAAACAGAAGTTTAGGTTTTGCTTTATAAAAACTCATTGTGTGAAGCAAGCCATAAGCAACCAGTCCTAGGACTGGTTCAGATATTGCTCCCATTTTACTGAGCCCCCTAAATTTGGGGTTGGTGTGGCACTTGACTAAATGGTTCCAGTTTGGGCCCATCTTTAATGATTAGTTCAACAGTATACATAGGGCTCAGCAGAAAAGGTATTCCAGGACCTTGCTTAGCTGTGCTTTGAGCCCCGTCATAGTTGCAAGCATTTCATTGACTTCTTCTTGGGAAGTTTCCTTTGTAATAAGCTGTGCTGTCCTTGTAATCATCTTGTACTGAGCTTCCATCACAGGCACCTTCTGTTTAATATCCTGAAACAAATATTTTAACAAGTAAAGTTAGGAAGTCATGTGGCATATCAGCTTGTTCTCACAATAGATGTAGGTGATAGATGTAACTCCCATTGACATCAATGGGATTTTTTCCATTGACTTCAATGAGCGTTGGACCAGGCCCAGAATGTATTTGTTATACACTAAGCAAAGGAGTTCATCACCAAAGGTCTGTATTAAAGTTCAGCAGTCAGCTCATTTTATGTATGAAGAGTTGAACTCGGAAAATCCAGTGACATCTTTGTTTGTTGCTTCGGAAATGCATCCCAGAAACATCACTCATAGAATGCAATCATTTAGATTACATAAAACACAAACTGCACAATTGTAGATAGTATAAAATATAGCTACATAAATAAATAATCTTCTGATCCTCTCCCAAAATTGAATAGCTAAATAATTCTCTCTTCTCGGAAGACAGACAGAAGGAAGAAACTTGCCTCCAAATCTTGGACAAACATCTTGACATTTAAAAAGGACACTTCTCCAGGCACAGATAATTTTCTATTGCTGCAATCAGCAAAGGTTGACAAGGTGGCAACACCATCCAAGTATTCCTTCCTCATTCTTTCCAGTTCATCTGCCCGAGCATACTATGAAAAATGGAAAATAAAAACAGAGAGAACACATCAAAATATGCAACGCTGCTTCTTAAGGAAACTAATAGGTCCTGTTAATTTTTCTTTACTTTTTATTCAGTGTGATTTACTAGTAATCGTTTAAGCTAAGGGTCCAGCAAGTGCTTGGTTTGTTGTTTTTTAAATTTTAATACTAATAAATGAAGAACATGGCTCTTTTTAGGAATGGGAAAACTTGTTTACAAACCTCCTCCCGCCTCCCCCCCCCCAAAAAAAGGGGGCCTCACTTCAATCCCATCCATGAAATAAAATCCAAAACATATTTAAAGTTTGGATAATTTCAAGAACTCCTTCCTTTCCCCAGTCTCAGAACTGAACCTAATTACCCAACTCACTCCTCATGGCCTACCAATAGCCACCCTTTACTCAGTTTTGGCCCTAGACAGGGACACATCCAACCTGAGCATCTACTTTGCATCAAACTGTGATTTGCTAGTTTATCAGTTCAGAGGATAAAATGCTAATAGTTTCCTCTCACTCTCAGTCAGTGCAATCCTGTAACAGTGTCTTTGGGGATCTGGTTTAATGCTACCGCAAACATGTCAGCATCTCCACTAAGGTCCCGGTGCTACTCCATTCACATTCCCTGCATTGTAGATAGCATATGACTGTGAAGCTATTAACATCAGGAAATATGAATTCATCAGCATTTGAAGCATAGCAGGGAGAGAGACAGCCAAACAAAATTGGGGGAGGCTGGGAGGACTGAGGACAGAGATAGAAGTAGGGAATTAGCTAAGGGCTGGAGTGAAGGAAGAACTGAGAAACACAGGAAGAACTGAGTGGGAGAATTGTTAGAATGTCATGGAGAGGCATGAGGAACAGGAGTGGGGAGAAAGTTTCAAAATGTGAAGGGGAGTATTCATACTTTGGGGATTAGGGTTTGCCTAGTAAACCACTCTGTGCATCACTAGCAAATAATAAGGCTGTGATTATGTTACAAGCAAGAATTTGGAAAGGTTTAAAAAAAATAAGAGCCAAATGCTGTCTGTTTTACTTATGTGATTCATTGACAGCAATGGCAACACTCGTGAGTAAGGAGAACAGGATTTGTCCTCAGGTGAGGAGTCAAAAGTAATTAAATATAAAAATTAATTAGCCATATGATTACTTCAGTACGGATATTTTAAAATGTGTATACAAGGCTGTCAAATACTTTGGTACAGGGTATATCTCACGACCTCCCTCACATGTTTTGAATAACATTTCTTTCCGAACCAGTTGAATCTCTCCTGAAGCAAGCTTTTTTGCTCTCGGTGCTTGTAGATCAGAAGAAACAATGATGTCAGCATAGCTATAGGAATGGGGTCTGTTGATTAATATGTGCTGTCTCTACTGTTGAAGGGATTCAGACCTATGACAATGCAGCTCTGAAATGCATTAGATGCATTCACCGACACCAGGGCTAAATTTAGCTCTATAGATTCTACATAAACAATGTCTATTTTTAAAAAATCATTTTAATTTTTCAACAATAGAAAATGTGCATTTTTAAAAAGTTAAGGTCAAAGACTACAAAGATAAGCTGCAAAGTATGTTTGCTGGTGAATTTGCAGAAAGCCATCTCTATTCATCTATCTAAAAAGATACAAATGCAACCAACTATTCTGGTGGCCTGTATTGATTTCTGATTTACATAATTATATACATTTTACATTGAACTAACTCTTGGACTCCTACTAAATTGTCCATGCAGGCATTAGCGGTGCAAATCATAGGCAGCCTTGCTGCATTGCAATGGTAAAATAATTATTTTAATACAACCACCATAACACATACTTGCTTAACTTTCATGAACAACTCTCTCCATCTTCCATTTAGTAGCAGCAGTTGTTGTTTAAGGTCTCTGGAAATGGTTTCATCACAAGTTTCAATAAGAAAGTTACCAGCATCATTCATGGCTGTGTGCTGCTGGATCCAATGAGGTAAATGTCGGAAAAAATCCTAAACACAATATAATCAACACTGTTAAACATTTTGCAAAAGTCAGTACATTACATAATAAAGTATAAAACCAATCACCAACTAAGGTCATGAATAAACCTTTTTCCCATGAGGCATGTTATCCTCGGAAGCATCCAGCATTGGGTACTTTGGTAAATTCTTATGTTCTGAAGTAATGTTTTAAAATAGAGCTAACAAGATAACCTTGTGTGCAAATGGAAGGGACTCTATTTTATATAAACAATCAGTGCCATCTCAATTTAATCAAGTAAGTTGCACTACTAAGGTCAATGGGACTACTCTCCTGAGTAAGATTAAAGTATTTGACCCTTAATTTATAATATTTTCACAATTTCACCTAATTTCTGTTTAATTTGCATATATTTGAGGATTAATTTCATTCATTTGAAAGCCACGAACTACTAATTCACCGTTGGCTGGATTGCAACTTGGACTACATGCCAGCACAGCAGTAAGAATCCTCCTTGTAAATCCAGCACAAGTAATGGGGGCGTAGGGCCTGAGAGCACAGGGGAAAACTTTAGAGGTTTTTAAGCTGAGGCTTGACAAAACCCTGGCCGGGATGATTTAGCTGAGGATAGTTCTGCTTTGAGCAGGGGGTTGGACTAGATGACCTCCTGAGGTCCCTTCCAACTCTAATATTCTATGATTCTAAAACAAGTGCTTCCTGGCTATTTACTTCCACCTCAGGTTGGGTGAGTGGAGAAGGGGAAGACAATGGAAGGAGCCTTGGCTCTGTCCCCACTCCTGTATTCTAGGTTGCACCGCTGAGCCGGTGTCTGTGAGAGAGAGAGAGAGAGTGTGAGACAGAGTGTGTGTGTGTGTTAATTTTCTGCTATGATACATCCCCAACAAACGACTCCCCACCTGCCTTTTTCGTCTTTCTCTGCCCCAGGGGTAAGGGGGGAACCAGGGAAGTAATTGTGCTCCATATGCCTGCCTGAAGCCCAATTCTTCCCCGGGCTGCTCCTGGGATGGTGCTGTTTATACACTGCTTCTTGCTCAGAGCTATACCAAAAAGGGCGATCTCAAGGTTTCAGAAAGTCATGTCACAACACAATAGTTGATAAAGATGTCATAACTTATTCATATTTAATACACCTCCAATACAGCTACAAAGAAAATGTCAAATGGAAGCATATTGCTTGAATCGGTTGGACAGATAATTCAACAACATAATGTTTTTTAAATCCCCAAAGAAGAGATAGGTAAAGAGAACTTGTACTATATACACAGATGTATCAGTTAATATGCTTCATCACCTCTTAGCAGACTGAGTGTCATCTTCCATCTTCTTTGAGTTTGAGAATAATGGTGCTTTCCCCCAGTGCCCAAGCTAACAATACTGATTTGTCAGGAAATGCCCAACAGCATCCCAAATATATTATATAAACACTTCCTTGTCATTTTTTTAAACTGCTGTACACATGCCAGACATGCTGTTCCATTGTTTGCAGACTTTTACCAAAGAGGTCAAAGAAGAAATGAGGTGGGAAATTGAATTACCCTGCAGAGGCCCAAGTCATACCTTTTTCATTCCAGGTGTGAACCTCTTCTCCTGGACTCGGAAGCAGGGCTTGGGTACCTCTGAGGTACAGTTTCCCATCCCAAACCCTGCAGAACGTTCTCTGCATAGACCCCAGTCAGCATGAAAGAGGAAGCAGAATCGGGGCAGGCTGGGGGGTGGGCTGGAGGGACACATATCATCCTCCTTGACCCCAAAGGAAGATTTTAAATAATTAACACAGTGCCAGGCTAAACTAACTATTTTCGGATTCCCCCCACAATCCCTTTTGGTGGCCTTGAATGAAGCTGCCTGGGGAGAGACCCTAAGAGACCCTAACGGAGATGTGCTGGGCGGGATTAGAGAGGGACTGCTGGGATTGAGAGGGCATGGGGCTTTCCTGTGAATGGTTAAGGCCATCCGCAGATCCTCTGGAATCCACGAGGTTGGAACGCAGTTATCAGCAGGTGACAAACCCGGTTCCTTCTGCCGGCATGGTGCAGGGACATCACAGACATTTCCCATTAAATAGCCTCCTTGTGTAACTTTGAATTACTGGGCCAAATTTATCGTTAGTGTAAGTTCCTGGTACTCCCTGGAGTTCCCGAAAGGATGGATTTGTTCAGTGATAAATTTGTTCTGTTGTATTTTAATTATTTGCAAGGGGAATATGAGAGTCCAGGATGCCCATTTCTGGCAAGTTTCCAAATTGTTTAGGTTAATGTGTTTATGATAGAATTCCTTAAACTAGGTGTTACCAATAGAAAATGGGGAAGACCCTTACATTTTAGCATGGCAAACACAACAATGATGCAAATAAAGAACTTGAAATCAGACAGAGAGATAAAAGAGAAAAAGCTTTATGGTGTGGGATGAAGGTTTTATGGCCTACATTTGGAATGCACCATAATTCTCATGAGTGGTAAACTTAAGAGTGAGTTAAACTGGTCAGCCCAAGTGAATGCCAATAAAGCCCTTATATCACACCACAGCATCATGGATTTTATATGTGACACATACATTACTGAACAAATATTCTGGAAATGTTTCAGTACATTTTACTTTATGTTACTGGCACTATTTATGGTACTCTTTATGGTATGTCGATCCATCTGGAAACCAGGCTGCCTTTGTTAACATCCGTTGAACTGGACAAACCCCAGTGAGAGAACAAGTTAGAATCAGAGAATATTAGTGTTGGAAGGGACCTCAGGAGGTCATCTAGTCCAACCCCCTGCTCAAAACAGGACTAACCTCAGCTAAATCATCCCTGCCAGGGCTTTGTCAAGCCACAGCTTAAAAACCTCTAAAGATGGAGATTCCACCACCTCCCTAGGTAACCCATTCCAGTGCTTCACCACCCTCCTAGTGAAAAACTTCTTCCTAATATCCAACCTAGACCTCCCCCAGTGCAACTAAAATATTATAAAAGCCTCTTAAATGACCTAAAATAGTTTTGCCATAAATGATGATGTCACTCTCTTAAAATCTAGTACTGCATCTTCAAAACATCGAGGACCAGAAGCAAATTCTGTTACCTTCTGTTAAATGGGGATAGTTCTGATTCTTGAACCAGTGCAATATGAGGAAGAACTTGCACATATTTAGGGAAAGGAAATAATATTCCTATGTCAGAGTCCTTTATTTATGTATTTATTTATTTATTTAAACTGGCTATTTGAAGCTGCTGAGAGATTTGGAATGTTTAAGTAGTCAAACAATCCCACTGGAGTGGGCAGAGTGCAGATGGGATGGTCAAATGTGCATGATGAATGCCATTCATCACATGGATAGCAGCAGCACATGTTTGGCACTAAACACACGGGTTCATATTTTGTTTTGAAAATCTGTTTTAAGATGAATCTGTAGAACAGACTCGAAATATACAGATTTTTTACTTAAATCTTCACATACAAAGAACACATAAATATTCCATTTTAAACACAATATACACACAAACACAACCTACATGTATAAGTCACTGACAGCCATGTGGTAAACTGCATTTATCATGTGTCTGACCACCTCACCTGCCCATTAATCTACCATTGCCAGGACAATTTATAATATGCCAATCTACTGAGATTTACAGGCACGGTTTTTGTTTAAACATGGGAAATTCTCCTTTCTTTTCCCCCAAGTCAAAGTACTGATTTTCTCAAAAAAACTAAACTGGCTTGTAGCCCATGATATGCAATATTCTGTCCTCAACTGGTGTCAGGATTAAAGTCTGATATCTTGTAAAATAGGAGCTATTTATCATAGATTGGTCCCGAAGTTATAGACGTTAAAATTGTGTCATTAAAATTGTGATGTTATCATTATGTGTGAAAACCTATTTTAGGTCACTTAAAGAAGTTTTTAAAATGTATTTGTCATAATTTTTCACCCCCTCTGAGGTCAGAACACAACTCATAAAAGCAACGCAGACAGTCTTGATGGTAAAATATATAATACATACAATAGTTGGAACAAGTTTTAAAACTAGCTAAAGCATTTCTAAAATAGCTTAAAATAGGCTTTTTTTTAATTTGCCAGGCAAACATAACTACATATATATGCAGATAACTGGCTGTAGGCAGACAGTGGTAATTGAAAGCAGTCACCTTAATAGTAAACAAAAAGGTAAAAATATAATATTCCCTGAACATAAATGCCTGTTTAAGCAGACCTTATTAATACAGCTCACTTAAACTCCTAAACTTTTGCCAAGAAGTATTTAAACCATTTTACTACAAAATATGTGGCATACACAGAACACGTAACGATGCAGTGTGATACAATAGCACTTATTCTGAGTGAGCAGCATAATGAGGCACTCCTGGCTTTGCCATTTGTGAACACTGCAGCCATCTTAAATTCAGGCAAATAAAACCTTTATGCCAGACCATCATAAATGGGCTTGCTCTCTCTCCATCCTTTTCTCCACATTTTTACATGCACACACGAGTGTGTGCGTGCACACGTACCAACCTAAGACAAATATGCTCACGCAGAAAGTGTACTATGGATCTGTGAAGGTTTCTGATAGCGAAGAGTGTACGGCAGGAATTATTCCATGCATAAGTCTCAGCTTGCCACATCTCTCAGCATCAAGGGCTTCTCCCAAGTCCTCTGCAAACAGTCCCCTCCCTACCTAGTCACTAATATTTTGCTTTTAAAAAGCCCTTGTTTCCCATAGGTTGTAAAGCTTTTTATTGAACAGTCATAAAAGCTACATGCAGGGGTTGGGTGAAGTTTCAAATATTCCTTACTTTTTTGGCATGTTCCGGCTGATTCAGCATTTTTTCAGCGTCCTCCAGCCAGGCCTGCAGACTGGCCACAGTGCTGCTGTATCGGTCCCAGTTAGCAATGACTTCTTCTAACATGCTCCTCACACTTCTCACCTCCACTGACAGGTTCCTCCACTGTGCTGTTGTTTCATTCATGAATTTCATCACATTCTCTGCTTCTTCCGCTAAGTCACATAAAGCATATTGAATTTTTAAAAATTATGTTAAATCCTAGACCTGCTGGAATGATTCATCCAAGTATTTAGCATGTGCTTCTTGTATTAAAAATATTACTAAATCTCTTTTATTATTCTTTTTAGGTAATTATATTTTATATTCTTTTCAACATCAGCAGGTTTGTTTAAACATACATTAAATGCATAACCTAATGTTAATGCAATGTTAAGATTGAGAAATCAAGCATGCAGAGTACAAAATAAAGCATGTAAAGAATGCTACATTAATTCAGTCATGTTACACATCTACATATTATTGGTGTATGTATCTAAGAACAAAAAGGTAGTGTAGGAAGGTTTATATTTAACAAGGAAAGAGAAACAGACAATTGCACGTATGGCTGATTCAGCCCTGGTTTGCATTAAAAAATATTCAACTGTGTAAAGCCAAATTAATGCCACTGGATTTTTGTCATTTATTTTTTTAAATTTTCTGTCTGTGGTATACTTGATTTCTTGTATTCCCTCTTTTTAAGAAAAAAAGACAGAAAAGATAAAAGGAAAATCCAAAGCTTCCTCAGTAAATGCATCCTTAGTGCAGGATCTCTTAAGAAATGAATTCATAGTTAATGTGTCCTTAGTTTGCACTAATCGTGATGCTAATAGTTCAAGTGAATAAATATTTGTTGGAAAATGACATAATTGAATTTTTTAAAATTATTAAATGATTTCTATTGATTTTACATTTTAAAGTGTATTTTTTTTAAAAAAATCTAAGTTTGAGTTGACAGTGTCACTTTAACTGGATAAGATAACTCCTTGTCCCCCTTCCTGTCCATAAGCCATTTTAACAACGGCAGCATCTCACCCCAGAGATTGCTGCACTAGTATTTCACAGTGTTTAAAGTAGTTCCTATCTGTGTGTGTGTGTGTGTGTGTGTATATATATATATAGGGTAAAATGCGGCCCTCAGGGCCATCCATGCACCCTCACTGAATCCATGGGGTTGTGTAGGTGGACCAGAGAGCAGCTGATCCATCCATACACATCATCTTATATTGCACCTACCATTTGGATCATTCTTTGCAATTCTGTGATGCTTGGGAAAGGTATTTCAGTGAATACTATACTAAGAACGATGCTGGACAAGACTGCTTTGCACATTGGTGGAGAGGCACAAAAGATCCTTCCACTGCTTATGCACCAGGAATAAAAGGTCACTCCGCTAACCTGGAGACTAACAGGATGGTACAGTTTCCCTCTGTGTATTGGGGAGTTCCGCGAGGGACTAACAATCCCTCTACAACTTCCCACTGGCTAGTTGCTGCTCTGAACTGCCCCAACCGAAGGCTATTTCACAATGGCACAAATTGCACCATTATTATTGTTATGATTGTCATTAAATCCTCATTCCAGCTATTTTGAGAGGAGGTTGTTGCTTTTCTTTTCATCCCCAAAACACAGATGACCTATGTAACTCAGTTCTCAGATATTATTATTTCATATCTCCTTTAAGTTATTCAAAGTCACCCCTGTGCAGACGTTCAGTACAAAGTATGTGAGACTTATGTGGTGCATGTGCACTGTGCTAGCCCTCTGCACAAGGGTGAATTTCACATTTTGCAAATCAAAATCATCTTTAGTTACAATCAGGGGTTATTTTCTCTGAGTCAAAAAAGGGAGAACACTTTTACAATTAACACTTAGATTTTCTCATGTTCCAGTAGCATGGTTCTAGTAAACACCCAGTCAACAAACACAGGCAGAAATCCACTGCATTCGAGTTTTGTCAGATACCCAGTGGTTAATTATAGCTGCAGCAAAACTTTACTGCACAGAAGGAATTTACTTTTAAATATACTCTTAGGAACTCATTTAAAAAGGATACTAAAATCAACAGAGACTAAAATGGCTTCAGTATTGCAATAGATACAGAGGTATTTACCTGAGCCATTAGCTTTGGCATACATCTCAGCTGCCCTTTTCAAGATCTGGTATGTAACTTCATACTGCTCAAAGAATTTACTGTTTTCAATAACAGACTGAAAAGGAGAAAAATGGTTATAAGGGGCAAAAGTAAATGTCATATAGGAATAAGAAGGACGATTCATTTGAATTACAATTACATTAAGACACAGTTTCTCAAATTTCACGAAACAATTCCCCACTTAATTACAAAACACCATCCAGATTCCTTTTGACAAGGACAGGGCTGGAGAGTCCCCTCTGATAGGGTTTCTTTTCTTTTCAACAGTACATTTTGGAAGAAAATTTTTAACATGCTCATAAGACAACCCGTTAAATGCTCTTTCTTGCTGGAATTCTTGGGATTTCCTCACACTCAGAATTCTGCAGAAGCCAAAGAATTGACTGAAGAGTCACTATTTATTAGATAATTCCTCTGCTGAGATCTAAATGAAAACAATTCAGTAAGGGCAAAATTCATCCTTGTGCAGATGGCCACCACTTAAATCCCGCTTAAGCTTTCAAAATAGCTCTTGGGCTGATCCTCTGAAAAGGGGCAGATTTCATTCAAAGAGAAGAAATATATTCCATTAAACTTCAGTTTGCATTCATGTCTTCCAGAAGAGATGGAACAAGGCGTTAAAGAAATACTACATTAAGGGATGCTGCTTTACAAAGTGTTGCATAGGTTTTTACCTTCAGGACTGAGGCTAAAATTCTATGTCCTGCTTTGAACTTTTGCTCTTAAACACAGTTAAGTAAGTAATTTATAGGGAATACTTATTCAAAAAATGTTGCTTTCTTTGTTCACGGATGATAAGTCACTTGTGATTTTTTTCCAAATGTATTTGTTTCTCAAAAATATTTGAGAAAAACTCCCCATTACTAAGAATAATTTGTACTGCAGTAGTGCCTAAAAGCCTCATGGAAAAGCTGTATAGAAATTAATAAAAAACACATTTGTCTATTGTAGTTTTTTGTTTCTGTTTGTTTTTTTAACTATCCTATAGAAATTATTAGAAAACTAAAAGAATTCTATAGGACTGGTCAAAAATATAATGGAAAGTCTTTATCCTCTATTAAATTATATAGATATTTTGAAGTAATTTCTATAGAACTGTACTGTATTTCCATAGAACCCTATTGGTTTAATCTCTATTAAATTCTGTAAGACTCTTTCCTCTGTATGATTCTGGCAAATGATTTTGGTTCTATAGGTTTTTTTAATAAGCAGTTTGTTCAGAAGCAGTTATTCAGAACATTAAATATTTAAAATTTGATTGGTTTTGATTGGCCATATTGGTCACATCGTATATTTCTGTTACATGGTTGGATGAGCATCTCTTAGAATTTGGTTTCTGGTTTGAGTACTCTTGACTGAAAATTTAAAATGTTCTTATCACGCTTAGTCTGCAATTATCACTCTTTCCAAAACATTCATCCCAATCCCAATATGTAGAATAGAGTGCAAAAGAAAAGTAAATACGGTTAAAGCAAAATCTATTTGAAAATCTGAAGGATTATACAAGTTTATTTCTGATTATTCTGGGTACTTCAAATCACAAAATACAAGCATAACATTGCAAACAGAAACATATAACAGCCTGTGGAAAACTTAGTAAAACGTAATAAAACCGTTTTTATTTAATAATATCAGAAAAAGACAAGAAAAGTCCTTCTGTTTTGAAATGTGTGCGTTTCAGTCTCACTAGCACCAAAATTTTCTGCACATTTTAAATAAAATGAGTAACTTTGGGGATTAATATTTTTCAATGCCTTTTTTCAGAAAATTCTGCAGTCTGTTTCTTTGCCCCTCTCTCTCTCTGGGCAAAGTTGTTCATGAGCTTAAAAGTTTTCCTTGTTGATTTCTTCATTAGGCCAACTGTAAAATGGAAACAATGTTTGCCCACCTTTGTAAACCCCTTTGAGATATATAAGTGCAAGAAATATTAGGCATGTTTTTCAGATAGGTGAATGAGACTCACTGATTTGGCTGGAGGTACTGACAGTGGCACCAGAAGACTTGGATCCCAGTTTTGTATCTGACACATAATTTGATATGATTTTTTAAACACTTTTTGTGAAAATTTTGAGGGAGTGTATGCCATACTATGAAGGCATCTGGCACTAATTTAGCCATGCAGTATACAAGCATACTTTATGTCATCAGATACACACCAAAACTCCACCCCCAATCCTGCAAAGCACTAAGCACATTGGTGCACTTTAAGAATGGGAGTAATCCTACTAAAGTAAAGGAGTTAAGAGTTAAGCATGTGATTATTGAGTGCTTTGCTGGATTGACGATCAGAATGTAGTGCATTGAAGAAGCCATCATTGGTTTGGCTAGCAATGCTCGCTTCTTTAATTTAATAATTTGATCACCCATATCATATTTAGTTAAAATAATTGAGACTGTAGGCCTGATCCTCCATTGCTATGGATCATCTCTGATCATTTTTACCCTGGCAAAGTGAACATGAAATGATCTCAAATCAGAATGGTACAGCAGACTCTCTCTGAGCATAATTCTCTGTGTCCATGCACATCAGTCTACTGGAGAAGTAAATCAAATGAAGATTAACTGAGCTATCCCAGTATAAAACTTGGAAGTGAGATCAGAATCAGGCTGACTCAGGACACAATGTGCAAGACAGTGGAGAATCAGGTTCTGGCTCTTCATTTACCCCAAAGAAAAATATGAGAGAAGTAAAAATTAAAAAACAAATTAATTCCATCATCTGGAAAATTCCCAAGCCAAAAATGCTCAATTTTAAAGCCAGTTAATATTGCTAACTGCAAAGAATGCTGTTACCTTTTGCACAATTTACAAATGTGCAAGGAAAAAAAGCAAGGAAATGTATAGACAAGGCCATCCTGAATCTTACACTGCTTGCTTAATAAACATCTGATTCTGTGAAGCATAAAGAAATGTATGTTATGTCATGACACAAAAAGCAACCTTAGTTCTGACATAAAACAATACAGACCACGTACACATATAATTTTACCATGAACTAATAATGCTACACATTTTCTCTATCAAACAACATAAACACATGCATTCTCAAGAAAGACTTTTAAAAAAATTACTTCTAATTGCTCTAAGGTCAATATATTACATGATACTTTTAAGGAATATAGTTAAATGGGTAAAAATAACTATTTAGAGACTTTTCTACTAGCCTATACCCCAGTATAGTGGAGATGAGGGTATTAGGAACATCCTGTATAAACGCCATGCAGAATTATAGCCTCTCTGCTCTGCTAAGCATAGGGTCCTCTCTGTTCTTACTGCCTGGGGGCATATAGTATGCCAAGGGAGGCAAGGGAAGAGGTAAAGCCATGGTTCCACCTTCCCCTATGCTCCAGCTAGCTGGCCTGATAGGTAAATCAAGGCACATCTCAGAGAGTGGTGTAGCAGATACTCCATAGCTGGAAGCTAGCTCAGTAAGTGGTGTAGTAGAGATACTGGAAGTTCCCAGAAGCAGTATGCCACCCCCAAGGTGCAATGCCTTCTGGTGTTCCCCTAGATAAGTCTGGTTATATTCTCTGAGGCCCGGTCTACACTTACCCTTGGGATTTGGTGGCAGTCGATGGGAGATAGGCAAGTGACGTAAATCACTTGCGTACTTCCCGTCAACTTTGCTGCATCTCCTCTGCGCGCCGTCCACACTATGCTGTTCCCTTCGACGCAGCACTACGCCACTTACTGGGGTGGTTTTCCTGCGTCGCTTGCTGGATCGACTGAGCGGGTCTACACAGACCGCTCAGTCGATCAGGAGCAATTGATCTGACGGCAGCGAATTTGCCGCCGTCAGTGTAGACCCATCCTGACTTGCTTGGAGCTGTGAATAAATAGCCCAACTTAGCCCCTTAAATGTTGCAACCAAGATAACAAACCTACACAAAAATCCAGTAGCCCATGACTCAAAGTTATGTCACTTGTGTTGTAATGATACATGCGTGTCTTTACACTTAAAGTATAATGAGCTTAAATCTCCACTGTTTGGCCCTTGTATTGTGACTTACACTTAGGTAAAGAGCATGTGAAATACTACCATGACAGAAAAGCAGCATTTCACATCTGCTCTGCACTCAATATGAACAAGTGTAAGGGACCACAGAAGGTATAAGACAATGGAGAATCCTGCAGATGTCCCCAATCCTGGCTGCACTCCAGCTGGTTTGAGGTGCCCCAATGATATAAAGTTCTTCTAAAACCAGCAGATCCAGCCCCTAAAGTTAGGAAGATCTTTTGGTGGTGTAGAACTACTTTGGGGATTTCCATATCATTGCCTCTTCCAGACATTGCCCTTTCCCTGCCCACGGTATTCAGGAAGGGGGCATGGTTAGGGATCTCTCACACCTGGATGCCCAGCTGTCACTGGCTCCTTGAGACTACTGGTGGCTTATAGAGAATAAAGCAGCTTTCAGGCCATTCTAACATGTGTTGGGGGCTTCACCCAGGACAGAACAGCCCTAAGGATCGGATATATGAGGGCACCTTTGAGTCCCTTTCAGCTGCACTGAGCATTCATCAGCTAAGGCTGAGGCCCAAAGTATTTATTATGTGGGCAGTGTAAATTTTATGATGCCCTCACTTATTCATTCCCTCGCTTCGATGTGTTTCAGTTTTGTAACTGATGTGATAGTTCCCCGCATTATTGTAATTAGCAGTCTTAACTGTTCCTTTTCAATGTCTTCTTTTTGTTTATTTGATTTTGGAATGCATACAAATGCCAAACTCAATTTATAGAGCAACAGATCAATAATTCAAAATAAAACACAAATTCACTATCAGAAATGCCTTTCCATTTAAAAGCTAAAATTAAAATTATTTCCTGTTTACTATAAAATAATGATCCAAAAGCATTTGGATCAATTATTTCAGTTCCATTATGTTTTTAGTCCTCATAAAACCAGCCACACTGACAGCATTAATGATTATAGTTCTCTAGCTACTGTACATCAAGAATTCCATACTGCTAATTCTAATTTAGAATGCACAAACTATGTAGAGTAGCGTATTCCCACCTATATACCCGTGAGTTTACTTATTTCTAGACCCAAACCAAGACTCTTTATTAAGGTTATGAAATGTCTGGACCAATTTTTTTCATTTGGTGACCATACACAACTGGAACTCAAATCAGAAATTCCAAGGTATCAGAAGAAAAACAGTTCTCATGTTATGTTCAGGTTTGACTGGGAATAAAAACCCAGAAAGTGTCTGAGGGTGTGTTTACATAGCAACTGGGAGGTGTAATTCCCAGCTCGGGTCAACATCCATATGTTAGCTCTACTTGAGCTAGTTCCTAAAAATGGCTGTACGGCCATGCTGGCACAGGCAGTAGCTTGGACTAGCCACCCGAGTATAGTCTCATCCCACCCCATGGGTATGTACTCAGGCAGCTATCCCATGCCACTGCCTACATCTCCATGGACACGATGCTATTTTTAGCTCAAGACATGCTAGCATGTGTATATGTGCCTGAGCTGGGAATTACACTTCCCAGCCACTGTTTAGACATAATCAGAGAGACATCCCATTATCATGAGAAACCTGGCCCACTCTGGCAGACTCAAGAACTTCTGAAAAGCTTTAACTAAGCATCTGAGTTTCAGAAGCCCATCCAAACCAATGCCAAACTTTCTAATGTCTGAAGGTCTCCATTTGCTAATGCTCATACCACAGAAGAGTAAAAGACTATTTTGGACATGAAGGACCTCTTTAATGCCTAAGGGAAGTTTTTCAATATTCCAGTCTTTGGCTGCAGAACATTATTCTGCTGGAACACTGCTCCAAAAGCAACAGAAAACTATTAGACTATAGGGCTATAAACCCGCCCATTCATCCAAGGCTCAGGTTCTATTTGGTTCTATGACTGCAGCTGTTGTTTCCACACAGAGGTCTTAATTTTTCTGTGTTCTTCCCCCAGTGTGGAAAAGTGGGAAGGGGTGGAACATGTGCAAAACCCAATATCTGTTTTGCATGCCTCCTCCATTGGGGTCCTGCTGTGAGAAAACAGCAGCAGTGGCTCCACTCACCCACGGATTTGCCATTGCGAGCATGGATATGTCAAAGGTAGTGTGACTCAGGACCAGAGGAGAAGTACCATCCAACCAACCCACAGTCAGCATTCAGCAGTCACCAGCCTATGATACTTGAGGTTGTTAATGGAAGGTATCCAAAAGGGCAGAGCTGGAATTAGTTATTTTCCAGAATAGAAACAGCACCCTCCCTATACATACTCCTAAGGCCAAGTACCAGGGGAGAAAAATGAAGGCTTGAAAGTGTAAAATGGCTCACAGAATAACATGCTCAATCAATGTACAGATGTAGTGTCAATTTGTTTTCGGCCTGAGGATCCCTCCCTTTCCTTCTATTTACCATAATGGGAGGGTGCCTGTGACTTCAGAATCTTCTCTAGGTCCACATATGGCCTGTGTATTGGCATTGCACACAGCAGCCTGTGCCTGTAACACTAGGAACGTAACAGTAAAGTGGCTCTTGAACTGTACGCCACGTGAGTAGTCAATAACTACGGTCTGGAGCACTGCAACATTTGCCAGTCAGGTGAGAGTCAGACAGTCAGCAATTGGGACACTATTTCTGGTCATGGAAGGAGATTGAGTGGGTGCGAACAGCATGATTTTCACTTTGATTTTCTCAGTTTGCACTTGGGGGCAGAGACAGGGTCCTACCATACTGTAAATAATCACCAGATTCAACTATGATGTGGGTGGAGCAGTGGCCATATTTAGTAATGCTTTCAGTTTCTGTACACAGCTCTGCCTTGGAATGAGTAATCAGGTGGAGGTTATGCCTAGAGCAAGGAGATTAATAAGAGAGCTTCACACAACCTGTCCCATACAGGATTCCACCTGCATTGTCTCTGTCGGTATGTAGCTACTCCTCGGAAGACAATGAGGTCAGCAGCGTACTTACCAGGGACAAGTAACGTCTTACTTATCTAGCACATTTTTGGCTTAGGTTTTAAGATGCATTTACAAACTCAGAATTACCTAGATTTGCAGAACAAAGCTGCCCGCAGAATTAGAAAGCGATCACTGTGGGGATGCTCCAGATTATGTGGGAAGATTCCATTCCCACTCCTGCCCTTGCGTATGCCCTCAGTGCAAAGTCTTTTGACTTAGGATATGCATGGGGGAAGAGAATTTGATCTTTGGAAGGTTTTTTTTTTTTTTTTAAAGATTACATTCATATAAAATTGTTGACCGGCAAATATATCTTCGTCTGTGTACTTCTTTTATTAATTTACAATCATTTAAAATTTGTATATTAAAAAAAAAAAGAACAAGAACTTACAATATAATTTTGCAGAAGCAATTCTACCGACTCTCGTCTTCCATATTTGATAATCCATGATTTTAACTTCGACTCTGCAAGGACTAACAGTGACAGCAGCCGGTACTTCAGCTCCAGAAACTCCATTTTCAACAGATGGAGTTCAGATGTAGATGCAACAAAATTAAACCTAGGAATGAATCACACAGCATTAAAAAAAAGTGCAACATTCACTACCTAGAAGGAACAGGGATTTTTCTATAGGTTCAAGCTACCCTTTATGTGTGAGATACATCTCCGCTCTTTGATCTAATGCAAAGCCTGAAGGCATATTTAATTCTGTATGATAACCACCCTGAAGGCTGCTCATTAAAAGCAAATATGTTATAATTTTGTTTCTACACAGAAGTAAATCATCAGTGTAGGTCTGTGACTAAGTTATTTTCATTACCAAGGCATCCCTCCTCCAGTTCGTTCATAAGCATCCTGAGTGTTGTTACATAATGTTCCTTCCAGTGCCGAGTAATAAAATACTCAGTCAGAAAAATTATTCCTTTTTGAAAATCTATAGTTTGTTTAAATTGACCTTTATCAATTATGAATATTAGGCTTTTCAATATATTTATTATTTGTTACTACTCCCATTTTTTTAACTAAGAACCAAATGTAAAACCTGATTTGTACATGAAAAGATTATAAAGCAAACAGGTTCTCTGTCATTCAAGGAGGAAGTTTCATTTAAGATTGAAATTCTTCTTACCTCTCTGCCATATCGTCTAACTGCTCCAGTGGAATAGGGACTCCATTAACTGACCTAGCCCGGTGGATCCCTTGGAATGCCTTTTTGTGGCCATCTACGTTTTTAAGCAGGTCCTGGTTTGATTCAAAGAGAGAAAAGGCTCACAGTAGGCTAACTAATAAGCTTGATTTTAAGGCTGCAGTGATGAGTCAATGTAGTTAAGTATTTGAACATGCTGTCACATTTGCATGCAAGTTAATGCCTAATAAAAAAGCATTATACAGCAGCTGCACAGGGAAAGTACCTTATGAGATGTTCTGCTAAAGCTGTCTTATAATTCTGGCAGATTTTAAAATAGATGGCACTGGCACTGCCTCAGATAAATCTTCCAGAGATTTCAATAAACACGTTGAACTCCCTGGTTATACGTGAATAATCTGAGATAAAGTCCACAATTCCTGAACTTTCATGAGTACATAATTTTGTTAAATTTACTGTTTTCGTCTTTGCTACAGAAACTAGCTTTATTAAGTGTTATTTTAAATATTAAGCAATTGGTCTAAACCCCCTCATATAAAGCCAGCAGATTCAGGGTTCCTGATGTTATTGCATATTCAATGTGAAGCAAACTCCTGACTCTAGCATCAGAAGATTCAGTGGTTATATGCTATATATTACACAAACCTACACTGAATGCAGTACCTAACCCGCAGGCTTATGATAAGATACGAACACGCACAGGCTTCACAATAACAGCTCATTTCCATAGTAACCAAGCAACGCCACTTCAAAGGATTTACTGGAGATCACTTATTAAAATGAACGACTAGCAACGGGCTCCAAAGAGGTAACCATAACGATGTCAAGTCTTCAGAAGGCTGCCAGAATGTGAGGCTGTGGCTAGTTTATTGTACAGTCTCATGCTGAACCTGATCAATATTGTCCTGACAAATAGAATCATGCACAGCTCCCCCTCTCTCCAGGCTGAGGGAGCTGGGTTCACAAAATGCAGACTTGTAAATTTATCTCAAATGTCTGTTTTTTCAATGTACTGTATTAAAATATCATCTCTCCACAGTCTGCTCTCACTGAGCACTTGTGCAACAGCACGGAAATATATACTATTCTATTGGCTCAATTCACAAAATTGTGCCCAATATCCCCCCATCATTTTCCACCAATCCATCTGACTCTACTCAACCCTCCCCCCTGGAAGAAAGCTTGAGAGAACAGATAAAACTCAGTGTGTGTCTGAAGGAGGATACATTAGAGGCTTTGTTGGGCAAAGGGATAAATGAGTTGAGAATTACAAACCCTCTGCTGAGAATTCCCTGTGGCTAGCCCGTTCTCATTTAAATGAGGGGTGTTAGAACAAACATTTCAGATAAATGCATTTGCCACCTGGCCACACATGAAGGAAGTAGTCTCTAAGGGCTTGTCCACACTGCCCCACAGTTCAGACTACAGCAGAGCGAACAGCAGTGAGTACCAAACTGCTGGGCTGCAACTTCCCCACATATGGCTAAAAGTGTCCTTTTCTAACAGGACTATGTTTATGAAAACTAGAAACCTTTTAGTTTGCAACACAGCATTCACATGGGGTAGTTACAGTATAGCACTTTGGGGCATAATGCTATTTCCACCCCCACAGTCCAAACTGTGGGGCAGTGTAGACATAACTTGAGATACTGAGGTAAATAACAAGCTATTTAGAGCTTTGTAAATCAAAACCAATACTTGAAACTTCACCCACTAATCTATTGGAAGCCATTGAAAATTATGGCATTCAGATGTAATTTGCTCCCTAAGTGAATTACTACTTATTAAGGTCCTGCCCTTTCAAAGACTCATATACACATTTAACTTTACAACTGAGAGTAGTCCAATGGACTTCAGTGGGAATACTTATGGACATAAAGTTAAATGCATTCAAAGTTTTGCGTTCAAAGTTTTGCGATGATGTCTGAAAAGGCAAAGTACATTTTGAGATATACTGATGAAAAGTACTGTATAAAAGCTAGGTATTTATTATTATTAACTATAATAATAATTGTTAATTATTATTAACAATAATAATAATAATGTATTCTGCATTATTTGCAACTTCACAATGACCTTAAGAGGCCATATCATATGCAATGTCATGTAACAGGTCTTGGAATAATCCATTCAGGAGATGACAAAGGTATGGATGATACGGTTAGGTTCACAGTAAGACAGAAATAAAAAAATAATAACAAACCATTGCAAAGCACAGGTGGAAAAAAGACACTGAGCAACTGCTGCTACCTAAGCAGCTGTGGATCCTTCATGACCCCTTTACAAACCTGTGATAAAAGATGAGCAAACGCTCACCATACAGGGATCTGATATAATTTGATTTAATCCTTTTGATGCCTTCTCCATCCCATGTATACTACATATAGGGCTTTAAAAATTTACCTGACATCTATTAATCTGAGGCAGGGGTTTTCCCACTCTTTCATCTAAAGGGCCACAGATATTATTTTTACAACCCTGAAGGGCCACCAGTCTTTGCCAGCAGGCCCTCCCCCCCGCAACGCCCACTGCAGCCACACAGGAGTTCAGTGAGGAGGCTGCCTCCTTGCTGATCTCCCGTCCCCCTGGCTGCATCAGGGAAACCACATGTGTCCTGTAGCCCTGTGCACTCCACCTGTGTCCCTAGGCAGTGGCTCCCTTCTGCAGCCAGGGGGACAGAAGATCAGTGCTCCCCTCCCTCAGGCTCCAGCAGCAGAATCCCCAGCACCTATGGACCTCCCTGCTACAGCCAGGGGGAGGGGTGCGCTGATCTCCCGTCCCCTTGGCTGCAGCAAGGAGCCTGCACTTGTCTTTTAGCCCCGTGGCAACATGTTCCACCTGGGTCCTTAGGCAGTGGCTCCCTTCTGCAGCCAGCAGGAGAGGAGCCACGGGCCACTTTTGGCCCCTGAGCCACAGGTTGGGAACCACTGATCTAAGGACTAAGTTTACTTGTCAGTTTACTTAAGATGCAAAAGCTCACAATATATACCTCTAAGACTTCCAGGAGTTGTTCTAGCAAAGATAGAGTTGGCATTCATGATATTGCCAAGAGGAACAGAAACTTCTTTGTTAAGAAACATTTCAGGCCTTTATTTTACTGTACACCATAAAGAAGCTAAAAGGACTACAAATTAATTTTAAATAAATCGTTGGCAGGTTATTTTTGCAGGAATAAAACAGTTGTGCCTTGTATTTCTTTTTATCATGCTGTCAGTCAACTTTCAATGGACAACATTTTTATATATAATTTACTACATACATCTCTTTTGCTTCTGTTATATCTTTTTTCCCTGGTTAGTTCCACTCCAGTTCTTCTTCCTTTTCTTTCCTCTAACGTATTATGGTGTTTCTATCCCTATATTTTCAGTATCCATTCTCTCGTTTCTTCCCCTCTCCCCCCAGTTGATATACTTTTTTCTCTTTCCCTACTTCATCCTCTATATTTCCTGCCTCAGATTTCTTCTACTTCTCCCCAAAAATGTTTATCTGCCTGTCTATATACAATTTACTTTTCTTTTGTAAATGAAAGGTTAGAATCTGCAGAAATAGATGGCACTAATATTCAAATTTGCCTATGAAAACTTCTTATTCACCAGAGAAATGTGGAATTTTCAAGCCCTGTTCATGCACAAAATTATCTATGTTCATCTCATTCTCTTCCGATCCTCAATCTTGATTAGGCACTGGTTAAGATCAAATGCAGTGAGGGCCCTCTGTGTATTTAAAGTGTTGTAGTCTCTCCATTACCTCACTATTTCATCTGGCTTCCCATATAGGTTGAGTAACAGAACGGAACACTGTGGAACTCTGCATGAGAGAACTCCTGGAACAGATGAACAATTTTGGAATGTTATCCTCTGGGGCCGCTCAAAAAGAAAGGAATCAGAGCCATTCAAAAAGAATTCCAACTACTTCTTCTAGGATCTGTAGACATGTTAATAAAACCTCAGAGTCAAGATCTAGAAGAATCGGCATGGAGACCTGATCTTCATCCATCACCAGGAGATTATCTACCAATACAACTAACACATACAGCCTACTTACTACATCATGTCAAAAACTAGTTTGTGTGGCATCAAGGAAATCTTAGGACTCCAAGTGTTGTCCAATTCACCTCATCAGAACTCAATTCCAAACCAAATCAAACAACAACTGGCTCCAAAATGTGTTGTTCATACAGCATGAGTCTCAGTCACCCACAATCCTAAAAATAGTGGTCACACTGAAATTGGAATTTCATGCATGGCGATATCTCATATAGATCTACCTTATGCTGTTCAAGCTTCCGATGTATTGTATTTGCTGTTTCCTCATGAGCTTGCTGAATGATTATTTCTTCCCTAAGGGCAGCCTCTGCTCTGTAAAGCCAGGCACCTATAGTACCCAAAGGTGCAGGAAGAGATTTATCAAGATGTTTGTGCCAATCATGTAGCTGGAAAATAAAATGAAGAATACTGAATCCCCTTCTGTAGTAATTGCGCAAGTAACTATCATGACAATCAGACTCCTTACAATCCTGATGCTGGATAGTTACATGGCCAAAAAGAAATTAAAAGAATAACACGTGATGTAT
The DNA here is from genome assembly GCA_007922155.1 of Mesoclemmys tuberculata. Taxonomy (NCBI): domain Eukaryota; kingdom Metazoa; phylum Chordata; order Testudines; family Chelidae; genus Mesoclemmys; species Mesoclemmys tuberculata. Next base: position 25,438,515 of record ML675604.1, on the reverse strand, counting down.
AAAATATAAATGTGAATATTCAGGTTTCTGGCATTACAATATTAAGGATGGGAATCTATAATTTTCCATAACAACAGTTTTTTCCTAGATAAACCATGCCTGGCATTATTACTCATTAATTGTGCAGTATAAGTGTATATTAGTAAAATCTTGCCTACCACCAAACGCAATCAGGTGTTCTATATTTATACCACAGATGTGGTGAGGACAGGCTTGTGAAAAAAATTTGAAACAATGTCATAAACTGAACGTCCTATATGTCAGATCGTTTCATCTGCCCTCTGCTCAATACCCCATCTCACAGGAGACAAATATCAACATTTCAGGCACCTGAGCAGTTTCAGACAGATGACATTTTCTTCTTAAATGCTGTGCTTGAGAAATGCATCGTTCTTCCACCTACCTCCCATTCCTCCCAAAATTATATTTGTCTGGCATTGTGCAGACTTGAACCTGACAAGATTAAGCTCCAATATTTCGTCAATTATCAGGGATATTAACACTTTCCTTAACCCACTGAATGCCAAGAATCCTTTCTTTCCAATGGAATGCATCACTTGTTTCTTATCCTGGTAGACTGTGGAAGTACAGACCTTAAGATTTAAAGTTAGCTATATAAAAAGGTTATTTTCAGTAATATTGAAAGGTCTCTATTAATTTTTCTCTTCCACTGAGGCCTGTACACTTGTATCTATAGAAGTAAAGTAACCTGTCTTACTAGAAGAGTCCCAATTAAGGAAGTGAAAAATAATGTCAATAAAAATGACAAAATTTCAAAATATTTCCAGTAGTTTTTCTGTTAAATATATGACATAGAAAAACTCAAGACAGCATTATAAAGGTTTCATTGGCTCTCATTTGGAATGACATACATAACTCATTTGTTGCTTCACCACTCATAAGTAAAGCATCCATGCCAAATGAATACCATCACACCATTATATCATATTGCAACATTCTGTAGTTGGTAGGCGGACACAAACTGTTCTGTAAATTCACAGTTGTAGAATTTTGTACGGTGTTCAAATAATATTGTCCAAAAACCTTGTCTGTCAATCCAGATTGAGGGAAGCTGTGAATTATACTATTAGTTGTGTTTTTAAAATACTTGATATTGCTTTGTTTTTACCAATGTATATTCTAACAAAGGGCAGTTAAAGTAGGTGCTCTATCCTAAAGGCCTTATTCAATCTTTGCTTGGACAAAACTTAAACATTTATGTCTAACAAAATGTATTTAGTGTGTTAATTTTTTAACTTACCCTGGAAGAAACCCTGTCCCAAGCTTGCTTCACCATAGCTTGATCAAGTGACAATTTACCATCTTTACGTAAAGACTGGATTACAAATTCAATCTGTTTCCTCTTCATTTCATACTGGACTCTGAAGTGTTTAAATGACTGCAAAAAGAGGGAAATCAGTACAGTGAGGCACGGATTCAAGAAAGGAAAAGGTCAGATATATGTGGGGTAAAGGTGGCCATTTTACAATTTTGAATTGATAAAAGATTCTGTCCTTCCAAAGTGGGAATGCATGTATGGCCATGTGTGATGCTGACTCGATTAGGGGGACCATTATGATATTATTTAACATCTGTATATCAAAATTACCATAATTCATATGAGATAGGGCATGTCAGGTACCCTTACAAATGTTTTAATTTGCTAAGTATGATGATATTGTTTGTGTGTAGTGTCATATTCGTATGGGATGTATATGTTTGATGTATCTGTATTTCAATTTGTGCTGTGTTTCTGGGTGACTTCCCAGACAGAATGGCAGCAGCAATAAACTGCTTAATGGCCCATTAAGGAAGCTCACAGGTACAATGGGCCTGGGGAGAGAAGCCAGGGCTACACCTGATGAGTCACCAGGACATACTCATGTGACCCTGCACTCCATCTTATTTCTGTAAATTTCCACAAGCCGCATGAAAAGCGACATAAAAGGCAGCTGCACCACATCCATTTTGTCTTTAGTCTTCTTCAGTCTTCAGCCTTCACCTACCTCTGGATAAACTCATCTGCAACTGAAGCTGTGAATCAAAGGACTGAGACCCATCCAGGTACTGGATGTACACTGGAGGGACTGTACAAGCCTGCAAACTCCACAATTCTATTGGAAACCTGATATATATGGACTTTTAAATCATTAGTATATATCTGATTGCTTTAATAATTTAACATTTCTCTTATAGTTTGTTTCTTTCCTTTTATAACAAAACCTTTAGTTTTAGTTATTAAGGCAGCACGGTATTTTGGGTAAGATCCAAATATATATTGATCTGGTACTGTGGCTGGCCCTTTGGGGTCAGGAGAACCTTTCTGGTCAAGAGCACAGAGTTTTTAATAACCTACCTCTTACTGTACCTAGTGGCTGATTGGGAGCCAGAGACTGAAATGCAGTGAAGGGGGCAGTATCAGAAGCACTGTTTGTGGCTGGTTGGGAAGTCTGACTTCAGTGTCACCCACCAGAGTTGGGAGACTCTGCTTTCCTTTTGCAGCCTGCCCTGACCTTGGCCTTGGCTCCCCTAGGCATGGACAGGTCACACCATGTATTTATGAACTCCACTGAATGACATTTTTTAAAGGTTTTAAAAGGGTAAGAGATTTGAGGGACCTCCATAGAGATACAGAACTCCTCTGTTTTCCTTCAGTTATCAGGTACCTGAACCCTACACGAAAGGCAGAAATTACTGTTGAGTAGAACCAGCAAGTACATTCAATTAGCGTTTAGCAGGTTACAAGAGGGGCTGGAGCCTCTCTCAGAGGTAGTAGGTGTTGGGACAGAAAGGGCCTGCATGGAAACTCCTAGAATAACCATGTTTTGGGAGAATGTTTAGGTTGAAGTTTATGATGTTGTGAGACCAATTTTGCCAAACTCCAGGAAGGTGCAGGATTCCAATACCACAAATGTTTATGTATGTGAATAACTTTGCACACAAGTAGCCCGAAGGACCTGGGACTATTCATTTGTGTACCTTTGCTCATGTCCATAATTGTTTGTAGGATCAGGTCCTACATTTGGACTTCATGCATTTTACATATACATATAATCTGTTCAGCAGAGGGTGGGAACTCCACCTTCTTAAAAGATCTACCATGAGTCTTAACCAGAGTCTTATAATCAGGACCTGATCCTACAGCTGTCCTCTGTGTGACACACCTACTGAAATCAATGGATATTTTGGCTGTGGAAGGACTCCGAGAGCAAGCCTTATGGTATCAAAAACATAAAATTGGGACTTCACTGCTGAATCTGACAAAATAAAAAGCTTGGGCTGTGAGGCAAAAAAGCTCTGGTTTAACAAAAACTGTTGAAATCCATTCTTCAGCTAAAGCAGTTTAAATCCAGAGTCACTCATGAAGTTCAATGAACTTACTCAAGATTTACATCAACAATTGAGTTACTCCAAATTCATAAAGTGTAACTAAGCAGAAAATGATTCAAGCATATATATTTTAATGATAGCAAGAAAATACAGTGAAGGGCAGGCAAAGAAAACTTCCTCTTCATTTCAATTATTTTAGGGTCATTGTTATGGCCTAGATCACCTCCTCCCACAGCAAAACGCAGAGCAGGGCTCTCAAAGGGAGCAAATCTCTACACCTCTTCCCTGACATCATCCTGTTAGAGGGGCAGACTTTGCCCATGTGGAAAAGGCTGTAGGATATGCACTCAAAGTAGGCAGGGGAGACAGATTCACTGGAGACATTCACTCTGCCTCCATATTGACTTTGGCCCTTATCAGACCCACCCATTCACCTCTTGCAGCATGCCTCCACTGCAGCCATACTATCCAGGCCTCCCCTGGGCTATGGTTTCCCCCAGTGGAGGAAGGGCTTTCCATTAAAATATAATACAGGCCGTGTCTGTATTAGCCATTTTGACCAATTTCCAAGGGCTGGCTGGACGAGGGTAAAAGAGCCCGGGGTGGATACAAAATTTGTACCTGCATCCAATCTGCAATCCGCATGAATGATCCATGGACGCGGATATCCATGAATACGAAGTGGATATCTGCAGATTTTCAGGGCTCTACAAATGTGACCTCCAGCCCTGCCCAAGGCCTGCCACTCTTGCTCTTGGCCTGCCTCCCCTTGAATTATCCCCCATCACAGAACGTCTATTTTGCAGAGCAGTCTCCGCAGCATGTGGAATGTATGTTTGGGGAGAAGGGACTTAGCTGCCCCTAGGTGTCCACTTCTACCTAAGGGCAGCTAAACCCTTCTTCCATACTACACGAGACAGATCTTTATTAGGCAAGTCCTCTCTATTTGAAAAGCTGGGGGCACAGTGTGGGCATTTGCAGACTTTTCAGATTTGTTCCAGCCCTGACACACTGCATATTTTTATGCAGTTGGCATACTGCAATATTTATACAGAAAACGGTTACTAATTCAGAGGCACATATTATACCTAATCATGACAAAAATCTTCCACCACGTGAAGTTTTCCACATCTTACCTGGTATTTCTCCTGTAAGCTTGCTTCTGCCATCTGTGCCCTGGTCAGATCCCTTTCAAACTGTTCTACCCAAACTTTGAGGTCTCTCAGCATCAGTCTGTCTTCCTTCTGTGAGATGGGAAACCCAAAAAGCATTGCAGATGGTTATTAGTGAGTGCCAAAAATGAGCAATATATTACTCTTTCCTAGCAGTCCAATTTCATTTACAGAGAAAGCCAATGTAGACATTTGAGTCAAATTTGTTTGTCTGTTATCTGAATGCAATCTGAATGAGTGAGGTTACATGGATGTAAGAGCAGAATTTAAATCCCTAGACAGGAGACTAGCAAAATCCTTGTGAACATTTAGGGTACTGCAGTGTCACATACAGCATACTATCACATGGAGTTCTCATTTAAAGCCAACTTAATGTGAAGCCACTGCAATAAATTGCAACACCTAATTTTGGTCTACCACAGTTGATATAAATCACAATTTGTTCACAGTGAATTTCCAGTAATGATCACTTTATTTGGAAAGGGGCATTATACCTGATTTTATCATTTTATCATCACTTATGGCAGGGGTGGTCAAACTTACTGACCCCCAGGGCCCCACTCCCCACTAGGCAGAATCCTCTAGTCCCATCACCCTGCTGCAGAGCAGAAGCTCTGAGAAACAGAGAAACAGCAGAAAATGACTTTTATATGCTTAATTTCTTTTGTTTTCCACAATGACCTGATACATTTGCTGTTTTGTACTCTGTTTCTCTTTTCTGGAATGAATTTTTTTTCCACATTGCAATAGCCCAAAACAACTGTTGGTCTAAAAGAATGTACGACTCCAGTATTCCCACTCTTTCTCTCCTTCATAATACTAGGTACCAAAAAAAATGGCGGCTACATTACATTTAAGTAATCATTTTTTACCACAATAGGGTAAAAAGCTTTCTAAGCTCTGGTGAAATAGAGACTGTGGACATTCAGATTTAGCAGTTCATGAACTCAGTCTTCTACTTGTAAAGTTGCTGCTGTGTGTAGGAGAAATGGCATTGCCTTACAAATTCAGCTGCCCTTCCACAGATATCAAATTAAAACTACTGGTCTCATTCAACTTTTAAAATATTTAACTTTTTAGTCCTATTTAAAATGTAAATTACTCATAGACTCATAGGTCAGAAGGGACCAATATGATCATCTAGTCTGACCTCCCGCACAAGGCAGGCCACAAAACCCTACCCATACACATTTATAACAACCCCGAACCCATGACTGAGTTATTGAAATCCTCAAAAATGAGATTTGAAGACCTCAAGCTGCAGGGAATCCACCAGCAGGCGACCCATGCCCCATGCTGCAGAGGAAGGCGAAAAACCTCCGTGGCCCCTGCCAATCCGCCCCGGAGGAAAATTCCTTCCCGACCCCAAATATGGCGATCAGCTAAACCCTGAGCATGTGGGCAAGACTCACCAGCCAGCACCCAAAAAAGATTTCTCTGCAGTAACTCAGTTCCCAGCCCATCCAGCATTCCCACAGACCATTGAGCAGACTTATCTGCCGATAATCCAAAATCAATTGCTCAAATTAAACTATCCCATCATAACATCCCCTCCATATACTTATCAAGCTTAGTCTTAAAGCCAGATAAGTCATTTGCCCCCACTACTTCCCTCGGAAGGCTATTCCAGAACTTCACTCCCCTAATGGTTAGAAACCTTCGTCTAATTTCTAGTCTAAATTTCCCAATATCCAATTTGCACCCATTCGTCCTCGTGCCTCTATTAGTACTAAACTTAAACAATTCCTCTCCCTCCCTAACGTTAATCCCCCTGATATATTTATATGGAGCAAGCATATCCCCCCGGAGCCTTCTTTTGGCCAGGCTAAACAAGCCAAGCTCTTGTGATATTTAGTTTGACAAAACCTTAGCTTCCAAAAGACCTCTATTAATGCAGAGCGGTATTGTTAAAAAGAGGGAGTCAGCTAAAATCATAATAAAATTCCACCAGCATTAGACCAGCTTCTATCGTAGGCTTATGGAAACCAAACACTCACTTTGCAGATTTCAAACCATACTTTAATTTCCACCAAACCCTTTAAAAGTCAGAAACTGGGCCGCCCAAGTGAAAAGCACCTTCATGAAAGAATGAGCTATTCATTTTAAATGATATAATATCATATTAATCTTGAACTGCTATCACTTCAGTTTTACTTTCACTTGGATAATCATTTACTGTATAAAAATGTAATGCAGTACATACATTTTTCCATGGTTCAATATATAGGTCTTTATAACACTAGACTCTAAATGTGCAACATGCAATATGAATTAAAGATGTTGTGTTGCACTTACACAGAGGAATATCTGGAAAAATCATTACAGCTAGGTATGATGTTGCCAACAGGATTAGCCATAAACTATGTTAACTCCCTGCTTCTTTTTTTTTTTTTTTTTTTTGGTAAGTACTGTGTAAATTAAAATGCTAATGTTTGCTGGAATTTGTGTGTGATGCTCTACCAAAGTAATCATAATGTCCTTCGCAAAGACAAACAGAACATCCTAAAGGGCAAGAATCTGCTATCATCAGAAATATCAATATTAATGTTAATGGATACTCCCTGACAAATAATGAGTAGAGAGATCCAAAGTGTTTGTGGTGCAGAGGAAGCCCATACTATTGTGTAATGTATCACAGAAGTTCTTTACAATTATACAAGTATGGAGGTTGCCAAGTGAGGGCTCTCAAATCAATAAACCAAGAAGACAACTCCAGAGATTGTATATCAAAGCCAGACTCTGCCAAAGCATTGCCATTCTGTTGATAGACGGTTTTCTCAAAAAGCCTCTGCAGGAATCAGTTCTAATGTATATACGTTAAACAATCTATTGGTGAGCTGATAAAAGGGCAGCTGGTGAGTTCTTCCTAAAGGAAATGAAAATATCTTGGCAGTTATAAGTTTAATGATAGCTATAATTAAAAATGCTGGCTTGCTATTTCTATCATTCATTTTTCTTGGATAAACACAGAGAAAACAGCCTAAGAGCTGACATTTAGTAAAAAGATATAGGCTTCCCCTAGATTAGCATGATATTGGTGGTATCTTTGCAGTGGTCAGAAACCAGACAATAAGACATGGCCCCAATGCAAACCCTACTGAAGTCAATGCGAGTCCTTCCATGGACTTAAGAGGGCTATGACTCTGGCCCTATGTTCCTGGAATTTAAAACATATGCTAATAACTCAGAATTTCCAGAGCCTAATTTCCAAACCACTTCCTACACTTGAATTTTAACAAAATAGGATTACAGGAAATGTCTATTAAAGTTCAGCTTCATCTTTTTAACACTACTTGTGAGTAAATCTAAAAGGCCTTCATGGATCATAACGGGTACCCATAGCAATGATTTATGCAGTGCAACATTTATTCTTTACTGTCCAGGGAATCACTGGTTATATTAAAGTACTTCTAAATCTCTCTTAGAGGTATCAGGGAGACCCATAATGAGAAGAGGCGATTCTGGAAATGAAGGCAGAAATTTGACTAATGTCAAATCAATAATAATTTTCTTCTTGTTTTTCCAGATGATCCACTAGGGAGCTCCACAGGATAACTCAGTATCTTCCTCCTTTTGCAACTCATGCATCAGAGTCACTGGCAGTCTAGCCAAGAAGAACAGATTCTGCTCTATTTGGAGCTCTTTAATATCTCTCCACAATCAATCACAGATAGCATGACTGAAAAGTGTTGGACACACCTTTCCTCTTCTCTATTTTGTCAGAGGCTGAGCGGATCGTCTCAGCAGTATTCCAGCCCCTAACAACTCAAGGAGCAAATGATCAGGTTTAAGAACTGAGCCATGATCTTCTGCAAGGCAGCACAGAGCGCTACCATTTAGAAGAGAGGCCAGTCCAAAAGAGAATGCATAAAATTGAATCAATAAGAAGAAAAAATCTTGACTGAAAGCAAGGTGAACAATCAAGCCAGACTGTGTAAAGGAAAGACCTCTCCATCATAACTAACTCCCAAGTCCAGGACGTCCATCTGGAGCAGGCTTGAATATAAGCAATCTTTCAAACTATTACTGTTCTCATTCTGAGAGCTTGATGGAAAGAAGCAGTGAAGGAAATACATTGAAAATAACTCATTGCTTCAGGTAATACATTTTTTTCACTTTTACTGCCATGACGTCTGAAAGCCACCTAAGATTTCACAACCCAGAGCATCATAGATATTCTGAAATAACCTCTGGTGTAGACACTGCTAGGTCGACCTAGCTACTGTCACTCAGGGAGGTAGTGTTTCTACAGTGACAGAAAAAACCCTTCTGTCACTGTAGGTAGTGTCTAGACTATGGGGTTATGCTTGCATAGCGGTGGCACCGTAGCGATGCCACTATAGTCTCTTTAGCGTAGACATGGCCTGAGATTGCCATTGTTCATCAGAACTACTCCAGCTCCATCTGCCTTTTGTTATCATCTGTGGGGTCATTATTTACATCATTGTTCTATTCTCTCCAACTCCAAAATTGTTACTAGTGTCCATTTACAACACCGGCTTCTTTTATAGTCAGCTAGTCTTCTCTGGCTAATGGTCTTTCTAGCTCTGGTGATTATTTCAAAAAAAAAGATAACCTATATGTTTTGAAAATAGATGTCCAAATATGCCCATTATGTGCATAAGCAACTGATTAAAATGGAAATGTAATGGAAACCTACATCATTTTCCTGCATTTCAGTTGTATTATGAAGATCAGGATAGTATTTCAGGAACTGTGCTACATAGGTCATGATAGACTTTTCGTCTGGCTTGTCAACATCCACATCTGGAAGAGTAGAGAGTATACAGTAAATTCATTCATAATTGAACCTCAAAAATGTTACATATCCTTGAAAAGCTTTAAAACAAAAATTAGCCTATGCTAATCCAAATTTTGATAAAGTATAGTTTATGTAAAGTACCTTCAGGATCAAGAAGCCTTGGGATTCCCAGTTCTGTTTCTGCAACTGTGAAGGCCTCATTTAGGTTTTCTCTATTAGATCTTCCTTTCACTTTCTCCATGTCCACTAGCTCCGGACGAATAGCATGAATAACTGAATGAAAAGCAACACCACTCCTCCAACTTCGTCCAAAATCTTTGACTTCAATTCCAGCTTGCCTTAAAATTTAACAAAAAGAAAAAAAAAGAGACAACCTATCAGTCTAGTCATATGAAAATAGAAGATACAAGGTTATTTTTTTCTATTAGCTGCCAAGAGTGCATGTACTTCCCTAGTTATCTGCTTCTGGATTTTTAAAGTAAATGATTACGATAATACTTTTCTACTTTACAATAACACCCTGGGAAGTAAAGTCATTTAAGTTCAGTCCAAAAATGTAAGATGGAGTACTTTCTTACAGTTCTTGTTCCATGCATGAGTGATAACGTTCTCTCACAATATCCAGTACACCTACGCTGTCATTGTGAAACTCACACAATGATGCAAGAGGGAATCTAAAAGTGATTAGCAATGTGCCAAAGTGGAAATAATTAGCATGGGTAATAGTTTACTTTTCACAGTAGTTTTGAAAACTATGTTCATGTCAGATAGTGAGGTCCTTGCTTTTTATTCAGTCCTTACCCAGGTAAATTTCCAATGAGGCCATATCTTAGCATTTAGGTGCTTGCCCCTTACAGGAGTGGTGTAGAGTCAGACTACCCCAGGGGCAGCTTAGAGAGGTGCGTTCATCATGGAGGTAGTGTCTTTCTCTGAGGCCCTGATCCAAAGCCCACTGAAATTCTTGGAAAGACTGCCGTTATTTCAGTGGGTTTTGGATTACTTCCTGAGGGCAGCTCAAGATACACCATGCTTTCTGATGGCACAGCCTGCTCCTCCAGGGCAGCCATCCCACTCAGTGAGTTTGTACGGAGGGATGGGGACCATGATGCTCCCTCTTCTCTCCCTATTTGGGTCAATTTGGTTGCAGGTTACCATCACTACAATTCTTCACTTTCCACTTGTCTGGATGGTGCTATCAGCTTTCAGTAGTCTGTCTCTCACTGCAAACAATTTTGTAGGAAGAATGCTAGGCCAAAGTAGATTGCATTGTACGGTAAATAACCTTGTACTGCACTGCTTTTATGGAGACCTGGGTATGGAGGTCTATGACATTCTGATCATATTTACTCTTTCTGGGGCTCCATTCTGTTTCCCTGGGCTGGTTGTTCTCCTGGCATATTATTGTGTATGTCTGTATGGTCAGATAACTGTTTATTTAATTTGGACAATTAAATCCATTTCATTCATCTATGGCTTTGAGAGGAAGGACCTGCTTTTTTATTTTTCTTAATGTGGAAGCAATCTGATCACTATGGTTTCTTTGATATAATTTACTTTTTGCCAATTCCAAAGAGGGCATAAAACAAACGTAGGAGAATTGTACCAAATGCAGGTAAATGTTTTGAAGGTAACAAGAGGGTGCCGTTATACATCTGAACCAATTTAGTTTAATAGGAAAGGAAAATTAATGCAGTTTGTATAATAATATGTAACTCTGAGTACCACTGATTAAAGAATGATAGTTATGATTTTCAAAAGCTCTCACTCAAGTTCAATTGTGCTCACTTACTGAGACAGAAATAAACTACTACTAAAAAGCAATGTTTGTAAAGAGTGCCCTTTCAATAGGGGGCAAATGAGCCCTTTCAATATGGGGTTTTGAAAGCAAGAGCGAGCACTATATCATTCAGACAACAACCAACTCCATTTCTGGTTTTTCACTTTCCCAGGGGTAATTCTGCTTAATACACCATAAAATGGAATTGCTTTGTAAGATTAATCTAAATTATTATTATTATTTGTATCATAGTAACACCTAGGAGCCCAAGTCATGGACCAGGAGCACATTGTGCAAGCTGCTGTACAAACACAGGGGAAAAAACCTGGTCCTAAGTAAAGATCTTACAATCTAAATTAATTCATGAGTTTAACTTACTTTGCTGCTGTGTACTGCACCCACTTTAACAAAGCCTTCTTAGCACTTCCTTGGACTTTGGTTACCACCTTCCGTTTTGTTGGTGGACTTGCTGTCTCAGAGCTGAGGATGCTGTCTACAGAAGATGTACTGCTGGACAATGACTGCAGCTGGGGAAGGTTGCTGGTCAGTTCTTCAATCTGTGTGTAGAATGACATCAGTTAACGGTTTTGCTGACATTTATTTTAATCACAATGAATAGGACATTAACAGGATTAGGCATATGTTAAGATTAAAAATACATAAAAATAACGAGTAAGATTTTTTTTTAAATAAAATGGGTGCCTAAAGGTAGCTTCATAAATCCTTATGCAAGTGCTTAAATAAGACAATTCCATCAACTTAAATTGAGCAACATCTGCTGATACCATTGGTGAATGTGAATCAGAGTGAACCAGGGTGGATAAAAAATAACGGTTACAATTAAATCTCATCACAAACATGCTAAACCTACACTTACAGTCTCATAAAAATGAATTAATGGCTCTAGTCTGTCCAGTCTAACTACCAGTTCTGGGCTTTCAGCTTCTGTTTCAGTTTCTGTTTCTTAGCAGACTAAAGTCACATGTGCATAGACACAGGTTGGATAGGATTGTTGTTCGGTGCTCATGTGGTGGTGGAGCTGGGCCAAGCAAGGCAGAGGGGTTAGTTAAGACATTGTCTTAAAGACAGAAAGACAAAGGACGGAGGCAAAGTGGAAAGGAACAGTGGAGTGGACTGGAAAGTAAAAGGGAAGACATTATTCAGTACACACACAGTTTCCTAAATTCCCCCACGTTTTGCCCCAGAAAAACTGTCATGGCTTCTAGGGATAAGAGAGACCCTATCTGGGAATATTTTGAAGAAATTCCTTCCCTGGGTAAAAAAGGAAAACGTGTCAAGTGTAAGCAGCACAAGAAGGAGATGCAGGGCCTAGTTGCAAGAATGAAACATCATAATGAAAACTGCTTATTGGGAGAAAATGATGTGGATGAAGACGTGGATATGCCTGAAGAACAGTGTGGATCAACTGGTTAGTAACTTAAATAATTCACTTTGCAATGCACCATTCTTCAAGACTCTCTCTAGGCCTTTTAGTATAAGTGTGATTTAACAAGTAAATTCCCAAGCTGTTTGTTATGTTGGATGTTGCTAGAAAAAAAAGTTTAGCTTAGCTAATCCTTATGGGCTTGTTTAATTAGTTAACTAGGTTTAGAATCTATCACCCAAGTATACGGTACAGAAAGCTGCACTAAGAGAAATCTAGAGTTGCCAGTTGCCACTGGGTGTCATTTTCTTATTTTATATTACATAATACATGCCCCTTATTTTGGAACATAATGGCCACAGACCATACTGGTGATGCCATTAGTCTATTCCCTATTTTACTTCAGCATAACTCAGCTTTCCCAAGGGAACCCCATCCTATACTTTTTTTCTTAAAAAACAGAAGTGCCAGTGAGTTCTATGGGGCTTACTCCAAAATTAAGTGCACTCTAAGTGCAGTCAGTCTGAGCTTTTCTGGTCATTTGGAATCAGATCTGCATCCTTGCTGAAAAAAATTTAAATGACTAACCAAATAATAGAGTGAGAAGAACTGAGAACGACTATTCAAAATCGTTTTTGAATTTTGTGTCAGGATTCCATTTACGCACAAGAGACTTTGACTGTGACTGTCTGTCTGCAATAACTTCAGAGTCATCTGTTGGTATTTTAGCAGCAGTGCTGCAACCAAATGTATTTCAGACAACAAGGTATCAATAGCAAGCAAAATATATCAATCATCCAGTAAAACCACCACCAAGGATGGGTTTGTAGTAAGGACCAGCAAACACCAACAAGACACCATAGATTAAAAGATTGCTCAGTTGATTTATGCCACAAATTCTCCTTTTCGCATTGTTAACAATAAACACTTCATTGACATGGTTGAGTCCTTACGGCCAGGCTACACTCCACCTGGTAGAGCAGACATTGGTGGAAGGTTGCTAGATACAGTGTATGAGAAGGAACTTGAAGAGTGTTGAAGAAATACTGAGGGGAAATTTGCCAGTTTAAGCCTTGATGAGTGGAGCAATGTACACAATGATATAACAACATGTGCCTGTGTGAGAACAGAAGATGGGGTTGCATATCTTTCAGAAACATTAGATACATCAGAAAATGCCCACACAACAGAATATTTAAAAGAAGTGGCAGTGAAAGCTGTAATAAACTGTGAACAAAAATTCAACTGTCACGTGAGCAGTTTTGTCACTGACAATGCTGCAAACATGGCAAAGATGAGAAGATACTTAGAAGAAGAAACAGAAGGATGCTCCTTAATAACATATGGTTGCAGTGCCCATTTAATGCATCTTTTAGCCAAAGACTTAAATATGTCTTCTCCAGGAACAAAAGAAAATGTTGAAGTCGCAAAATATTTCCATAACAACCATTTTGCTTCTGTTTCACTGAAGAGAGCAGGAGGATCCAAACCAATTCTCCCTCAAGATGTTCGATGGAATTCTGTGGTTGATTGTTTTGAACGATTTATTAGGAACTGGCCTATTCTCATAAAACTTTGTGAAGAAAGTCGTGATAAAATAGATGGAAGTATCTCTCCAAAGTATCTAACATTGGATTAAAGAGGAATGTAAAGGATATGCTCAGTATACTGAAGCCTATATCCATAGCCTTAAACAAATTTCAGAGAAATTGTTGCTGCATTGCTGATGCTGTCGAAATTTGGAAGGCACTTCAAGAGACATTGAATAAAGAAATACCTCACCAGAAGGTTAAACTGCAAGCAATAAAAAAGTGAATGGATCAAGCACTAACTCCACCTTATTTTCTTGCGAACATTCTCGACCCCAGATATAAAGGTAGATGCCTAACTTCTGAAAAAGAAGCTGCTGCCATGGCATGGGCATCTCAAAATCACTCCTCAGTTATGCCAGTCATAATAAATGTCAGGGCTCGAGCGGAACCATTTAAACAGTACATGTTTACTGATGATGTTTTGAACAAAGTCACTCCCCTGAATTAGTGGAAATCACTAGCCAGGCCCCTTGAAACAGAGTTCCTTTGGTTGCTAAGCCAATTTTTCACAGCAGTAGCTTCCTCTACAGGCACAGAGAGAATATTTTCATCGTTCGGTATTATTCACTCAAAGCTAAGAAATCGACTGGGAGTTGAAAAAGCAGGAAAACTCATATTTCTGTTTCAGTCTATGAATAAAAATGGCAGTGGCAGTGGGGAAGATGAGAGCTAGTTGTAGAAGTTTTAAGGACAGTGTATATTTAGTGTTGTGATGACTTGTCTGTTAGAGTTAATAAAATTAGAAAAAAATTTTAAAAGAGCTTAAGGACAGCTGTCAGCCAGCAACTCAGGAGATTGCTGCAATTGCAAATGTGAAACATTTACGTAACATTTAAGATTTAGTTTAATAAAATATAAGTGCTATTGTGCTGTGTGTGATTTAGTTCTTACCATGCCTAATGTACTGCAGCTGCATCTGCTGCTTGACACTGGTAATGAGTATTGTGTACTATTTCCTAAATTAATAAAAATCAAGTTATCTAAAAAATTACACAAAGTATACCCTCCTAGATGTTGTAAAATGCTGTATTGAGTTGTAAATAAACATGTTTTAGTGATCAGATTTGCACTATTGTTTAAGAAATATGTAAAGAAGTGTCCGTGAGAAACTTGATTTAAATCAATGATTTTCTCTTGGTGTTTTAAATCATGATCAATGATTTAAATCAGCTTGATTTAAATCAATCCACCATGGAGTGAATACTTGAAAATGACCTTTCCAAATATGCTATGTTTAACCAACAGTGGCCAAGAAGAGGGCATTTGATGGCAGCTGGAGAAGTTAACAAGTCCTCTATCCTCTTCCCATGCCCTCCTCAAAATAGTGAAAGTGACTTTGATGATCTCATCGTAGTAGTTTCATTTTCATCACAAAACTAGTGCATTGTTATGGCATGATTCTGAATGACTGGAAGTCTCTAGTTAGGAAAGGCCTTGTGATGGAATAGTAGATATACTGCAGATGAGTACAGGGGTGCATTAGCAAACGTTGGTGAGGCAATTTGCAAAGCACTTATTTGTCCCATGCCTGGTTCAAATGACAACCGTTGGTCCCACACTTTTAAGAGTATAACATCCACAACTTGGTTTCAACAGGAAATGGTTCTATCAGAAGGGCACTCACTGTCTAAGGGTTGACACGTTTCTGCCTGCCTGAAGAAACAATTCAGGGAGTTGAGGCTACTCAGAGGACATCACAAACCTGTTCAGAATCAGACTCCCTTACAGAGCGTCAGGGAAGGGAAACAACTGCTACACACCCATACACTGTACCCCCAGCACTTCTCTGAAGTTCCCCCCCTTCCAGAATGTCAGTTTTCATTTTCTAAAAGAATAAGTTTCTACCTGCAATGGCTATAAAGAAAATCACAGAAGTAAACCAAGTGTAGCTGGTGGAAAGGTTGGTTTAGAGACAGCTTGGAATAACAGGTCTGCAAGGTAAGAACTGCCCCACTCATCTCAGTGAGACTTTCACTCAGCTGTCCAGCGATAATTTAAATGTTAATATGGTTAATGATTGCATTCCTCATATAAGAAATAAGAGGGAGAATCTCAGATCTGCACAATTTACTGTAGTAATTTTGATGCCACAAGTGCTTGGCATTTGGGAGATATCCCACTTTCTTCCCCCGGGGTCAAGGAGTCGAGCCCAAAAAGCTTAGCAAAGCCCATGGGCAAACTAAAGCCATGCCAATGGGGAAGCCAAACTCAAGGAGCCCCATAGAGCCAAGCAGCACACATAATCCTCTTTTTGTGAGCAGTGTCTCATTTTCTCAGCTCCCAGGGGCAGAGTCTGAAGAGTAACACCACCTTTTCCCCATTTTGACCCGTGGACAGCATAAATGATTTCCACTCTACCACTAACTCTGTGACAGGATGTATTCGGCCTTTGCAGTTCCCTTGCCGGGGGTCCTGTGGTCATGCCATACCCTGCCCCAAGAAGCCGTGAGCTGAAAGGAAAAGAGCAGCAAAGTTGGATCCTTCAAACTGGCTTAGAGAGCACTCTCTGGAGCAGTCATTTTGGAAGCTAGAGAGATGTGACCCTGCAAGGGCTAGAGGACCTAGCAACAGCCAGTCAGAGGCCTGCTGGTTCAGAGAAAAGGATCTGCCTGGCCTGAGTTGCTCAGTTCCTGGCTGGGACCAGAGGTGCAAGCAAGGGTGCATCTCTCTAGCCAGAGGAACTTGCAGGACAACCAGAGTGTTTCTGGCTGCATTTGCTTTACCTGGGTTTGCAGGGAGACAGAGGGTCTAAGAACCTTACCCAGAGATAAGCTAACATGGGCCAAGTAGGGAGAGGCCCAAGGAAGAAACAGCAATGAACTGAAACCAAGCCATACGTGGGTGCTGTATACAGGGTAATTGGATTGGAACTTAGAGTAGTGGGTGGGCTTGGGTTCCCCAACTGGCCACAGTAGCATAAACCCCACAAAGGGGACAGGGCTTATTTGAGGGCCCAAACAAAGGATTGAATTTAAAGGGACCAGAGCCGGGGCTGAAGACCCTACTGAGGTTAATGGGACTGTTCAATTAGTAGCTTTTTACTACCCCAGAAGGGATTCATTTGGACTTTGTGACTCAGCCAAAGGCCCATAAAAGTCAGCCAGCAACCTAAAGGGGGTGCCAGGCGCAGGAGAAGGCCTGCAGTACCCCATCCAGCTACAAGAAAGTGCTCAAGATGTGACTCATTACACACAGTAATCAGGATCAAATTTTGTCCTTGAAAGTGTCTGCACCTCTCAATGAAATCAGGAGGTGTCTCACAGTGTGTATGTGAGGGCAGACTACAGCCCTAAGTAGTAAACAGTGTTTACATATTGAAACCACCGGACTTGAAAACCGTGTGTGTTCACTAGCAGACTCTCTGTTAGTATAAATAAGGCGTACAGTGATTGATGGTGCTTGTTTACAGCTAGTCATTTTTTTTCATTTGCTTGGCTGTATATCTTTCTTCAGGAAAAGACGTGGGAGTATATACCAATAACTGCTTGGCATCATTTTAAAGATACATTCCTGAGCACCAGTCCTGCAAAGACTTACATGCACGCTTAACTTTACAGATGGTGAACAGTCCTATCCTCATACATACATGGCCCAGATCCTTAACTGGTGTAAACCGGCATAGCTTTATTGACATCACTGGAGCTACACCAACTTATATCAGGTGAGAATCTGCCCCATTCTTCAATAAATAATAGTCAAATATATAAAATTACAATACCTGAAAATATAAAATTATGGTCCACATCAAGCCAAGCACTATAGAAGGTCTACCATCAGCAATATCAGTTGAATTGATGTTGACTAGCTTAATCTGTTCAGAAAAGAAAATACATGTTATCACATACACAAGACATTATTACTTGGATTTTGAATGGGTGTGGTGTGTAACCAATTTATGCAAAGAAATAGTTAGCTTCTTGAATCAAAAATTCAGTGCAGTAACCAGAACTTCAGTTAAGATATTGCACAGCTACAGTTATGCCTTAAAATGAAGCAAGATAACAAACAGAGTACAACAAAATGAATATATTTTTCAGTTTGTGATTACACATGATTTATCATAGCATCATAGGAATTACATGTAAAAACTAATCTAAACCACCACCCTTGCCAATACAGAACTGTTCCATTAGTATATACAAATTTAAATGGGAAAAATATAGCACTTAACTTATACTTTTTTTTTTTAAACTTATGAAGGCTTTTATAGGGTTAAAAATTCCAGAAAATCTTTCTACCAACCGGTGATCCTCTGTACATGGACTAGCATGAAAAGCAAAGGGGAAACAGTGATATATAAAATCAGCTTAATGTGATAAAGTAATTCATTTTTCCTGGTAGTTAAATTCTAGAACATAAAGAAAGCACTGCTATTCCTAGATTAATCAGCAATGTAATGCATAAAATCCACAATATTCCAATCTTGTACTCACTTCTTATCTCAAATTACTCATTTAGCTGTGAACAAGCTGTTCTTGCCATAGTTTGCATGAAGATGCTCAAGGAAAGAGAGGAGAAGGGAACAGGAAATAAATGGGGAGCAAGAAAATGTAAACAGATGTGGAAAAGAAAAAAGAGATATTATAGTAGAGTCCCTTTCATCCAAGCATTCTAAAGGACTTCACCAACATTAAGAGTCACACCATCTCTAGTGAGGTAGGCATTATTATTTTTCTTTTAAATATAGGTAAATGGATGCACAAAGAAGAACGAATGACTTTCCAAAGTCACACCGTAAATCAGTCACAAAGACAGGAACAGAATCCAGCATCAGAATCCGACTCAGGGTCCTACATTAACCACTAGACATATGCTCACGTTAAAAAGGCTAGAACTAAAAACTCAGTGAAGAGGTTGAATACACAATAGACTGTAAAATCAAAGAAAATGTAACAGCAAAACAGAAATCCATGAAATAGAACAAGATAGAATAACCACAGAATTAGCATTAAAAAGGAAAGAAAAAGTACATAATGGGTCTGATTCTTCTCTCAGTGATAGTGATGTAAATCATGAATAACTTCACTGACGTTAATGTTCCATTGGTGTACAACTGGCCAATTTTTTTTTACTTCTTTTTCACATTAGATTTTTTGATATATTAGATTTCTACTGAAATTTTTAAAAATAAGCACATTCATTTGGAAAAACCATGTAGCTTAAGATAAAGTTCCACCTTCCTAAACATCATGCTGCTGAGAAATTCAAGAGAGCTTCCTTTTGTTTAAAGAACCAAATCTCCATGCACCCCCTAAATATATTAATGAATGGACTAATTTAATTGAAATGCTCTGCATCTCCAGGCAGACAGCACCTCCTTTTTTCTGTAAAAAGCAGTAGTATTGCCGGTCACCGTCAATAACCTTTAACATTCTTTTGGTGCTCCCAATCACTGTGTTATTTCTGACCAAGGTCTCCACAGTGTTCGTGTTACACAGGTGTGACTGTGAGAGGAAGATGGGGATGAGAGCAGGGGTGAGGGGCAGAACCCTCACAAGTTGGTTGGCATTAAGAGGGCAAGAAACTTATTTCATGTGACCTTTAACTGTATGGAGAAAGAAGATGTTTTCTGCCTCAGCAACAGAGGAGCCACAGAAGCTGCTGAAACATGTAAAGGAAAGGATCAAGGTTTGTTTGACAAAATTTTAAGGTAGGGCTGTACAGCTGACTCCCTCCCCTCTTAAAATCCAAGAAAGACCATGGAAAGAGCCATAGAGGAGAATTCTCCACAGGATATTTTGCCAAACCACTTCATAAAATCTAGTATAAGCCTCGTGGGGAAACTGGGATGCCATATTTCTTCTACTGGTTAACAAGGAAAAGTTACTAAGAAAATATATTTGGGGGCACATCCCCCAAAGCTGTCTCAAGCCCCAACAAATTTTCATTTCCTCCAGAGAACAAAGCTTTCCTTACAGATTCCACAGATGAAGAGATTGACAGGGCTCTCTGAAAAGCTTTTGATTAGGCCACTGCTCATAGGAGCATATTCTATCAAATATGATATTTTCTTTGGCTTGAACCCTATTAAAGTCAATTGAGGAGCTACAAAGAAAGCCTTCCAGATCCAGGACAAAACCCAGCTTTGTTCAAAAAGATAGCAGTTTAGTGCCAATTAGTTTTCAGACTTTTGCACAATGCAGTGTATGACTCACACAATTCTACCTCCAAATATTTGAAAATGGCAAGCAATGTTGTAGCTCAAAGGGCACTTTGAGTCCCTGCCTTATCACAGGAATATGAAATATTACCTTTATTTTTAAAGATGTCCCTGTATTTGTAGAATCACTGGATAAATTCATAAAAGCTATCTGACAAAAGCTTCGCTACCCTGACATCAGAGACCAAAGACAACATTCAACAACAGATCATAAGATAGATCTCAGGACTCCTTCAACAGATGGTTCAGCCTTCCTTCTACTCAGAAAAAGGGCATTTTTGTTGGAGGCTTTTGGATGAAGTAGTGTAAATCACGCCAGATTGCTTTAGGTTATGTAAAATGGCCTCTACTAAAGATTACACAGGCCTCTCAGAGAGAAGGAAAATAGGTATCTCTTTCTGTCTGCACCCTGGGTTCTCTCTTTCTCTGGTCCTGGTCATCTTTTTGGTGGCACCAGTTTGAGCAGGCAAGGCAGCCCAAACTCTATTTGAGCACACAATTCTGAGGCTGAATCGTGGCTCTAGCACCATTTGTATAAAAAACTTCACTAGGTAGGCGGAAGCAAAATTTTGTTTTGGGAATGCTTTTGTCCTTTCTTAAACTCTACCCTTCCCACCCATGACTGAGCCAAATAAACAACTTGAGGTGGATTTATTTCTACAGGGAGCTGCTATGACTGTCTCTTGTGTGGCAGAAAAGTAATTAGGTCAGAGATATCAGTGTGAGATAGAAGCAAAGTGTGCCAAAAATTACTGATGGCTGCTGATTCCTAGGTTTAAACTCTTTTATCACCATGCTGTCAGATGCAATCTGGTGTTGTAGAAATGAAAACAAAATACAAATGGAAAAAGGAGCAAGATATATCTACGCTAATAAAAAAGATAAATGTAAGTCAATAGAACAGAGATAGCAGGAGAATGAGACCCAGGAATACATGCAGAAATGGGATTACTTAAGTTGGCACTCATACCAAGAATGTTCTGAGTATTACTTATTGTATTTTGTCACATTTCTGGTACTAAAATGGGAACAATGCTGGTTTTTCCAGAATCAGTGACCTTAGCTTGAATGCCAGTCATGGAAATAATGATCAGAATGTTTTCAAGTTCTCACATCTATTCGTTATTGGAAGTTATTTTTGCAAATATAATTTAATTACGTTTGGGATGTGTTTTTATATTTACCCCAAACACATTAACAGCTAGGGCACCTTTTTATCTGTATTAATAACAGGATCTAAGAAAATAAACTGAAGAGCACATCATAATTCAGAAATCAATTAATAGTTGCTCAATGTCCAAAAATAAAAAGTTGCACCACAAATACTATAAGTTGGTCTTCAGATTTCATTGTGTCGTACCTTTATAGCATACAGGACATAGACACTTAGGATTCCAGGTAGCCCAGACTTTTCAAGATTATAGCACTCAGGTGAAGATAGAGTATTGACTTCAAAAAAGAACAATTGAGGGAAACAAAATGGTGCTGAGAAAATGTTATTAAACTTACCCGCCTTCCTTCTAGAAACTTAAGGGCAGTGCCAATATTAGCCACCCAATGAATTCTCTTCAGCTGACGTCCCTGTTCACAAGGCTTAAAGAAAGAATAGTGCAAATTACAGTCAGATTTAGACCAACATTGTTACAAAGTAAAGGCCAGGTCATCATAAAAGTACGCGTACATGTACAATGACCTGATTGATATGTGAAAATATTTCTTACTGCACTCAATTTAGGTTTTTTGTACATGCAAATTGATATACAGCAACTATGACAGGTACAAATATTGCAGGCAAATTTTACAGCTTTGCTTAAATTTAAATTTAAAATTTAAATCTATATATTATAATTAAGGAGACAATTCTGGCACAGAAGTCATGATTCCTTTACTTTCCGGGACCTCCGGAAGTTTTTCTTGGGCAGGGCTGGAGCTGCAGCTACTGGAACAGCTGACTAGGAGTCAGCCCGAGGGCCACAATCGAGTTTGGGTCAACTCCCCAGGGGCCTGGAGCAGCAGCGTCAGCCCCTGCCACAAGAGAAATGGCAGGGCTGAAGCAGCTGCAAGTCCCGGCAGCACTCTTTTTTTCCCATCTGCCCCAGGACATTTTTTATAAAAGTCAGGGACAGGTTGCAGGCTTCTGTGGATTTTTGGTTATTGCCCATGACCTGTCTCTGACTTTTTAGTGAAAATACCCATGACAGAATCTTAATTTTCATTTATAATCCAAAGGTATCATCAAATTCTATTTACCTTAACAACCTCACAACACAAGCTAGTCAAAAACCAATATTCACTAATTTCTTTATTCTTTACTATGTTTTTCTGAAAGTATAAATGAAGACGGTTAACTGAAGTTTTAAATGACAAATCACAATTCTCATCCTACCAATGGCTATTTTTCTTCCCAATATCACTTCTGTATCTTACACAGCTTTTATTTTTTGGACAAATAATGAAGGGAAGAAGCGAACATGCCATCTCCAAAATATTGTCTACAAAGCAAGGTTATTTTATTTCAAAAATTCAATTTGCAGTACATCTCTTCACTTTTTTCCAGGGGAACTCTATCAGTTATGATTCACGGCCTTTCTAATGCCAGCAAACTATCACAAGTCCTTCCAGGGGATTTTTTCCAAATTGAGTTCCCTAGGCTAAGGGCTAGTCCTCACAAGACATACTAGAGCGGTGCAACTGCATCAGTTCAACTGTGCCGCTGTAGCGATGCCAACTGGAGAGAGCTCTCCCCTCAACGTAATAAAATCACCTCTGCGAGAGGTGGTAACTAGGTTGCTGTAAAAAGCTCTCCTACCGATCTTCCACTGTCCACATCGGCGTTTAGGTTGGTGTAACTTATGTCACTAAGGGGGTGGCTTATTCACACCCCTTTGCACCATAATTTATGGTGACATAACCTGTAATGTAGACAAGCCCTAAGGGAGACAAACAGTTCTTTGAATGTAATCAAAACACACACACCTTCATATCATAAACTTTTAAAATTTGAAGTGATATTTTAAATTTACATCTAATCATATTGTGATACATTACTCCATCAAGAAAAGCTTGTATCATTCTCAAGGAATCTCTTCAGTAAATTGGAAATCAAAGCATAGCCTAGACAAGTTTTAAGATCATGCAAATTTCATATCTGAAATATGGATCTCTGAGACCCAGAGCTACAGGCCCATAGGTTTTGCCTATTTTGAACAACTCAGTCAGACAGAATGCATCTAATAGGCAATCCACATTTTGGTATCAATGGATCATTAACTATTTTCATTTTCACTCCTATTCAGAAAATCATAAACAACGTTAATAAACACCTGCTATGGATCCTGAAATCCCCTCTGCAGTTTCAGTGAGTTCTAATATTCTTCACTTCTTTTCCTAACTGTAGTGTACTGTTGTTGTGCATTTTAAATCACCAACTACGTTTCACCCCAGCAGTGACTCCATTTCCATAGAAGGCAATCCTAACTAATACTTTTGTATAGATTACAAAGCACTCTGGGATCATTCTGGATGAAAAATCTTTTTCAATCTGTAAATTATCTATTATTATTCTTTTGACTATCCTTTCAGTAATCCTGATACAGTTCCTTTTTAAAACTCCAATAATTTTTCTGGCTGTACATTGCCTCTTTTCTTTCAATAGTGTATTTATGTTGGCTTCGATAAAAGGAATTTCAATGTCACTATTACAGTAAAGCTTCTTTCTTAGAACACTAATAATGTTTTACCACAAGGGGGAGACTTCCCTTTTCAGAAAAACATAAAACACAGTCACAAAAGCTCTAGTGCAGTTCACCACTGCAGAAATCCTAGTAGCCCTTCTGAATATACAACCCACATTAGAAAGACTAAGTGAATAGCAAAACGACTACTGCGTGCATATGTTCAGTGTATCACAAAGGGGGAGTAAAACAAAGAAAGCCAGTCTATAATAAAGTATTCCATATACTGTAACCAGGCAGTCCATGCAGCTAATAAGCCTGTTTTATTCTGTAACACACAGGCACCTATTGTCTTTTATGTATTACAATATAAAAAGACCCCAGGGGATTATTTAATTATTATAATCAACTTAGAAGTTCGGAAAGCCACTTTTTCTCAATTCAAAGGGAAACAAATCCTTACCAACTTCTGACCAGAAAGAACCTCCAAAAGGGCAAGTAGCATCACCCCATCTTTGATATCTTCAAACAGATCGTTGACCACCATGGGGGGACTGCGCTGAAAGGCGAAAAGAAATAAGGTATCATAACTACCAACACTACCACTCTCTTAAAACAGAAAGGGACAGAAAATTAATCTGGTCTTTGTCGGCAATGATTTCATGGGCCAGCTATCATTTGGCACTACGGGCTCTGGAAAGTAATATTAGATGCATTAATATCGCAAATGAAGGACCTGAAAAAAAATCTACTGCCCTGCATGGTGAAGGTGTGAAATGTTGAACATCAGGCCAGATCCTCAGCTGATGTAATACAGCTCCATTGACTTGCTCGTAAGATCCAGGTAAAAGTGACATGAAGGACGGAGAGCGAAGGGTAGCTAGATTCTGCATTAGTGAGATATGCAGCTGCTAAATTACTCCCACCTACTAGCAGCATTAAGGTCAAAGAGAGGAGTGTATAATCACATGTTCAATTTTCATGCTAAGGATCACACTTGAGTTTAAGTATATCCATACACCCTCATTTTCTACCCCACAGCTTGTCCTATTTTTGATCTTGTGTTCTTGAGAGGAAGGAAGCACACACACAAGAGGCTTTAGATGCTCCATATGCAGGACTATGCTTACTTCTTAATCTTATTAGTGCCCATGCGTAGCTTCCACATCCATGTGCACTAAACAACTGTGCACTCCCAGTTGTGCAACATGCAAAGACGTGCAGGATACAAGGTTATTATACAGATGTGCAATGTAAAAAATAATATGGTGGCACCTTAAATATTCTTAAGCTTTAAATCCACGTCATGGACATCACGTGCCCGTTAAGAATCTATTAAGTAAGGTCAGACACACAGTTCCCGCATACAATATTACAGCCATGTTTTGATTTATCTCCTACCCCATCTCATATTCAATATGCTACAGGGATTTCAACTGTCTCTAAACCTGAAACATATGTCTGGGTGAGTAGTATGAAGAGAAGACAAGAGGTGGCAGGAAGTATTTAGTGTGTTGGGGCTGCTAGAATGACAGTACTACTTTTTCAGAGCTGACAGTTGTTTCAGAAGATTGCCATATTTTCTCCCCTCTTTCTCCTCGAGGCATTGCAGTTCTCCAACAGTAAGTTATTGAGAATGTCAGTTCCCTCTCATGACAAATTACTGTAACATGTGCTATTAAATTTTCAAAGACAACAGTGGAACTATTGAAAACATACCTAACCAAATTCTGTTTCCAGACATTCTGAACAAAAAGATTTCTTCATTAAACTCTACTTTCTCAAATGCTTTGACACTTCTTATGCCATTTTATGGAACTCTGACTATCAGTTGGATGGTACAATAATAATTTCAAGCATTTTCCCTAACATAGCACATCAAAAAAACAAAGTGAAACCCTGACCCCATTGAAGTCACTGGCAAAATTCCCAATGACTTTACTGAAGCCAAGATTCAGCTTGAGTTTATAAACATCCACATATTTTGTCACTGCAAATTGTCTTATAAGACAGCAATAACAGATTTTTCAGGTGCCTACTTTTTTTCTAAACTTTATTTTTCTTGTCTTATATAAAATATACACATATAATGAAACAAAACATACATAAATACATGAACAATATGGAAATACATATAAATATCAAAACTCAATCTTCATTGTTTGTAAAACCTAGAAAAAAAAACCAAAACCAACCAAACAAAAAACCTGAGGCCACAGTGGTCATGCAGGACGTCAATTGTTAAAGTGACTAAATATATATATAAGTGAGAACATAGCCTCATCAGGGACTAACATATACTAAACTGCAAACGTGGGACATACTTTGTTTTATAGCTACATCACATGTACAACTGAAAAATCATGTTTGCACAACCAATCTGATGTACTGCTTTTGTATAGTTCATGCAGAAAGTAACTGAAGATCTGGAGATAAAAAAAAAAGTATTTCCCTTGAGGAGAGAGATGATATAATAAGGCAGGAAAAAGCAAAGCATCTATGTGTTTGTAGTCTTCAAAACTAAAAACATTCTCCCTTCATTGTTAAATCCAGATTATCTATTTCTTCTATGAAAAAAATATTTTTGGCATTAGGGGAACAGAACATTCCTTTTTTTAAAATGAGTTTTCGTACATATAATATTTGTTATGTGGTTATACTCTGATAGCTATAGTAAGATAATTGCATGTTTCCTTTAGATTACTGTCCAGCTATTCTGTACAATTTATTTAAAAAATTATCAGAATAACATATAAACTTTTTTCCTTTCTGATCTGCCAAACACCGGTTGGGTAAATTTAGAAGTACCAGATTAATGAATAATTCTGATTAAAGAAAAACCCTCTGCTTACCACACTTACATTTCTACTAATACCCCTGATGCTGGACCAAAGTCTTCCTCCGTGTAACTCTCCACTGAAATCAGTGGAATAACTAAGAATGGGCTTGTCCCAGGCAAACTTGCATTACATGCTATAGATAGACGTATAATTCATTTCCTTCTGTGTTGCCTTTTCCCATATAAATTGTGAAGCAATATTATACCACTTTCAAGTATTTGGATTTAAGCAGAGAAGATGATGATACATAAGGGTAGTCATCACGCCAATGATAGTGGGTGAAATCATGCCATTTTGCCATTGACTTCCATGAAACCAGGATTTCTCCCAAAAAAACTTACTTCTAAAATGCTATGCTTTCCGTGCAAACTAAAGCTGTGAACACAGATTTTGTAGAACTTGGAATAAGAGGCAAAATATAAAGAGTGCTGGAAAAGATGAGAAGTGGCAAAGAAAAAAATAGATTTTTGACAGCAAATATTTTGAAACCGAATGCTAAGAAGTAAGGGAAACCACAAAAGTTCTTCTTAAATAGTGAGATTGCAGTTCATCTCTTCCTAGTATTATTTACCTAGCTGGTAAATAAAAACCTCAATGTATTTTATTGACCAAAGTTGTCTAACTTTTTTCTCTTTACAATCACTTACCCTGCTTAGCCAAGCGGAACACACGCCTAGAAATATAAATAAAACCAGTATAAAAGGGATAAAAGGGAAGCAGAAGATACAGGTAAGAGACATATAGGCGCTTAAGAACTAACTTTTGGGCAATACACAATTTCTATACTGGTATCATTCCCTCTTAAATTGGAAATTAGGTAGTTAGCTACCTTGCTTCCTAACTCAAAATGCTTGGTGCAATATACATTATAATGGAAAGTCCACGACTCCCATTAAAATGTTGACATCTGTTTCAAAAGAAAAAAGCATGTAAGCATCTATTTAGCTATGCACACAAGTTATTTTTAATAACTTAGGACTCTTTCTTACCAAAGTTAAGTAAATGACATAGCAACCTCTTTTTTGGGTCTGTTCTCTGTATGCTGGCCTAGTCACACTGTATTAATTAAAACATTACTGATTTAGCGGAAACAAGCTTAAAACTATAAGGTCAATGCTTTGGCAGTTCTTACTTAGAGTTCTCACTGACTTCCATCTGTATTCTGGTTATATTTGGGCAGAGTAAGGTGAAGTGTATTGGGGTTTTGCCTGAGTAAGATCTAAATCAGGACTGCAAGATTTGGCACATTGCATTTAGAAGTACCTATATGTGAAGCATGTATATTATCTGCGATATTTAACTGCAATGAAATCCAACAAACACTTAGTTCCATCTCCAACATGTTTATCATCACTATACAATGATCACAAACTCAAC
Organism: Mesoclemmys tuberculata; assembly: GCA_007922155.1. Taxonomy (NCBI): domain Eukaryota; kingdom Metazoa; phylum Chordata; order Testudines; family Chelidae; genus Mesoclemmys; species Mesoclemmys tuberculata. Next base: position 25,410,447 of record ML675604.1, on the reverse strand, counting down.
ATTTACTACACTGTTACGCCTGTGATGCCACAATTATCTATTGGAGTATTTTATGCCAGTGTGAGAATAGTTAGCAAATGTTGACTTTTTTATGGCAATTTTAACTTTCCTTTTTAAGGTCCAGAGGGGTAGCTGTGTTAGTCTGTATACAGCAAAAACAACGAGAGTCCTGTAGCACTTTAAAGACTAACAAATTTAATTTCTGCAGGCAAAACTTTCATGGGCTGCAACCCACTTCGTCAGATCTTTGCCTGAAGAAATTAAATTTGTTAGTCTTTAAAGTGCTACAGGACTCTCGTTGTTTCTCCTTTTTAAGGTTACTGTTGACAGTAGCCTTATTGTAGTTCAGCTCCAAGTACCAATGAAATTCAGTATATCCCAAGTAGTATACAAAAACTTCCTGACACTGAGAAGTTTGTACGTATTTATTTACATATTATTGTATATTCACCACTAAATAGGATAGCTTAAATAAAATGCCTGTTCTTCATGGAAAAACTTTCCAATCAAACTAACATGGAATGATTCTTCTGGTAGAATGGATAAACACGTGACCTTTGGCTGCATATGTAATATCAAATTGAATATTGTGAGTCAGCTAACATACACTTTTTCCTTGGTAATCTCCGGTTGAGAAAGTCAGTACCTTTTGTTAAAATTTTGAATAGTTAAAAATCTACTGAGTACGATTTATACTAGAGGTGGACCGGAACTTAACAAGCATTCCATCCAACCACCAGTGTTTACTGTCAAAATATTAACATGAACTCTGTTGAAGCACTTAATACAAACATCCCTGAGCTTTAGAAAAACATTGGATCTGTATCCAGACACTGGCTTTGTGATTGGTCCCTACAGCTACAGTGACTGAATCAGTAAAACTGATCTTAACACTCCCATCATGCCATGTGTTGGAGTTATGGAAAAGTTAGTGTTGATATAATATATGTGCATTGCTATCGCTTTGATATTTTGTTATATTGGAGGCAATAAGCAGACAACAAAGGTCTTGTCTTTGTTAGGAAAAAGGGTGTATTTTAATACATATTAACTAATATATGTTAAAATCCTCGTGTAGCCAAGTCAAGTTATAAACGTATAGGGGTTTTCCTCAATCAGCTAATGTGTTTAAACTACAACTTGCCTTGTCCACACACACTAGGATTTTGATACATTTTAGTTAATGTGTTGGCTTGTGTTAAAAACACACCCTCTTTCCTAATGAAGACAAGGCTTTAGCTGTCTGCTTACTTCCTCCAAAATATCAAAGCGATAGCATATAATACTAACGCTAACTTTTCCATAACTCCAGCACATATGGCATGCTCTTTACACTTGTGGTAATAGTGATATTTAAGAGTTGCTGTGAGGAGGCAAGAAATGAGTGGTGAAGCACACTCACCACAAGTCAATTCATGAGCATTGTGGGAGGCACATGAATTAATTGGGAGACTTTTTAAAGGTCAGCAAACTGATTTTTCCCATGCTAAGTATTTTATTTAAATAGAGATTAGAACTGATCACAAATGTAACAATGTGAGAATGTTTTGGATTATCCTGTTGTTCTTTGAAATTGGCCACTCGTTTGTACTGATACTCAGAAAACGTCTTGGGACATTGAAAGCAATACAATTTAAAGTATATCAATTAATATACTAGTTTGTAATTATTAAACTCAGAAAAGCAAATTTCTAAACAGCCTTCAAACTGTAATCTCTCCTCCCTCAGAAGTATTAAATGACAGAAAACATTTTGAAAGAACCGAGACAAAAATAATGGAAATAAAAGACATTTGCTAAACTTCTCTGTTCTGCCCTAGTAACTTTTTGTTGCATTGCATCTCCTTTTCTGTGTTCATCTGTTGTCTCTCTAAACTGTAATCGCTTTGGGGTGGGAATCTTTCTGCATACCTGTGAGTGAAATGCCTAATGCACTGCTGTGCTTAACAAAGGAAAACAATAGTGTTCTGCAGATCTTCTGTATGAAGATCTGTAGAATGCTGTGAGACTTCTGCTACTAAAAAAAAGTGGTAGATGAATTTTCAAATACCTTCAAAACTGCATGAACAAATATGGCGCATGCTGTAAACAGGTGTGTGTAATTTCAAAGGTTGTTTTGAATATCTGGCCCTTACTCCTTAGTGCCAATTTAGAAGATCGATCTTGGAGCCTCTAGTCTAGTGGTTTTCAAACTGCGGTGTCCACAGCCTATGTCTAAGGGGTCCATAAAAGGTTTATCCAGTGGTTTTCAACCTAGGGCCTGCAGACTATATCTAAGATTTCCAAAGAGCTCTGCACCTCCATTTAAAATATTTTAGGGGTCTGCAAATGGAAAAAGCTTGAAAACCACTTCTCTAGTTACATGCCCTTTATCTACGGATGTGCTTATAGCTTTTAGTGCCTTCTGTGTAAGTAAAGGCCCGAGACTTACTCTGGCAGTTTTCTTTCAAAGGGCATCTTTAACCACTTGTTCATTATTAACAGCAATGTATCATGATTACTGAAGCAGGAGACTGGGAGTCAAACTTCCTGGGTTTTCCTCTCAACATTGTTTTTTTTTTTTTTTGGGGGGGGGGGGTGGCTTCGTGCATGACTCTATGCAAGTCACTTAGTCTATCGATGCCTTAGTTTCCCCATTTGAAACATAAATATAGTGGTACCCAATTCTCATGGTTATTTATCTAATAGATGTAAACTGTTCATCTCCATAGATGGAGGCACTACATATTTATTCTAAGTGCAAAGTATTAGAATTAAGCTCACAGTTGACTAGCTAAGGACCTTGTTATGTTCTCCAAAATGTAGCAACTGTTATTGTGGATGATGGTATCTATTCTTGATTATATTTCTATTTCCTTTCCCTTTCTAAATCTACAGATTTTAAAATCCTGAATACAGAGATACACAAATAGATACAACTCAACAGTGCAGAGCAGTGTTTCATAAATATATCCTAGAAACCTTTCAATCTTAGCTTTATTTTGGTTTATTACCCCTCATCTTCTATCATTTTATTATATTCTCCATTCTTTTGCATCCTTTTAATAAAATTATTACACAAACCATATTAGTTCCTTTGTGTGGTTATCTGTTTCAGAAAGTTGTCCTTTTCTGCCTGACAATTGGTAGCAGCAGTTCGTTAAATACTATAAGTATTCCCAAGGTTGGGGAATGAGAAGTTACTGACTGCGTAGAGTAACTAGAGTTCTTTGAGATGTGTTGTCTATATGCACGTTCCACTGAAGGTGCACAGGTATCTCATGAGCCAGAGATGAGAGATTCGTTATTGCTGTGGTGCTCTTTCAGTCCTCGTGCTCCACAATGAGAGCATATGGGGTGAGGTCCATTTGATTCCTTCTTGCTGCAGAATCCCTAACGTAAGGAGTTTGAGGTAGAGGGGATGGAAAGGCAGGTTGTGGAATGTGCACATGGACAAAGTAGCTTGATGTACTCCAGTTACTGTACACAGTGAATAACTTTTGTTCTCCTTCAAGGGCTTGTCCCTACACACATTCCACTGATGGTAACTCCCAACATCCATTTTGTTAAGGTGATGGGATCTTGGAGTAGTTAGGTAAACAGTGCTGGAAAAAGGGCTTTGGACCTCCAGCACTGGACCTAGAGACTTCAGTCAGAGCATGTGACAGAACCCCCCCGGCGTGCCACCTGGAACTGGGGTACCACTGAGCCCTCTGATCAGCCGGTGCTCCCTCTTACACTGTGATGCCATGACAAGCAACAAATCTCTGGCAGGTGCTGCACTTGTACAGCCATACACAGGAAGGGACCACACCCACCTTTGTTCAATGAACGCTTTCCTCAGCCACCCATAAACCAACAATAGAGAAGCTGCAGCCAGCTCCGCAGCCCAGGACTCCAGGACTATACTGTCTTGCCCCAGTCAAAAGCCTGACCAGTGAAGTTTATTGCCCAGTCCATCCCACCCTCAAAGCAGTGGAGACATGCACCAGCTTTTGTTAACTTGAGCTAAGATTTTCCAGACACTTCAAGCGAATCACAGTGCTTTAGGTAAAACATAAAACAGATTTATTAACTACAGGTAGATTGATTTTAAGTGATTGTAAGTAATAAGTGTACAGATCAAAGCAGGTTACCTAGGAAATAAAAATAAAATCACAACCTGAGTTCTATTAGCTACACTGGATTCGAATCAAGCATTGTCTCACCCTATTACACAGTTCAAGCAGGCTATAGTGGAAACAGCCACTTCCATACATGGGCTGGAATTCTCCTACAGCCTCGTCTCTCCTTCCCCAGGTCCAAGTCTTTGTCTTCCAGGTGTTGAGTCATGGGAGGAGTGAGAACAGGTCATTACCTCAGTGCCCTTCTTTTATAGGCTTTCCCAGCTTGCTGGACCAGTGGTGCTTGTGACCTGGGGGGTCGTCTTCATTGGTCAGTCAGTACTTCACTGTGTACATGCTTTCTTAATGAAGTCCCTACTGTAAACAATCCCTATTAGTGGAATCTATTCTTGAATGGGTGAGAGACAGCCATTAACACTGTCTGGCCACTGTACTATTGTGCCTGAAAGGCTGTCTGTGGGAGTTTCCCACCTTGCAACATCTTCTAATAGCATATTCAACAATATTTCATATCTTCACATACTATGGTAGCACCTACAATCCAACAGGATATTAATGTTCAGCAGATCAAGAGATTTAAAATAATACCACACAAGGTGAACCTTGTACAGAACGTAGCATAATTACATGACACTAGTGAACATGGAGTTTCTGGGGTGTTGTTCTCAGACACATAGTGTCACAAGACATCGTGTCATGTGAACGTGTGGACTGATGCCCAAGAAACTGCTTTATAAATGTCCAATGCTGGTAAGTTGTGCAGTGATGCTGCTAATACAGTTTGTGCTCTAGCAGAGTGAGCTCTGATTGTGGACTGTGGATCTACTTTGGTCACCATGTAGAAGGTTCTATTTCAATTGGAAATCCAGTTCAATAGTCTCTGGGATAAACTGCAGAGCCTTTCTGCAGTAGAGACAAAAAGTCTTGGTAATGTTTTAAATGATTTTGCTCTGTTTAAGCACTAAGCCAAGACTCTCTTAATGTATGCAACATTGCCTCAGTTTTGGATGCATGAAATTTTGGGAGGAATATTTGTAGATGTATTTGTTGATTCAAATGGAATACTGTCACTACCTTGGGGAGAAATTTAGGGTATATTCTCATGGACACTTTTTGTCTGAGTGGAACACCATGTACGGCAGATCAACCATTAGTGCCTGAATCTTTCCCACTCTTCTGGTAGAAGTTATAGCAACAAAAATGTTATCTTCATTGACAGGCATAGCAGAGAAGAGGAGTCCATAGGTTTTGAAAGATGGTCCCACGAGGGCTGCAAGTAGGTTTAAATCCTATGGAGGATAGGTTCCTTGATAGGCAGGAACATTTTAATTATCCCCTTCAAAAATCTAATCACTGGTGGATGGGAGTAAATTGTGTGATCCTCCACTGGTGGGGGGTGAGTTGAAAAGTCTACCAAGTGCACTTTGGCAGGACCGAAGGACAAGTTGTTCCTTTTTAGTTCAAGTAACTTTGAGAATCTGTGGAATCAAGAAATAACATGGAATTAATTAGTTTTGGTGGCACGAGGGAGAGACTCTCATCTATTTTGCCAGCAAGTTTTCTTGTTGATTCTCTTCTACTGGTTATTAAAACTTTTTCTAACCAGAGAGGAGAAAGCTTGCTATACTGATGACATCCATCCACCTACCATGCTGTGAGATGCAGTAATGTTAGATTCAGGTCTAAAATCTGTCCTTGGTTCTGAGACAGCAGATCTGAGAATAGAGGTAAGAACCTGAGCTGTTCAAGTTCAATAGATCCTTGAAGGAGAACGGTCTGAGGCACACTGGAGTTATGAGGATGAGTTTGACTGAGGCCTGCCTGAGTTGGCAGAACGGTCTGGGAACCAGAGGTGTCAGTGCAAGTATACGTCAGGTTTCTTGACCATGGTATCAGGAACACATATGCTATAGACCCTGGACTCATCCCTTTTCCTGCACAGAATTTCTGACACTTGGGGTTGTGTCAGAGCAGAGGTCTCTCATGAGATTGTTCCAGGCCATGAAAATGTCTATCAGTATCCTGTCTTCGATTTCTGACCCATGGTTTGGAAGGAAGCATTTTGGCCTATGAAACTGTAGGCTCGCTGAAGAGTAGGCTTTTCGACCAAATAAATCTAGCCTCTTTGGCTCTCTCTCCTTTAATGTGGACCTGAATTGTTTTGCCTTCTCATTCACCACTGTGATCACAAAACAGAATTGGGTAGGGTGCAGTAAAATCATTTCACACCTTTGGGAAGTACTTGGTATTTCCCATCTGCTTTACAAGAGATAAGCAGGACTGAAGCCAGCATCTGCTACAGAATTCTGGCAGGGTCAATAATGGCCTCGTTGACAGAGAGGGCTATCTTTCCTCCTGAGGACCCCTGGAGTATGTCCACTAACTTGTGTGTCTGTTTCTGTACCTCATCAATAGGGATTTGAAAGACCTCGGCCATTCTTTTTAATGGGCCTTGGAATACTTAATCATCGTCCAGTTGTTGGGGGCTTGGTGGTACAATGGCCTCATCAGGGGATGAGGAGAATAGGGTGATCAGTGAGGGAAGTCACCTCCTGACGCCTGCTCTTCTATCTCCTCCTCCTCTGTGTAGCTGTACTGGAACAGGAAGGGGCTGCTGGAAGGTCTATACAGATGCTGCTGTACATGGGGCAGACATTTGGCAGCACAGTTGCTCTCCCTGACCAAAGTTGCCCTGAGCAGTCCAAGGTCACTGTCAGGGTCACATGGACATTGATGGGTAACAGCTGGGAGGTCGGGGTAGAGAACCACAGGCCCAGGTTCTGCAGGTCCCAGCATCTCTCTTGTGAGAGATGTCTAGACTATGTAAGATGTGGAAGGTTGTGGAGAGAATCTGGTGAATAAAGATATCACTGGTATGGATCTTCCTCACCTTCAGTCTCTGAAGACGAAGCAGACGACAATGCATATGCCTGACCCGTAGGCAGTGCCATGGCCCTCAGTTTGATAGGGACCAGCGGTGCCACACTGAGGGATACAATTGGGGCTGATTGTAGCACTGAAGCTGTCAGCAAGGGGGACTGCGGTTCCAAATGCATCTCCACTTCCATCAGGTCAAGGACCTGAGCAGTGCTGTACAGGGAGGTGTAGATAGGTGTGCTGGAGCCAGGTTTTCTCAGAGCAGTATCGCAATCCTTGGAGTGGTAATCATGCGCTTTCCTGATTGGCATGGTTTAGGGAGTTGGTACTGGTGTTGCTTAGGTAGACACTGCAACGTTGGTGCCAAATTTTTTCCCAAAGTCATGGACTTTGGTGCCAGGTGCTTTGGTGCCATCAAGCGGGAATCAGCACAAGACTGAGCTTCATCAGGAACCGTTCTAGGCTGCACAGTCTCAAGTTCAGTGCCACGGGGAGGTTTTCTTCTCAGAGGAAGCCCTGTTCAGCAATCTATCTTTGCGGCTTCTGGATCCCGGCAGTCTGTCAAGGGACAACTCTGTCATATGGCCATGGGTCCAGTTGGGGCTCTCAAGAGCAATAAGTCTGGCACTCACATTCTTGGGCTCTGAAGGTCCTTATAGCTGTGGGAGTCTAGCAAGCCCCTGTTGGAAGTGGGTGTCATAGATTTAGTCATCGAGAAGACCTGAAGGTGAGCTTCCGCATCCTTCCTAACACAGCAGCTGAAGGATTTACAAATCACACATTTACTGGGAAACTGTGATTCCCCCAAACAACAGAGGCACTTTGAGTGTCCATCTGAGGCTGGGATAACTCCTTCATATGAGTGGCAACATTTGAATCTGGGAGAACCAGACAATGTGACAAACCAAACCAGCAACAAATAAAACTCCAAGACTAAAGGCTGTAACAAGGAACCAAACAACTATAATTACTGGTTAACAATTAACTAAATTATACAAGTAATAAGTTATCAGCTATAGTAGAAAGGATGGCAGTATCTTGGACAGCTAGGGTTCCATCTTTAAGCCACAAGGCAGTGAGAGGAACTAAATGGCAGCCAGCAAGCTGCACTCTTATATGACCTCACTACAGAGCATGAGAACTGAAAGAGCATATGCATGCCCTACGAGTACCACTGACCAAAAAGACTTCAACCTCTGGATCATGAGGCACATGTGCACCTTCAGTGGAAAGTACATAAGGACAAGCACTCAAAGTAAAGCTGACATATTCTGACTGGTTAAGCCAGGGTCTAGTTTACTGACTTTTCTAAAGCTATGAAATTACTATTTTCCATCACCTTCTGCCAATGATAGCACTAGCAGAAAGAGAGAGGTCTTTCTTGTTGCTTACTCTGACACTGAATGTTATTATTTCCTCTTCTTTAATCACTCAAACTCTTATCTAAAAATTCAGGGCAAACTCTTAAATGGAAAACAGTGGAGTAACTGCCATCCAGAACTGCTGTAGTAAATCAGTCTTGCATATATTTTAGTTTAGCTTCTCAGTATTGCTATTCTCCATTTTAAACTTTGACCTCAGATAGACTAATCCAGATCAGCAGCAGACAGCTTTCTCAATTTATTTCAGATTTATTTAGTAGGCCTGCTTTTGAGAGATAAAACTAACCTAAACTCCAAAAGCTTTGAAGATCATTCAAACAGTCTGATTTTAAGGCACAAGCCCAATCCTCTGCAATCATGCATATGCCTAACTTTTATTAGGCATATTATGAGTAGTTCCCCTGTCTTCATGGGTCTTCTCGTGCACAAAGTTAAGCAGGAGAGTAAATCTTTACAGGATTATGGACTTAAACTTGAAATCATTTTAAGTTTTTTAGTTAGCAACTTTTTACTGAAGATTTTAAATATGCATAGTATACCAAAAGTACTGTTTTAAGCATATTTGTGATCTATGAATATAACATGAGTATTTCAGTGGTGTTTATCCTGAGCTAGAATCGAATCAGTAAATTAGAGGTAAAGAGATTACATATCTCATTAACAATCCATGGAGATATCCATTCCCCTTCTTACTTTTAGTCACAATTTTGTATAAACATAAATTCTATAAATCTAATGATATAGAAACTCTCTCTTCCCACTAGGTGGGCTCACTGATTTCAAAACTCAAAAATAAACCTAACCTTACATTGATCAATTTACATTACACAAAGCAAACCAAAAAAACATGACATTTCATGGAGATTTATTAAGGATTTAGATACCTTCACTTAACCAAGGTGATTAGATTATATTAGATAGGTTAGAAAGACATACTTGATAAAATAAGGGTAGACTAAATACTAAAAGAGAATTAATTAGAAAGACTAGATTACATTTCAGTGGCAGCTTGTGCCCAAAATAACAGTTGCCAATACTCTTAGTGACTCTTTGTCCCTCTCTGGTGGCTAGACCATACATAGAGGTTTATCAGTCTGTTACTGCCTCCATACTACTAGAACAGCCCTGTAGTTCAACAAGGTCTGTGCTCAGATATTCTGGTCTGTGCCCAGAATTCAAACCCAGCAGAAGACCCAAGCAGGGCCTATATTACACTTAGCCACACTGTCTGCAACCATGAAACTATACTCTACTCTCAGAGACAGGAACCCAACCCGGGAATCCTGATACCCAACTTTCTACAGCTATTTCACAAATAGTTGTGTAATCCTGTCATTACACTCTAGATGATCCTCAGAGATATTAACAGCATGCTTTCCCCGACCAGTTACTTGTACAGCTGAAGTGTAAAAACATATATGTTAGTACTAGCCGCTGGAATAATCTTATTTGTGCTCCCATCTACTTTCTTACTCTAATGTCCTGATCACACACCAAGTGGCAGGATCTGCTGCTTTCATCTGAGGGCAAGGATCCCTCATGGATCACTGTGTATTCTACCGTGGTTCTACAACCTACTATGGACATTAGTTGTTGGCGCCTTCATGGTGCTCTGAGCATGGGCATATGCTGGCACACAGTTCACTGATCCCCGACACGTGAGTTTGCCAAGATACATCCTCCATCCACCTCAATCACAGCCTACTCCTTAGAGTTAAGCTGCATTTCTCCACACATTTTTTTATATTTTGTCACATTATTCACAGCCTCACTATATCCAGAGAACTTCTTGTAAACTGCCACCTGGCATTGCCCAATATTGTCATTTACAAGTGCAGGAGGAGGAATCTTGACCTCAGGGAAGTTCTCTGTGACCATTTTCCTTGGCCTCACACAGGCATTCAGGCACTGTTACTCTAGGCAGCATCTAAATGACTTCCGCAACATCTTCATGGAACAGTGGGCATTGCCTAAGCTTCCTTTCTCAGTGTCCTCCTATGGCACAATTTTTGGCTTCAATACCAGTTTGAGTTTTGCTCCGTAATTAGTTGATGCCAGGTCCTTTATCTGATCCCTCTCCTTCATTGGGGGCAACACGGTTGTCTGTTTGGGAAGGTCCCTTTCGTTAAATACATTGAATAAAAAATGTGACACTTCACAGTAAAGGACAGGATGGGATAAAATGTGCTCGTCCTGCCACCTCTATACTGTTTATGCTAGTCATAGCATCTTCATCTTTCCCCCTCTCCAATCGAGCTTTTATTCACCTGTTTCCTCTACTGTCTCCCACCCCAGGCACAGACTCTCATTCACACAATTCTCCAGTTCACTGGTGTTCACACTCTCATCCACCCATTTCCTTCACACTCCTTCACTCACACCAATTATCCCAAATCCATTCATTCACATTCAAGCCTGCCAACCTAACTCCCAGCTCAAAATCCTCTTTCCCCAACAGCTCCCTTGGACTCCCTCCAAGCTAACTAGCTTCTGCACAGAAACCCCTTAACCCTGTTACCATTATAATGTACTATTGCTTCAAATGTTCTGATCCTGGTTCAAATACTACTCTAAAAACTTAGGAGTTTTATCTGAGTAAAGATGAAGGACTCTATACCACAGCTTCTTTAAACAGTCCAGAGAGAACTGGTAGTTAAAGAGGAAGAATGAGGACACAAAATATTCTAAGCCCGCAACAGAGAGCCAATGAGCCAGAGCACCATGCTTCCCTTTCCTACAAGTCCTTGGACCACCTCTGCACCTATTCTACATGATTGAGGTCCTGACTGTTTTCAAACCAGAGATGGGTAAGGGAACAGCCACTCTTCATATCTTGCTCTCCTTGGGATCCAATTTAGTTTGAAGTGGAAAATATACTAGGATTAATGCTGCTAAAACCAAACTTCTGCAATGATTTTGTGATTTCTACAACATACTGCCAATGGGGACAGCAATGAGTATCCATAGAATGGCCTGGTGAGGCAGGCCCTCTGCATAGAGGTTCTATGACCTCTGCAGGAATGACTCCTGAATTCCCCATGATCCTAAGGCTCTATGCAGCTTGGAAACATGCCACAGAGCTGGCAACTCCCTCACCTGGGGAGGGAATTTCTACAGATATGTATGGTTTCAAAGTCAAAGTCATTTTTCTCCTCCCAGGGCTTTTTTCCATGGGAGGATGACATGAAGCCCTGATAAAGGATTTCAGGTTTTTCTCAATTTCTCAAAAAATGCAGACATAAATTTGGAATTTAGCTAAATACACATACATAACTTGGCTTGTTAGAGCTAATTGTACCCATGGGCCTTCAAAGCTCACATCTATGAACTGAAAGAAACATACATCTGTCATTCTTAATGTATCTTTCTCGGCAAGTAGTTTGCTTTCTTCTCTTCCACTCTTTACAGTACAAAGGAACAGAAGGCTATGTCCTGAGGTCATTACTCAGGACATTACTTCATTCACTCTTATTCACTGAAATAAGGGATCCACAATCCAATGGCTGGAAGCTGAAGCTAGACAAATTCAAACTGGAAATAAGATATAGAGTTTTAATAGTGACAGTAATTAACCACTGGAACAATTTATCAAGAGTTGTGGTGGATTCGCCATCACTTACAATTTTTAAATAAAGACTAGATCTTTCTTCTAAAAGATCTGCTCTAGAAATTATTTTGGGGAAGTTCTATGGTCTGTGTTATTCAGGCAATCAGCTAGATTATCACAGTGGTCCCTTCTGACCTTGGAATCTATGACTCTATGAAAGGGCCTCAGTAAAAACTATGCAAGTAGCTCAACATTTGGCCCAACATTAATAACAAAATTAAAAGTAAAAGTTTTTAAAACTTTTTAAAAGTTTGTAATAACAAAATTAATAACAAAATTAAAAGTTTTTAAACCTACCTGAACACAATCTGCTAGTGGGCAGATTTTCTAGCAAATCAAGGATTCCTCATAGGCAGGGTATGAAAATCTTATATGCCATTCACTTATACTTCATTATTTAGGTGGGTGTCATAAGAAAACAGGGGCAGAAAGGTAAAGAATTATATGACTAAGGAGTGGAATCTAAGTCCTTTGAGAGTTTTCCTAGTTCACTTAGATTCATGACAATGACTGGGTTTCTAGTGACAGACCAATTTTCTCGTAGTCTGCGAGTAACTGCTTTGCTCTGAATATGTATCCAACACAAGAGAGGTAGAACAAGTTCTTTACTACAGTAAAAGAAAGGAGCAGCAAAGGAGAAGTCTGATAAAAAGAGATTATCTTCAGTAAGAACTGAAAATCTTTCTAAGGCCCTCACTCAATTACAGATTTTAATTCTTCTAAAAAAGATATAACAACTATTAAAACAGAGATCACTGGAAAATCCTGAGAAGTGTGAGTGTTAAGATCTAAATTCTATCCTGGAAACATGCATGGCTCCCAATAAAGTCAATGGAACATATACTCTTTAGGGTAGGGACCATCTCTTTTCTGTTTGTACAATGCCTGGCACAGCAGAGCTCCAGCCCCTTATAAACAACAACAATAGCAATAACAATATGCATATAAAGGCAGAATTTGGCCCCAAGTGATGTCACATTGCTTCTCTTTGCATCATGCAGCAAAGGAGAGACAGACTTGTCAGCTGGCCCTAAAGTATTATAGCAATAGGATGATAAAATAAAGAAATAATATCATATGTTTATATAAGGCTTTTCATTACTCTGTGGTGGGGAAGACATGCAAAAGGGCAAACCTAGGGACTTGCCATTCTCCATAATATTTTCCACACCCCTCACACTTGAAGAGCAAACTTTAACTTTCACGGATTTCGTTTCTGTATTATGACCCATGTTCAAGAAGTGAGAGGGGTAAGTCAGGTGTCAGACAGTCAATGAGCATTTTATACAGGAATCACGTCTCCCCTGTAATGCAGACACCTGTGTGGTGGGTGTCAGTTATGTGGAGACAGAGGTAGAAAGTGTTTATGTAGCATTTTTTGTTACAAAACATGGAGGAGAGGGGAAATTTTGGTCAGGAACACAATGCAAACCCCCATTTTTACCAAATGTGCACGAAGAGCAGCTAGCAGTTATTAATTCTTCTTCCAAAAAAAAAAAAACCAGCACCCAAACTGCAATGGAACTTTAGCATAGCAGCAGGGAAAACAGGATGTAATATTTACAATGAAGTGCTAACAATGACTTTTTTCTCACAAGTTAGTGTTAATTTTGAAATCTGCAATACAAGGGCCGAACTCAAGTTCCTCCTCTTGATTGGTAATCGAAGGCAGAATTTGGCACCCAAAAATATCAATATAAGGGCAAGAAAAAATAGTATAAGTAATTAAAATAACTAACTTTAAAAACTGAATTAATAATGGCAAATAGGGAATTTTGCATCAATGTTTAATGCTTCTGGGTTATTCTCATACTATGGATACAAGCCTGATTCTCTTCTGACAGGTGTAATTTAATAAATGCTAAGGCCAGAAGGGACCACTGTGATCATCTCATCTGACCTTTTATGTAACACAGTCCACAGAACTTCTCTGAATTAATTTGTTTTGAATTAGAGCACATCTTTTAGAAAAAAAAACATCCAATCCAGAATCCACCACAACTCTTGGTTAATTACCCTCACTATTAATTTTTTAAATGATTATTTCCAGTCTGGATTTGTCTAGCCTCAACTTCCAGCCATTGGATCCTGTTATAACTGATGTCTTTATCAAATATTTGTTTCCCATGTAGGTAATTACAGACTGCAATGAAGTCACTTCTGAACCTTCTCTTTGGTAAGTTAAATAGACTGAGCTCCTGGAGTTTGTCACTACAAGATATGTTTTCCAGGCTTTATTATTCTCCTGGCTCTTCTCTGAACCTTTCAGTTTATCAACATCCTTTTGGAACTGTGAACACCAGAACTGGACACAACATTCCAGTAGATGTCACACCAGTGCCAAATACAGAGGTAACATAACCGCTCCACTACCACTCAAGATTTCGCTGTTTATATATCCACGGATCACAGCAATTCTTTTGGCTACAGTGTCATACTTGGAACTCATGTTCAGCTGATGACCCCCAAATGTTTTTCAGAGTCACTGCTTCCCAGGATAAAGTCCCCCATCCTGTAAGTTGCACAGTTTATGTTCTTCATTCCAAGATGTGACCATTTACATTTGGCTGTATTAAGACATACTATTTGCTTGTGCCCAGCTTACCAACTTCACTGACTTCAATCGATTTAGTCCTAATTTACACTGCTGTGAGGGGAGGAATGTCTAATGAATTGTAAGCTATAAATTTAGGACAGTAGAGAGGGCTCTGCTCTGAACTGAGGTAAATTGGCATACCTTCTGGTGCAAAATTCCAAATTCCTATCATGCATTCTGCAATACTACCCTTATTATTGAACGACAGAATCACTGGGTACAGATTGTCTGATGGATCAGTAAAGAACAAAGTCCTATCTACTGATTATTAGTGCATTACTTCTATAGGCCATTTACTTGTTCTTGGCAAAGTACAGGTGCAAATACTGTAGAAGGTGAAATAATATAAACATGAAAAATGAGAGGAAAACCCATTGTCACATTAAAAAATATTTAAATGTGTATACCATGTTATTAACCTGTGAGTATTCCTGTTTATACCCATCTATCAGATGATGATATAAATACTGGCTTCTGCAAGCACACACTGCTGTAAATATGTGACAAAAATGATGTGAAGACAAAACAGTGCTACAGAGCCAAATTCTGTCTGCAGATGCATGCACACAGGGTTCCTGTTGAAGTTAAATGCAATTTTTACTTCAACGGAAGTCTCATGGGCATATCCATGGGCAGAATTTGGCTACAATTATCTCCTTGGAGATCAGCATATTCTAATTCTCCTCTTCATGGAGAGATTTAAAAGGAACTGGCCTTAAGCAATTTTTCTGAATCAGCAAAGCTATCAGTTTGTTATAACCCAGGATGTAATGCAGAAATCAATTTTGGTGAAAGCTGGTAGTACACACCCCCAAAAAAGGTAAACAGTAACAATCTAACGTATCTCATCCAAATGCTAAGCAGGCATTTATTGACAGCAATGCTATGGGACCAGTCACTGAAGACAGCAAAGCTAAATTACACACCCCGGAACCAGCCTGGCCCCATCACCTCAAAGGTCATTCTTCCCAAGGGTGGTCAGGAAGTAATGCCCCGTCCATTAGGATTTTCTGCCTTTTTTAACATTGTGGTGGATGCTCCAAAGGATGCTCACAAATGGAACTGAAGCAGCATATCACATACCTGACCTGGCCATACCCCCTTTCAATGCTTTTTGGTGTTGTCCCTTTATACAAATTTTTGGTAATTTTCAGTTTTTTTTTAAGGTTTCAGGGAGGGAAGAGTTGTCTAAAATACTTTTCTCTGTTCCTCTCTCTCTGTTGTCACCTTCTTCTCACCTCTCCCTATTGTACCAATGAAACATGAAGCTCTTGGGGTGTTGTCTGTCCCATTTTTACTGCCACCATATAATTTGGGGGTTTGAAAACTTCTCTCTTTCTCCTCTTCTCCTTGGCTTTGCCACCTTCCACTCCATAAGAATATAGAGATTTCAGCTGCTGCATTACCTCAGTAGAGAAATAAAATGGAGGGGAGAATAAAGTTGAAGTCCTCTAAGCCCAATGCAGCTGAGATGTACAGATAACAATGTAGAAGAGGGCAGTTTATTTTGCTGAAAAAAACAGGGACATGTTCCTTGGTGCACCATAGGAGGGTGTTTTACTGAACCCTGCCTGCATTTATTGAAGCACTATGGATGGGCAGATGTGGGCTCGCCCACATCTAAAGGCCCCCCCCCCAGCGTAAGTTGCCACCAGACCTAGGCATAAACCCTGCCTGCAGTTGCGGAGGAAGAATGAAACTTGTGTGTTTTTTAGTGGAAGGGACGCTGCCATACTGTTCACAGTTTACAGACAAGATTGAAGACCTATTGTTACAAAACTATGCACCTTACAGTGATCAAGAATATCCAGCCAGGCTTGTGGACTGTTTTCAGAAGTACTTGCCTAGGAGACTGGCAATGGAACATGAAGCCTTTCTTTTTTGGATCCCCGGTTTGATTCTGACACATGCTGATCGTATCAGAAAGTCATTCCCGTGTGATGGCTGTTTGGTGAGCTATGTGGAATAAACTGCAAATATCAGTTCAGTTCTTAGTGATCATATCACAATAGGCTTGCTGCAGGTCTCGCTATCTCATAGACTTTAAGACCAGAAGGGACCACTGTGATCCTCTAGTCTGATCTCCTGCATGCTGCAAACCAAGATCCTCAGCCACCCACTCCTGCAATAGACCCATAACCTCTGGCTGTCTTACTGACGTCCTCAAACCATGATTTAAAGATTTCAAGTTACAGAGAATCCACCATTTAATCCAGTTTAAACCTACAAGTGACCCATGTTGCAGAGGAAGGCAAAAAACCACAGGGACTCTGCCAAAGTGACCCATAGGGGAAATTCCTTTCTGACCGCAAATATGACGATCAGATAGACCCTGAGCATGTCAGCGAGACACGCCAGCCAGACACCTGAACACCTGGCAAAGAATTCTCTGCAGTAACTTAGCACCCTCCCCATCTAGTGTCCCTTCTCCAGCCACTGGGGATATTTGCTATACCAGTCACAGAGCGTCACATACCACTGCAGACATACCCTCAACATACCCTCCCCTCCATAAAATTATCAAACTCAGTCTTGAAGCCACTTAGGCTTTTTGCACCCATTGCAAAGCCATTGGAAGGCTATTTCCAGAATTTCACTCCTCTGATGGTTGGAAACCTTTGTCTAACTTGTTAATGGCCAGTTTATATGCATTTGTTCTTGTGTCCAAAATGGTGCTGAACTTAAATAACTCCTCCTCTCCTTCCCTGATATTTATGCCTCTGATGTATTTAAAGGGAGCAGTTGCATCTCCCCTCAGTCTTCATTTGGTTGGGCTAAACAAGGCAAGCTCCTTGAGTCTCCTCTCATAAGGTCTCGGCAGAGGTCACAAAATAAATTGGTATAGAGGCTGGACTACCCTTTCATCTTAAGGCAATAGCTGATCTTTCTGGCATCTGAATAAATAGAGGACATCAGACTGTAGGGCTGCAAGTATGGCACCTTTAACTGGTACTAAATTCACTTTAAAAACAAAAATAGATTCCTGAATATATTACTTGATGAATGCAGATTATCATCCCAAGGTTAGACTTTCTCATACCAAGCTCTTTATCAGATATTCATTGCCCAGCACTTCAAACCTTGGTATTTACAATTGTAATAGAGCATACAACTCTCTGTAAAAATATTTCTGTTCTAAAAGATCATCTGAGACTTGCAATACTTAAAATGTGTTCACATGACTCCAGAATGCCTAAAATGATGTGTGATTTCTTAGAAGAGAGAAAATAAAAACATTTTCTTTCATAGCATGATGTTGTTGCTATGTTTTCTTGATAAATCTCATATCAATATCATTTTTATCTATGAAGAGCAATCAATGTTTATTTTAAATTTAAGGACTTATTATAGATCCATTATCAGGAAAGCTCTCTGTCTACAGACCTCAAAATAATATTGCCTCCTACTGAAACCTAATTAGAACTATATTATGCTTCACATGTGAGGGACATAAATAGACAAGACAAGTATCAATCAGATTCTAAATCAACACCCGCTAAGAACTATAGTATGCCACAACTAGCAAGACAGGTTTCTCAGGAGAGGAACAGGATAATAAGGAATGAAGCTCTCTTATTGAACAATACGTCATTATTATCAAAACAATTCTCAGGCTACACGTGATGAATTTTATATTATCTGCAATCCAAAATTATTTACTTTGGCATCTAAAAACAATGCCCTTTTAAATGTTAACTTTCCAAGTTTCAGAAAAAGGTAATTAAATCAATAGAGGACAAAATATACCATGAGATAACAAGAGGCTAGTTTCTGAAAATGTAAAGACTAAAATCACTGAGGATGAAATCCTGGCCTCACTGAAGTAAATAGCAAAACTCTCACTGACTTCAGCGGGGACAGGTTTCACCCTGAATTTCTTTATGAGCTTTATAGCAAGCTATATTCTCTGCCAAAGACTGTAACCTTAGAACTTCTAAGTAATTGGTTTTCACTAAAGGTAAATGTAGTATATATTACATACAAAAAGTATGTTAAAAATGTTATGTACCTTTAGAAGTCAAACACTTGAAAGTTAGAAAATGTCAGATTTATCCTTGCAACCTTAATTCTTCCTAAATGTGTGTCCATCCTCTGCACTGAATGAGGCGAGGAAAAACAGTATGTGATCATGCAGTTCAAACCGTATCTTAACACATACACACGAGAATGCAGAACTAAGATTGCATGGGTCATGTGTGTTGGTATGGGTTGATCTAGTAGAATGGAGCCTGACTGTTCTTCACTCCCACTCCACTCCAGCTGCTTTGGTTGTTCCCAGGATACAATTAGGAGCTGCTGCTGCGGTAGAGGCATACTTTAGAACATTTAATGTTAGTTATTATTCTGGCAAATGGTCAAAATTTTCCTGAGGCATCCAGAAGAGAGAAGGGCAGTGGCAATCTTTAAAAGTTTATATCTTCACTAAACCTGAATGGAATTTTATGGGGAGAAAGAAAGATGTGTCTCCAGGGCTCTTCCCTGCAAAATTTCAAAGGTCTGCTGCAAACAACAGAGGTATAAGAGCAGCTCAACAAAAGGTAACAGGAATCTTTTAGAGTGGGAAATGTTAGGCAATCATACATATAGGAATCCCTACCTCCTCCCCCTATATATCAAGAGTATGGTGGATTCCAGAAGTTTAAAAATCTCGTCAGCAGTTACTACAAGTCTGAAGAAATTGATGTGCACATTTTTTACGTTATTCAAAATCATGCTTGTGACTAGCAAAAACGATAACACTTAAACACTCAGTAAAATATTCATCTTATTCCTTCTATTTTTCTGAATATAAACTTTGTAAACTTGTCCTGTTAAGGGACAGACATATGCTTATGATCCTATCAAAATGATTGACTGTTAGCAATGATTAATAATTAATAAAATTGTCTCAAAAACAGAAGAATCCCAAATAAAGAGGTGACTGTTCCCCATCCAGCAAATCTTTATGGCTTGATCCATCTAAACACTTAAGGACATGCTAAAGTCACCCCAAAACCCAATTAAACCAAATGTGACTCCAGCACGTGCTTAAGCACGAGCTTCATCAGGGCCCATCCTCTTGTATTCCCATGCACTTCAAGAAGATTGGGGAGATGAAGCTCATTCCCACTCTAAATGCTGAGCACCCAGAAACAGGAAGGTTTAAAAATGTCCTTGCTCTTGCAGCTGAATTCTGCAAAGCCAAGTCAATTCATTTCATATTGGGATGTTTCTTATTTTTCCTCTATACTGTAGGTAAAGCTTGTTGCTCTATTAAAGTAATTCAGTAGCCATATCAGATGGATGCATTTGAATACACAGAGTTCTTCGGCGGTCAAGTCCCTTTAGCCTGGAATTCTATAAAGAGTAAAATATCTCTCCAGGCTTTTAAGATACATGACTTAGAAAATATGCACTTCAAAAAGCACTGCCTATGCTTAAAAACTGTAATTTACTAGTTTATCACAGGCAGAGCTGAGTCCTAGAGCAAGTTCCTAAGGTCCGGGCTTCAGACTGAGCTCAGAAGACTACACAGCAATGAAAGAGCCTGCAGGCCAAACCCCGTGAGCCCGAGTCAGCAGGCACAGGCCAAACACGGAATTTTCTTTGCTGTGTAGACATACGTTCGGAGATGGAGCGCTTACGGAGCAGCTGGATCAAGCATTATCCTACTATACTTTGAGTAACAGCGCCAACACTGCTCACCCTACACAAAGTCCTGCTTTGTACAGGGCAGTCACACAGTACTTCCCACTGACTGTAGTAGCAGCTGCTGCGCTACCCTTTTCTCCCAAGCAAGGAGTTTTGGCTGGTGCAGCTGAGCAGTTGTAATCTCACTGGCCACACCATAACTCCCAAAATCACTGTCACCTTGAAACAGATTACACCTCTATAACATAAAAGTAATGTCGATCTCCTTTTGAGGGGTCTCCGCGCCTACTTCTATCCTGATCAGCAAAACTGGAGAGGTTACACTGCCTTACACCCTCCAGGGCCTAGTTATCTGCAGAGAAGCAGGATTTGAAAAAAAAGGTCTTTCAAAGATGTTTATTACCTTAGCCAGATGACTGTTGATCCATTTAGTGAAAGTCCTCTTTTGCACCGCCTCTTGCTCATCTGGAGAAGAATGGAATCAATGTGATTAGACATTGCTAAAGGTCACTGGGGAGTTAGATGGTGGAGGAACAATATTCATTATGCATCATTCAACAGATCCAGAAATGTCACTTTTTCATGTAAATCAGCTAATTTTGCCTGTAATTCCCGTAACCAAAAATTTATGTTCTCACAGTAATGCCCTGACATTTGTTTATTAGCAGTGCTTCACATCCATGCTTAGGTATTATATTTTCTTTGTGCTTTGAAAGATAATACAAAAACTACAAATTGAAGTGCCTACAATTAGATTCCTAAATCCATATTTTGGCATTGAAAAATATTTTCCACGGTGCTGAACACTAACAACCTCCATTGCAATCTGCCTCTCTGAAAATCAGGCAACTTTTATTTAGTTGACTAATTTTGGATTTAGAAGCCTAACTATTTGGCCTTTCTAGCAAAATAAGGGGCATGTATATAGTTACAATGAGCTCTGTCAGTTCTCAGCTGGTCCCTTGGGGATTGCTGCCAGCTGGGACAGGTGAAAGCAGTTTCTGAACTAACTGTTCTAACCTATGCTGGCACCAGACATGGAGCTGCAGAAAGTAGAGAATCAAAAAGCCCCCAGTTCCCCTTCTCTTGCAGTGAGTGAATTTTGGTACCGGAAAGAATTTTACACCACTGAGGTCACATATATAAAGTTGTTGGCTTTTTTTTTTTTTTTTTAAAGAAATACCTGTTTCACCAATAACGTGATTTTTTAAATAGCTTTGAACATAGCTCTTGTCCTATACTACAGAAAATCAGGTGTTAGCTGAAGTTCTTTCTTTCTTTTGTTCTTCCTTTCTTTTTCTTTTTAAAATAAGGATGCACTGTGGTTCACCAGATGACGTGCCTTTCTAGAGCCAGGAAACCTGGATTCTATTCCTGCCTGTGCTACTGACTTGCTGTGTGACCTTGAGAAAGTCATGTGAGCTCTTGACCTGTAAAAATGGCAGGTAGGAAATACTGTTTAGTCACCTTTCTAATGTGCTTTGAGACTGAGACATGCAAAGTGTTAAATAACATTATTCATAAATTGCCACCTCACTTCTCTTTGCACTGTGGTCATACTACCAAGTATTCTGACAATACAGCACAGATCTTCATTACCACTCCAAACACACACGCAAGCAGAGTCCCACTATTTTGTAACTTACACCCATGCAACCTCGCTGCACTCAATAGAGATATATGGGTGTAATTTAGGGTACAAATTGAACAGATTAAAATGTTATCTTTAGTGGTGTGATGCTGACTCTGTATCCATAATAAGTTCATCCAAACAACATTTGTGCATTAGGTATGTGTGACGCTTCCCAGGGTACAATCTGGACCACTGATCAGCTACATCCCCTTAAATCTCTAGCCTGTAGTGACTTTTACACTGCTTTGCTGTCAGAATAGTCACTCTTGGCTGGCTCACACAGCTTTCAGCATGCAAATCCACTCCCAGCTAAATACATGAGCACTCTGACTCATGAATTACATACAGGGCAACCACTGCAAATTCTTAGGCCTGGTTTACTAGAGAATTTTGTCGACAAAAGTCAGTTTTTGTCAACAAAACAGTGCTGGTGTACACACTACAATGTCACACACACACACACACACACACACCCCTCTCCCCTGCCGACAAAACTGCTGGGACCAAGCAGGACACAGTCGTGGGTGGCTGCTGCACTCTACCAATCTAAGAAGAGCAGTATGGACATCAGCCACCGCTATCGTGGCCAGAAGTTGACATAACATACGTCAACAAAATTTTCTAGTGTAGACAATGCCTTAGTCACAGACTTTTCCCCAGAAAGGTGCATCTCCTACTGCTCAGCACACTACTGAACAACGCAAGCTCACAGTCTGTCGTTTCATCAAAGTAAAGTATATATGCACCAGCCTTGCTGTCCCAAATGGAGTTTCCCCACACAGTTTAATCCAAACACACTGGTTTAGATAAAACAATAAGATAAATTTATTAACAGCAGAAAGATAAACTTAAAATTATCACAAGTGATGTATAAAAATCAGGAGTGGTTACAAAAGAAAATAAAAGAGCAACATGCAAGTTAATACCTAATTTAACAAGCTAAGTGAACTTAAAAACAAAGGTTTTGCCTCACCATATGCTCTTCTAAATTTCACAGGCTGAGTCTCCTTTCAGCCTGAGACTACCCTCCTCCCTACTTCAGGCCTCTGAGGATCGTTGATGTCATGAGCAGAGAGAAGGAAGAAAGAGAGGCCCAATGGAAGCCATTGTCTCTTTCTCATACCATCCTCCCCTCTTTGAGGATTACCCCCCCCCTGGAGTGCAGGAGACAAGTAGTCTCTTATTGAGGTGAGGGTTGAACAGTCTCTGTGATGAAATGTAAATTTCTTGTTTCCACCTTCCTGCTGTTGAAGAATGGCTGCTTAAAGCCAGTGACAGGTCTTTAATACATGACTGGGCTGCTAGTGTGTCTTTGCCTCTGTAAAACTGGTTTAGATTTGCTTTTCTATCTCTGGAACATGTTACAGCAATATTATAAAGTAGAAACTTATAACTTTACATACAATGTTGATAAACGTATTTTATTAGGACAATAATGGTCAGCTGATTATGCATTTTCAAATGACACATCACAAGGCATACTTTGTACAAAATTTATCATAATCTTGTAAAAGTCACCATAATAGTATAAACTGTCACAGTATGAAGTGTTTTTTGTTTTGTTTTTTACTAATAGCAGTGCAGATATTTTAAATGGTTAGCAGATACACAAGGAAAGACAATAAAAGAGGGAAAATTACATTGATAAAATGGCATTACATACACTAGTGAGATGAGTTCACCATGAATATAAGTGATGAACTTTTTATAATTATAGTATTTATCCACCACTGTACATTTGTGGAGCTATGAACTAGACTCGGGAAATAATTTTAATTTTGCAAACCAGTTTTGAACTCTTAATTTTGTTAATTGTAGATATGGTTGCTAAGCCTGACCAGGTTACCCTTATAAAGTTAATTCAGTTTATAGAGATTCCATTGGTTCCACTGTTATTTCACTTTATATAAGGAATATCATTCAAGCTGGTAGGGGATCCCTCAAAATTGAATGGAATTTTAAAGTGCAATTACTGCACCTACCTGACCATAACAGCACCACAGTTATGAAGTTACGTATAATTTATTTGTAAATATGTGTATCTTAGAAAAAGGCGCTTTGAAGTTTGACAGACTAACATTGTTAACATAAAACAGTTCAAATCTCACTGAGCATCACAAATATAAAAATGATCCTAGATGGAAACAAAATAAATCATTTTTAGTTACTTGTGCAACATGACTATATTCAGGATTGTTTCTTTTTGTAATAAATGTATATAGGGTGTTTCACATGTCATGTGAAGTAAGGCATAAAGGCCAAACTTTGCATTGATGAGCATTTGTTCATGTAAGTAACCTCATTAATTTCAGTGGAACTACTTGCAGAGAAAAGCACTATTCAACCTGAATAGGAACTGGGACTTTGACACAGAGGCTATGTCTACCCAGGGGTAAAAAACCAATGTCTGGCCCAGGTCAGCTGACTCGGGTTTGTGAGTCTCGGGCTCTGGGACTGAAAAATCGTGGTGTAGACATTCAAGCTTAGGCTGCACCCCGAGGTCTGAGGGCCTGGAGAAGGGAAGGTCCCAGAGCTTGGGCTCCAGTCCCAGCCCCTATCCTGAGATTTTTGGCTCTAGGGCCCAAGCCCAGCTAACCCAAGCCAGCTGATGAGGGCTGGCTGCAGCCATGCCAAGTGTCTTTTATCCCTGTGTAGATGTACCCAGAGAGCAAAATTCATCCCTGGTTGTTATTTCATTTACACTCATTGAATTAGGAGTAACGCCATTTACATCAATAGAGTGTCAGACCAGAGATGAGAATAGGGCCATTAGAATTCAACTTTCAGATCAAAGAAATAAATCAAAAGAAGAAAATAATGTATTCTGGCCTGTTCCCTCTCTAGGCAGAACACTGACTGGCTTTCTGACAACATACTGAAAATTACATGAAACACCTGCCTTAAACTCCAGCCACTAGCAGTTGGCCTATGGTAGGCATAGTCAGTTTAGATCAGCAGATAAGAAATAGTTCTTTAAACAAACAAACTCAAAGCAAAATCTGTTGGCTCATATATCTTATCACCTCTAAAATAGCTGTTTTCAATACAGTTTCCTTCTTTTTAGTACTTATTCTTTACAAGTATAAAATAAATAGACTGAATTACACAATTTAGAGAGCCAAGATACAAGTAAAACAGTAAAATGGTTTGATTTTTACAAATACCATGGGAATTTAGCATGTATTTTTTACAATTTCCATGAGGAGGAGAGTGGTTCTTTCCACTTGTTAAAATAATCTGAATTCTCCTTAGATTTCACATTTCTCCAAGGACACAAGACACAAACACTTTACACTTCTTACACACTGCATGCCACTGCTTACCCCATTTGCAAGGGTTGTCAGTGCTTTAAACTGACCACTTACCAGGCAGGTATTGAAAGAATCCAGTCACCAAATTTAAGGACGTAATCTTTTTGCCACCAGCATCTCTGTAACGAGCCATTGCTGCTGCTGCTGCTATCTTAATTCGTGAGCTTCTTTTTTAAGGCTTGAAATGAAAGGTAATTTTTCAGGAAATTCAGATTATTTCCTTTACCAGAAATGCATGCCTCTTGCATAAATCCCTCCACCGATTCTCATTGAAAGTGGGATCACCTTAATGCAGGATTTTATAGCATCTTTCGCATAGCCAGACAAAGCCAGCTGTGTTCTGAGTAAAAACCCTGCTGGTCTCACTGCCATCATTCCTCTTAACTGTTTTCCTGAGAAAAGATTTTATTTCGTAAACTCCAGCCAATCAGCTAGTGGAAATCTGTGATGTCAAGAGCCTGAATAATTTATCCAGGGATTGGGACAACCCAAGTGTAATGCTGAGACCCTAAAGCAGCAGGCTGTGTGGATGTAAAAGCAATTCAATCTTCTCACCAGACCTTTGATAGTAATATAATGTACAGTGAACATAAAAAAGCTGAAGAAAATATTCTGATTATTTCTTGACATGCAAATATGTATGTAGCTCTTAAAAACAACCAGTTGGATTCACCATATCACACTGTATGTTTAGACGTGGATGTCCTTCAGCTTGTATCTGAAGCACTGAACTGGAAGAGATAACGAGCACTGAATCTGAAGAGACATATAGGCTAGTTAGCTTTTAATAAGGTACTAGTGTAGAACTATTTCATAGTGAATGTGAAATATATCTAGTGGTGCACAGAATTTTGTAGTATATTTAAGGAAGCATTCTACATGCTGAAAAATGTGAAAATATGCAGTATTTCCTAGTTCATAAAGCAAAGAATCTGAGGTACATAGGTTTGAAATGGACTTGTTTTGCTGTGCTAAAATAAATATAGTCATGACGAGTCAGATCTGGAACAAATGTAAATGTGATGCACATTCTGTTTACTATAGCAATAGAATAGCACATAATTTTGAAGAAGGAAACAATTGCCCACTTCATGTGTGCTGTTATATGTAATGTATCTTATATGTACAGGTTTTTTTAAATTTACTTTAATAAATTTAATTTGGAGGTTCAAATTCTACCTGCAGTTATGTCTGTGTAAACCCCATGAATTTATCTTGCCGATGTGGTTAAAGAAAGAATTTGGAGCTGGAATTTTTTATAGAATACCTTTCCTTTAATTGACTTGAAGTATTTACACATTTTTATAAACCTTTTTTCCCTTAATGCATCTCTAACAAATGACTTTTTCAGCTACCTCAGAAATAAACAAAGACAATAGTAACTGGCTATTTTTGCTTTCAATCACTTTGTATAAGATGCTATGAAAGAGGAATAAAAATAATTTTCTATTTTTAGACATTTGCAAATATGTTGCAGAAATCTCCAAGAGCAACATGTATATTTTAATGATCAGTGGACAAAGCCATTCCATTATTAAATATCATTATTTTATTTTAAACAGCATGGGCCCTACTCCATACTTTTCATGCAGGCAAAACTCCCTTTAGTCTTGAATGTGGAGTATAGACTTCGGCTAATTGAATAGCACTATGCTATATTTAAGAGATAATGGAGAGATTGTCAAAGGCCCAAATGGCAGTAGGTGCCTAATTCCCATTCAAAATTAATGACAGTTAGGCACCTAACTGTCATTTTTTCCTTTGAAAATTTCCCCCAATGTCAGTATACTAGAATATTGTCACAGGATAATGTCTAGCTAAGCAATCAGCAAAGCAAAATCTGTATCTATACTGTTAAGATAGGCAGCACTGATCTTCCAACATTTTCCACACAATGTTTGTGCTGAAGCTTATGGCCCAGATTCTTAGTTGGTGCAAAGCAGACCAGCTCCACTGATCTATGTGTACAATTAAATTAGATAGCTGGCTACTAAGATATATCTTTCGATAGCTTGCTTTGATGAAACAAAGAAAAGCATCCCAGCTGCTTACTTTTCCCAATTTTTTTCTCATTTAGTCTTAAAAACTATAAAGAGTTTCTCATTAACCTGCTTTAATTTTCACTTTCCAGGGGGATTTTAGAGCTGCTAGGAATAGTGTCAGGAGAGCCATAAGTGCACCGAAGCATGCCAAATCACCTACAGCATGTCAAGATGTCATCTGAGAACATGTAACTGTCAGCACTTGGCATACAGAGATGTGAATGGCACCGCTCAAGGAAAGTTCCTTTGGTCAGTCTGGCACTGGCACTGTAAAGTTTTAAGTGAGCAATATTATACAGCAATTTCCATCTCCATTAATTCCATTTTTAATTTAAAGCAGCTGTGCAAAAGCTTGCAAAGTCAAAGCAACAATGTGGACTTTTTACTTACAAAACGTAGCAATGTTCTAAGCTTATGGTAGTTATTATACAACTAATGTATACCTCTAAGTAGATGAATCACCCCATTCAGAATTACATGGGGACAAAGAGGAACCAAGCAAGACGCAACCGTATTTTTTTAAAAAAAATTGTTAACAGGCCTGTGCCAGAACTATTTCTCTTTCACAAGAAAAAGGAGGCTGATAGTGATTCTAAAACCAGTGTATGCTCAGAAACTTACTAAATCTACCATCTGCTTCAATCAGGACAGAAATAAATGATGAGGAATAGTAGTAAATGAAGATAGAAGAAAAAGGACTCAACACCACAGCAATACAGTAGCCACTGAAGTTTAAGGGTGCACAAGCACTGATATTGGTACAGGGAATATTTTTAAGGTATACTATAGATTTAGGTGGATTTTGCTCTTCCATCCTTCTTATTTTTGGTGGTGTAGGGAAAAGAAGAGGGTACGTATAAGTATGGGTTTGGGCTATATCTGTCACCACTGAAGACATTTTATCAGGCTAAGTGTGTCAATGGAGGTGGTGAGACCGCCTCATCACCTGATCAGTTAGTGTCCTCCCTCTGATAGCTGGTCCCTCTGTTATTTGGAGAGTGTGAAATCTTCCCAAAGTGTTGGATAAGGTTGAGGCGACAGAAGAGTAGAGATATCGTATATCAGCTGTGGGGAGATGGCTGCTGGTTTGATTAGGACAGGGGCAGTCGTGGTTATTGACTGCATGGAGTTTGCTATAAATATTTTAATATTTTCCGCCATTTCCAAAATAGAAAAGGTGTCCATCCAAATCTCTAGGAGCCCTGCCCTCATTTAAAATCATGTACAAAATTATTAATAGCCCTAATCAGCTTTACCCCTTAACAAAATCCAGATATGGTCAAGTATCAAAATAAATTAATCAATATGACATTCTTCCTCAAATTCTGTTCCAATCATCCCATACTCCTACCCTCCTCAAAATCCCAGAAAAACAGATGGGCTTGCAGTGTGCCTGGACAATTGAGATATTTGGGCAATTTCAGACCAAGGTGAGGAATAAATTCCTAAATCTAGGAGTGCTCATGAAGAGCAACCTGCCAGCAGCTCCCTCAAACATATAACAAGAGAGCTTATTGTGCCTGCCAACTTGCAGTGCTATAGGGCTATTAACATAGCACAGACTTTCCCATAAAAACTACAGCAGCGTCAAAATCACTTCCGGGTGGAAACGGTTGCAGAGATCAGCACAAAAGAAGAAAATTGGGTAAAATAATGTTGAAACAGATTCTGTGTTATGTGCTTGTCGTTTTTTTTCAAGAAGTAAACATTACTAGCTTCACAATAATTGTTCACTTGCACTGAGGATATGTAACAGAAAAACAAGTTGAAAATGCTTTTTTTCCATTTACAAATTAAGAGCCTATTCTCTCCTTTCCCTTCAGTTTATTTTCATTTAGAGAGTGGGACCAAATTAGTTTGGACTCACTGATAGTACTCTCTCGGAGCAAGGTTTGCATTCCCCCCATCCCTTGGACCTGGAATGTGAGTTTCTACTTGGAACTCATAGAGCTGTATAAACCAGGGCCATCTGTACAGAAACCCCGTGCTTCCACACTATTTCCTGGCTCAATTTCATGGCAGCACCTTCAGAAGCTGTGCTCTCATTGTGTCACCAACTGCTGTTGCCACAACTGCCTTGGAGGATTCCCTGATCAGGGGGAGAACCACATAAATTAACGCAAATAGGATCAACATTAATTAATGGTGAAAATCTCCACTGGGTTGAGGGGTTGGGATGATGCTATAGACAGTGACCTCTCTACGACTTCCCGCCCCTGCTCAGCATCTGTGGATGCCAGTCCCTGCAGAGTACTCACACAGGGATTTCTGCAAGAACAGAGTGCAGAGGCACACACTATGGAACCAGCATTCTCCCACTTCTGTATGTACCATGTCTGCCTGGGGCTGCTGCATTTTCTTAAATTGCTCTCCTCCACTAATGGTAGCAGAGGAGCATATTTAGCTCTACAAATAAGTATAATTGCATTTCATCCCTACTGCATTTCCTCTCTGAACTGCAGATCTTTTATTGTTCTTACTACCTTTATTAACCTTTGTCTTAATCCCATTGGGGATTTAAATGCATGTGTTTATTCTCCCTTCTATTTCTGGTAAATAATTACTGTCCTAGCCTGTATTCATTGCCATGTATATTTTTTTCTTTTTAACCCTCTCTTCTTAATCTGCCATTAAAAAATGTATGCTTGTTTTCCTGTTAAAAGAATAAAATAAATAAATAAAGCTGTTTTGAACCAACTCCAAAAAGCCTTCCCTTTCTCTTATCCAGGCCAGTCAACTCAGAACGGCTTTCAGTACACAACAATCTTCATTTCAATGTGGTGACCTGAGGCCTTTTCCACTCTGAAATCCTGATATTGCACAGAAAATTGTTTGACCTGTGCAGATTATATTACCTTCCTTCATGGTATGCTCAATGGAGTGAATACAGCTGCAAATGAAAACTATCTACTATTGGAAAATCATTGCTATAGTTTTCAAGAGATTTACATGCATTTAATGCGCCTTTCAAGGCACTAATCTAAAGCTGGTTATTAGCTAAAATCAGTATAATCAACAACTCTGGTGATTATTTGAAGTGAATTTAGTGCTTCTGAAAGATGCCAGATTGGCAGCCCGAGCTCAGGTCTAATTGCTCTGTTTATTCACAGATCAGGTAAAGCAGAAGGATCACAAGCGTCTGCCTCCAACCTGATCTAGATGGTCAATACCTATCCAAGTCCCAGCCTCTCTGTTGAGACTGCAAGAAAGAAGGCCAATAAATGCCAATGGCTGGTGATAAGAGAGACAAGGTGACAGTCATCTCTTTCACTGGCCCAAATTCTGTTGGTGAGAGAGATAAGCTTTCCAATTTACACAGAGCTCTTCTTCAGCTCTGGGAAATATACGTGGAGCGTCACAGTTAAATACAAGATAGAAATTGCTTAGCGAGGGAGGAGGGTCCCAGAGCATGGGGTTCAGCCTGAGCCCAAATGTTTACACTGTAGTTAGACTGCCCTGTAGCCCTAGGCCCACAAGCCCCTCGGGCCAGCCATGCGTGTTTAATTACAGTAGACATACCCCAGAATAGTAAATGTAAGGAAATTCACAGTAAAGGCACACATTTTATCTTTTCTCCACCTTAAAATAATTGAACAAGATTTTTAAAATAGGTGAAACGATTGTTTGTACGAGGCCAATCCTGCAAACACCACCAAGCAGAATGCAAACTACTGCGATGTCTCTCATTGACTTCAATGGATTTGCTAATGCTGTGTGACATTAATTGGACCACTCACAGTAGTAAATACTTAGAAAGCTTCTAAGCTTAGAAAGCTTCTGTCCTTTAGAAAGCTAATTTTATTTTTATTAAAAAGCCATCCAAACTGAAATCCTTCATGTCAAGTTTCATGAAGTAGTTTTTACAACCAGATAACTGTAAGCTTATTTTTATTATTTGTTAAATGCTGGCAGTCAGCTCAATGCTAGCTCAGCTAAAAGACAACGTAGACCCCAATGTGGGGAACTTAGCATCTAATAAGAGAGATAGGCAACAATTCACACACGTAAACGAGCTGGTATCCAGGAGATTAAATTAGAGCATAGTGGTGCAGCAGTTAAGTGTTTGTGCACAAGTCTGTTTGTTTTTCACTTTTAAATCAATAGGTAATACTAGGTCTTAATATTTTCTCAAAGAAGTCTGTCTGGTCCGTCAGCACCCTTTCCTTAGCTTCCTTTGAAGGGTGCAGAGAAGTACTTGTAATACCAGTCACCAACAGCAGAGTGGACCCAAATGTGAAAATGATCTGATTTTGCTGACCGGGATCTGTAGCATGTCTGAATTGGGATACCTGAGACTGCTCTTTGGGCTGGCATGAATACCTGAGCATTAAGGGTAAAATCCTGGCTTCACTAAAGTCAATGTGAGTTTTGTCATGGATTTCAGTGAAGTCAGGATTTCATTCTAAACCTCAGATCTCTGCACACGTTCCTTACAATAGTCATCTATCTCAAAATGAAAACTTTGTCAGCCTACTGATTTAATCTTAACCTTGTGTGACTGCATCAGCTTTTCTCCACTGATATCATGAAGCTAGACCACCCTGATAACACCACATCATACATATTCAGTGCCCATTCTTGCAGTTCCTATTCTAGCAATACTCATAGGGACTCAAATGCGAGTTTTGCTTGAATAAGATCTAGAGGATCCTGCAGACGCTTTCCTAATGTAAGTAATTCTACTGAAGTCACAGGACTATTCACTGATTCATAATAATTTTCAGTGGCCAGTATTGATAACAACCATCTGTAAATACTGCAAGTGTTCATTCTTAGACCATTAATGCAAAATACCTGTTTCTTTTAAATACCATTAAACAAACACCCTCATTTCAGTATGGGACATGGGGAATCCCTAAATAAATAAAATAATACATCGCTTTTATTTTATTTTCAGTCACTGGAATTGTTTTCAACATATTTCACCAGTTATATTGACTTCTGTATTTTTGGACACTGCCCTGATTCAGTCAGAATCAGAAGCTAAATGAAACCAAGGCCTTTACCAAGGAAACCTCTAAGCAGACCAACAGAATTATCTTCTAGGCATGTTATGGCAGTGCCACTGTAAAGGCATTTCCATCATTGTTCTTTTTCTTCTCCTCTGACTCCCTACCAACTTCACTGCTCCTTAGATTCCAACTATTGCACAAGTGACATGAGATTTTCATACAACTTTGGTATGAAGGGAGGAAAATATAATTTTTATAAATGTCCTATTTAAACAGTATTATGGCACTACAAATATTAGTTTAGACAAACAAGAATTGAAGAAGAATCTTAGAAACATACAGGACCAAAGTTTGTCAGTAAAAAAGCATCCCAGGCACAGGCTATTAGTAAACGAAGACAAGAGAAAGAAAAACCATTGTTCTATTAACATATTGCATAATATTTCAACATTTCTGGTGGCAAAGCAGGCCCCAGAAAGAATCTCTCCTTCAGACCACTTGTCCCAATTCTGCTACTCTTACTTAGGCTGAGAAGTACCTTATGCAGTGAGTAGTCCGATGAGGGGAATCAATGAGACCCCTCAAAAAATAATGCACTGCTCAGCTTCAGCAAGGGAAGCAGAGTAGGACCATTATGATGAAATATCCTACAGCAGCTGGTTTTCCAAAAATTGTTTATTTCTCTGTGCCCGGTCTGAACACCTCACATCATATTACAGAGCTACAAAACAAAGCTACAAGCTACAAAACCATAAAATAATTTTATTAGAAAAAACCCCTACCAACAGGGTAGAATATGTGGTCTGGAACCTCAATCCAGAAGTGGAGCAGAAGTTGGCAGAACTAAGTAGGGGATAGAAGGCAGTGTCTGGAATTGTTTGTACATTTGTATCTGTAAGCAAATGCCAGAAACCCAAAACACAACCATTAGAAAACATTAATTCTAAGTTAAGGTTAATCTTTTGCAAAAGTATACCTTGGAAAACATGGAAATCCAGAGTTAAAGGTATTGTGGAGAATTTACAACCTGTTTTATAATGTAACCTGAAGCCTGAGAACCTCACTGATGAAAATTAGGTTTGAAAGCCATATGTTGCAAGTGTAACCATATGATTGTTTAATGTCTTCTGAGGACTTTCACACCTGTAGCCTGTAAATTCCCTGGATTCTCTGAGTTGCATATATGAATATACTCTAGGATCCAAGGGACAAGTTTATTTTTTTCTGTAAACCCTGGAATAAATTCTGTTGGTATAAACTGTCACAGTTCCACTGACTTCAACAAGGGTGCACCAATTTACACCAATGGTAATTAAGTCCTCTATTTCTTTTACCTGAAAATGAAATTGTAAATATATTAACAACTTTATGGTACAAGCTATTATGTTCTCTGCTATCACAGGCAGTCTTTACACACACCAGGAAAAATCTAAAATGAACTAGTATGTTTATGTACGCTTTTCATTGTAGTACATTAGTCAATGTAGCTTCTGTATTTCCTGGTCTGTATTTTACGTGATTTGAATAAACAAGGAAAAATAATGAAACTACTACCCCAAATCTTGAAAAATTCACTCACCCAATCACCAGTAGTAAGGGGAAGCTTTCCTAATAAGTGTGGAAGCCTAAGGTATCAATTTTTGTAGAATACACAATTTCTTTAAAAGCACAAGAAGACTATAGTTAGTTTCACAGCTGCTATTCAGAGCCCTGTGGGTATCGGTAAAACTGACAAAAAGAGGAAGAGAATTCCCTTTTTACCAAAGCATTGTCTGTTGACTTCAGCGGAGGAGCCCTCACCCACACCTTTCCTCTCTATCTCGAGCTACTAGATTTAATCTTGCACCTAGCATGTTCAAGTGCTGTGTTACTGCCATAATCCTTGCTCCCTGAAGGCAACAGCTACTAGCATTACTATGTTCAAACCTACATAGGTTATAACCCTTTTTCCCCCACCATAACTGCAGGGAGAAACACCCACATTGCACTATACAGAAACCCTCACGCAACTAAACGTCACTCCTGAGAATGGTCTAATTGAAATCTCTGGGATTACTCACACGAGAAAGGTTTTCAATTTAGACCCATAACATATAAATTGCAACACCGTTATCTGGAAGTCCCTTCACTTTTGTGGAATTTTTCTGTATGGTGCTATAAATTCCGATCAATTACAGAAACACAATGGGCAATTAAAAACATCTGGACAAAATCACAAAAACACTTTTAAATTAAAGGAAAAGTAAGTGAAAAATGGTAAAAAGGTTAAAAGCAGTACTAGTTTTCTGGCACCAAATCACAGATCCCACTGAGTTCTACAATGGAACTCATCAGCAGAGCTGGGGAGAGAAAAACTAGTTGCCAAATGGACATCAGATAGGAACATAAACTGCAATGTTTACAATGTGCCAAGATGTCAGAGTCAAAACAAAGTTAAATTAGGTGCACAGCCTGATCTCAAACCGTAAATCTAATAGGATCATAGTTATCTTAGTGACTCTCAATATCACAACATCTATCTTTATAGCTATGGAAAAGTGACCCATCTTGTATAATTTGTGGAAAATTCTGTTCATTGATTAGGTACCACTTTCTCAATTGGCTCTTTAAGTGAAAGTTGCATAGAAAATACTGCTCAGGAACTCTGAAAGCTGTGATAGGGTTGGAGGGGTCCTCACCTCACTGAGAATGTCTTTGAAGTTAACATACAGATACTTGATTGAAAGCATTCCATTTCTTAAATAGTCTGAATGTGTGTCAAGCACAGTACATTTCCCTGGATAAATTAAATAAGAGGGAGCAATGGCCTGCCTGAGCAACGGTGGCAATTCAACAGTGGGACTGTCTGATGCTTACAAACTAAATGTGAGAGACCAAATCTCTGATTCTTTTCCATGATGAGGTACTGAGATACAATGTATGCTCGTGTTTTGATTAGCCTCAATGAAAACTTGATATTATGGAAGATTTTGTTACTGTAAGAGGAGTCTGTGAAGAGGTCAAAGGCTATATACTTGCTCAGTATTGTCCTAATTGTTTTCCATTGTTACCAGCTCCATCTGAGACAAGGACTTGTGATTGAGATATAAAACCAGTTGTGATTTATTAGATGTAATGTTTTAACAAGTCTCTTAGGGAAGTATAGTACTTTTTGCCTTCTAACGTAGGTAACGATATATGGATGTAGATGTATGCATGCATATGTGATACAGGTATGTCAAAACTCTCTTTTAATTTTAGATTACCATTGTCCTCATCCTTTTTTGTTTGCGTTTTACACTATTTATTAATATATTTATATCTCAATGCCTTGTACCATACCTGTTGTTATACATAAGGCTGGTAGCACTTCCCTGCCACTTCCCATTAAAAGACCCTGTTTTCAGTTGCTTTACAACTTTGCCAAACTTTAACCTTTTAAACTGAAATTTTCCATGCCAGGTGTCTGCCTGACATATAGAAAATTTTCAGCCAAAATGGCTCTGCCATATCTGAGAATGAGGTTAAGAACAAAATATGTAATTTTGCCCACATTAAAAAATTCTTGAGACCTTTTATTTGAAATGCTCTACCGTCCCATGTTTTGGAGTAGAAACTTAAAATGTAGCAGAGGTTGGCCTTGCTGTCAGGGATATGTCTTCTGCCATCTCCATAAAAATTTGGCCAAGTGATAAGCCTTTGAAAATTTGCCATTTACACATGCTCAGTACAGACTTATTCTATTCTAGTAGCTAAAATCTCTGAAGACTCCAACCTCACTGAGCATATTGCATCTTCTTATAGCTACTAATGCTCATCATATTGTGCATGCATCATCACCACAGACTGACTGAGCACGCTCCAGCCCAAAGCTGGGGGGCACAGAAGGACTTCCTTTTAAAAGCTGATCTGCGACAGACTGGGGCCAAGCACTGGAAATGAGAGCATGGAGCCTGTTGCCTGTGTTCTCAATGACCCTCTGGCAGCAAGGAGAAGTTAGCCTTCTAATTCAAATGAGGAGAGGACAAAAGCTGAGCTAGGGAGAAGGAAAGGAATAGATTGGGGGAAAGGGTGTGGTGAGACTGGGACTGGAAGGGGTAGAAGAGAAACAATGACTGGAAATTGCGGGGGGAGACTGGGATGGGCTGGAGAAAGACTGGGACTGGGGGCTCTGAGGAGGGGCAGAACTCAGACTGGGAGCTGGTGAAAGAAACTGGAGGTGCATGGGGAGGGAAGACTTGGAACCAACTGGATGTGGGGGGACAATGAACTCAGCTGAAGAGCTGAGTGGGGAGACTGGGAGCGGCTGGACAATAAATCTTGGACTAGGAACCAGTGGAGGGTAGGACAGAGGGAGCAGAGATAGATTTGCTAAGGAAATGGGAAGAAAACTAGGACTGGCTGGGCTAAGAGATGGGGACATGGATCTAGGGAAGGGGTTGGGGATGACCCAGGTAAGAAAAAGAGCCTTGAGAGGAAGACTGAGATTGGCAACCAGGGAGGAGGATGGGAGGGCAGATCAGATACAGAGCCAGAAGGGAGAAACGGACCAGATGGGCAAAGAGAGTTGCAGCCGAAGGGGGGAAAACTAAGACTAGCTGGGCAAGGAGACTGGAACTGGGTGTGGGGAGGAGAGAGACAGAGATTCAGGAAGTTTGGGAATTAGACAAACACCTGTCAGGAATGGTGTAGTTATTACTTAGTTTTGCCTAGAGTGCAAAGGATGGACTAGATGAACTACTGAGGTCCCTTCCAGTCCTCCGCTTCTATGGTTCTATGATTTGGACAGCAAGCCCAGAGGCCGGGACTAAACCTGGCTGGACAAGGAGACTAGGGCTACAATGAGAACTATAAAGAGTGGAGACGGGGACTGAGTCGGCAAAGAAAATGGCACTCAGACAAGAGGCCAGAGAAGGGGAAAAAGACAGGCCTGGAACAGGAAAAGGTTGGAAGGGATGGGTCAGAATAGGTCAAGCTTGGGGGGAACAGGAAGAAGAGTTTGCCTCATTAAATCAGACTCCACTCCAGGGCCTGGAATGGAATCCAGGGTTACCAAGTCTCATCATTCCTGATGAAGTGGGTTGCAGCTCACGAAAGCTTATGCCTGCAGAAATTTGTTAGTCTTTAAACTGCTACAGGACTCGCATTGTTTCTGCTGTATACAGACTAACACTGCTACCCCTCTGGAAGAATTCGTCCACTGTCAGAAAATATTTGTGAAACCTGCTGACAAAGTGCATATCTCATTTCCCTTTAGTGCTGGTCCACATAGAGATCTCAACCTACTACTGCTATCAGTAACTCCATTAGCTCAAGTGGCAGAGGTCTCTATGGTGGATATAAAGGTTCCAATCCTGCTGATGACCGTTCTGGATGTCAATCTGTTGCCACAGGATGAAATTTCCATTTTTTCAGTTTGTTTTTTAAAAAGCCAAGGAAACTACTCACAAAAATACATTAAAAGAACATTATTAATGTTACAAAGTCAAACACTCAAAAGTTTGGAAATGCCAGAATTCAGGTTGGCATATGTATTTGTATTCCTAACTTTCAACTTGATTGTAATGTCTCCTTATAAACACTGTTCTAACTAACATGCAGTTTAAAAGTAGACCCTGTTAAGATCAAATAGCTGCTAGCCCTCTGAACAATAAGCAATCAAACGCACATTTTTACTCAGTATAGCTCATACCCCAAACACTGCTTTCTGTGTACGAGACCACAAGTGCCCCGGTACAGATAACAAAAAAATCCCATACTAAATTAGTAATCACATATGAAATGTGTAGCTGTATTTATAGCCTGGGAATGATGAGAACTGAAAAACCTCCAACAAGTTAATAGGATTAGCTCCTGGGGCTTGTGGGGCTGCACAGGCACTATATTCTGCCCATAGGCGGAAAGAAAGCAGCCTCAAATCTCTTTGCATCAACTCCCTGGCTGGCTTAGAAGCAGTACTGATGAATTCCAGAGGGAGTTCCAGCCAGTGCTTCTCAGCAGGAAGGTCACCACAGTGAAGAAGCTTAAAGGTTCTGGGTCAGACTAAATTGCGGAGGAGGGAGAATAGGGCCTGGAAGCAAATAATTCTTCTCCTCCTCCCTTAAAAGCCAATAGTATGGATATATTAATCTCTATACCATTTCATGACACAAGGCAACTACTCTTAAGAAAACAACAAAGTCATTATGGGTAACTGACTGATGTAATAGAAAGCCTTATTACCCCTGTACCTCCTTGCTCCTCATTGTTTGTTTGTTTTTTATCTATGGCAGCAAAGCTTCCCAAGAAGTAATTCAGGCCCTGTTCCTGCATCGCTGAAGTTAATGGGAATTCTGCCACTGACTTCAACAAGAGTAGGATCAAATCCTCAGAACGGCACTCACTGGCCTGTATCCTTTTGTAAAATAAGAAACCCTATTTCTTTGATGATATTAACGTATGGCCACGTTTGTGTAAATGTTTTCCACTTGGATATTGTCTATGTTAGGTTAGACAACAAGAAACTTCATTAGTTTGGATGGCAGAATACCTGGATGGCAATCTTGTAAAAAGCTAGCTGCTTCTATGGCAGTGAGCGGTTGGTGGTTCATCACCATTAGATACGCATTATCTTCTTGCACAGTTATCACTACGCCTACTGGTATCATCCTCTATCTTGTCTAAGAAAAAAATATATTTGAGCCACAAAATAGATGATCTGTGGAAAAGGCGACAGTAAATATATCAGGGGGAAAGAAAACCAAGTCAGCTAAATTCTACGCTCTGAGGATAAGAGAGAGCAGAAGTCAGGCCCACACTGGCTCAGTATATGGAACATGACACTGAGTACATGGGACATGATGCATAAATTCAATTAAACTTTCTGCGGAGCTCTCTATCTGGCCAGCATGTTCCCCTTTAAAATGTTCTGAGTATGCCACACGTCACAGAAAACCAAAGTGCCTTATGCCTATAAAACTCAAAGAGACTGTATTTTTTTTCTTTTAAAAAAATTGGGGGCACATTGTGGCCCAGATTTATGTAGCTGTGCAGGGTGTAAGGAAGAGTCAGGTCTCGCATTCCCTCTCTTCAGCCTCAGTGGATCACCCAAATCAGAAAAACAGGCTCCAGGGGGACACTAATCCCCTCTCTTCCCATGAGCCAGGTGGTGTGTAAATTGGGATGGAAACTTGGAGCATGAATTTAGAGGGGAGCCCTTTGAGCTGCAAGGCAGAATTCTAGGTCAATCGGCCTGAAGGCAAAGGGCCATTTCATGCCTTTTGCTTCCTCCAGGCCTCCAACATGGGAAGAAGAGTGGAGTAAAGAATACTGGCGGTAATCCTGTTGTGGCTAAGGGCAGTGGAGGGTCGACTGCAGAGAGGTTAAGTAACTGCCAGAGGGAAATTCAGGTCTGGTCATTTTGATACAGGAATGCAAATAGGAGACTTGGAACTAATCTGGGCTCAGAGATTAATTTAGCAACCTATTCAACTCCCACTGAAATGAATGGAAGTATTTCCACTGACTTCAACAAAAACTGGATTGGGCCCTTGCTCTGTAGTCTTAGTCGAGTCACTCAACTTCTCTCTCAGCCTATATTTTGCTCTTTGTAAACTGGAGATAGTGTTTTCTGTAAGTGGCAAAAATGCGAAACGATAGGATTTATTATGTCCACAGTCACGTTTAGGCAGGTAGGTAAGCACCAGTTAATTTAATGAAGTCTTGTTGTTTAGGGGCATGTTTCTCTGCTGAAGAAGTATAATCAAAAACAATAGCAATGCATAATTACTTATAGGGCATCTCATGCCTAATGACATCCAGGTGCCTAACAAAATGTAACCGAATATGTCTTAATCAAAATCAGAAATAATGATTATATACAGAGCAGGTGCAAAAATAAAGAAAGCAAAACAAAATCCCACAGCTATCACCCAAACATACACTAAATAAAACAACATCCGTCCTAGACTATAAAAAGAAAATGAAAACAAAAACATCTTAAATCACCCCAGAAAGGATGTGATGGGTGATTTAAACAGTACTTGCCAAATCCTACAGTTCTTACTTGTTTTTAACAGCAAAACTTCCACCAATCTCAATGCAAGTTTTGCCTGAGTAAAAAGTGCATGATTAGGAACTGTATCGGGGAAGCATAGATACAGAGTGAAATCCTGGCTCTACTGAAGTCAATGGAAGTTTGCCATGGACGTTAATGGGACCAGGATTTAGATAAAGTATTTAAAGAATACTGAGGGTTCTTAAATTAAGGCACTGATACACATAAGAAAAAATATTGGTACATGATTGAGAAAAGATAACTGCAGACTGAGACATAAATAACAAGGGTAACCTGAGTATTTTAACCAAAATTGAAAACCATGGGCAAGACAATGAAATCCATCTCCTCCTGCCAAAAAGATAAGATCTATACACTGCCAAAAACTAAGGTCAGTGGGAAATGAATAGGCTACACTTCAACAAGAGCAGATGCCACAAGAGAAAAAAGTTTTGGGACCCCCTCTTCCCAACAAGCCATAAAGAAAAGGACAGTGATCACAACCCCCTAGACCTATTAATGATTCCTTAAGAGGGTTGCAACCCCCAAAGATACTGTAGTGGCACTGTCTGTAGTATGGTGAAGCAAATAAGACTCCAAATACTTCAACAAGAAGTATCAATCTCTATATTAAAAGCTTGTTTGTTACGCTGAATGTTATTTTCATAGTAGACAGAGTACTGCATGCTATTTATGCCCCCTCTTGCCCCTGACTCACCTCCTCCATGGAAGTGCAGAGTGAGTGGCATAGAGTTGACTACCCTGGCTTTGTGCCCCTGGGGAATTTTCTTACAAAAGGAAAATCCCAACATGCCCTTTTAAGATGGCTTTAAAACAACTTTGTTCTGCTGGAGCAACACAAAGAGGAAATACCCAGTGTAGGGATCAGATGCAAGAATGCAATCAAATAAATATTGACAGAAACTTTGTTTTTCTATACTTTTCCAGCCCTATTATCCTGTTCTCCTTTCTTGCAGGGCAAGAATAGGCTGATTACGTCTAAAAATTGTAACGGCAATGATAGTGAACATTAGATGCCTAGTTATGGTTTCAGTAGGGATTTGTGACCAGCATATACAACATCATCACACACTTTGGGGGCACACTGTATCTATAAACACAGAGAGGAAAAACCTAATAAATTTGGGATCAGAGGGAGCATTGCAAAAGTAAGAAATGTCCTTTCCTCAACTCTATAATTCACTTTTGTGGGGATCAGACTCCGTGACTTGGAATGGGTGAAGCACAGAGGTGGGGCTGGGGGGTTTGTATTATGCCATATCTGTCTACTGTGGGATTCTTACACCTTCCTCTGAAACATCTTGTTCCAGCTGTTCTGGCTGCTGTTAGAGACAGGATCTTGAACTAGATGGATCACTGGTCTGATCCATCTGGAAATTCCTGTGTTCCTATGAGACCAGGTGGTAGGACTTGGCTCCCCTCAGCAATGCCGTCTGCCCACCAACCTTCTGAAGATATCCCAAGTAAGCTAATACTGTCATAGTCTGAAGCCCTTTAACAGGGGACTTTCAGGGTCTAAAGTCAAGGTGGAAGCCTCTTGGAGCAGGATTTCTATGCATCCCAAGGACCAGAGAAGATTGGGGCAAACAAGGAGGCAGTGTGGAGGCAAAGCACATCCATGCAAAGTACCCTACTAACAGAGATCTCAGAGACATGGTTTAGGGGCCCCAAAGCTCTGTGACTTTCACTGCAATAACTGGGAACTGCTTTCCAAAGGAAAAATATGGAAGAAATTAATTGAGTGTAAACTCAGAGTTTCTTGTCCCCTACAAATTACAGGCCAATACCCACTTAAGTCAACAAATAATCTCCCACTGACATCAGTAACACATGTAGAAGGATAGTAGGTCCTTCAATCTTTCAGTTACCTTACAAGCTCCACGTCACTAAATGAATGAAACATGAAAATAACATTACGGAAACATAAAAACTACAATGTTTTGGGTGTTTTTATATGACCTGAGAAGCTGACCGAGTTGCTCAAAATGGAGATTTGATGCTATATAAATAAATACATTGATTAATGCACTCCCAGCCTTATGCCAGGTGGGATGAATTGTGCCTTGCTGCCTTAAAGGAGCAGCCTGTGTTTGTTCTCTCTGTTTTAGGTCCTTGTGTGTTCTTAATCCTAAGAAATAAAGTAGGGTTACATTAAAAACTTTTGGCAAGAGAATTTATGTTTTTATTTTATTTCTGTGTATGTATGCCATGAAACATAACAAAGAAAAACTAATGACAAAGATAGGAGTATAAAAAAATGGAGAGAGAGAGAGAGAGAGTAAAGATAAAATAGCTGCTTCTGGCAATATGGAGAGTTTGTAATTTAATAATAAAGAGGAAGATTTTGAAACATATACTCAGAGATCTGAGTACTATTTTTATGCAAATACTATAGAATATACTGATAAACACAGCCTTGTTTTCCTAATGTTGGTGGATAAAACCACATTTATTGTGCTTTAAAATTTGTTTTTCACAAGACCCTGGTGAGCTGGAATATAAGGACAATAACAGAGTTTCTAAGGAGGCATGCATCTACTACCAATTTTTAATAGAACAATATAACTTTCATCTAAGAAACCAAATAGAAGGGAAAAGTATGTCTGCATTTTTCACAAACCTAAAAAAAACTGTCTCCTAGTGGTTTTGGTAATTTTCTGGAAGAGGCTCTCTGAGGTCAACTTGTTTTTTGAGCAGAACACCCTGAATTAAGATAGAGGCTGTTTAATGTTGCGTATAATAATGGACCACTAAAGTGAAGACTGCTTTGTTGTTTGAACTGGCAAAGAAAAATGTGCCAAAATCTGAAAAGACACTAGCTCCATTGTGCAAGGCCTACGAAGAAGGGAATCAGCAGGGGGTGAAGACGACGACTCAGATTGGCACCTGTCACAGGATCAAAAT
Source organism: Mesoclemmys tuberculata (assembly GCA_007922155.1). Lineage (NCBI taxonomy): Eukaryota > Metazoa > Chordata > Testudines > Chelidae > Mesoclemmys > Mesoclemmys tuberculata. The sequence goes on along the minus strand of ML675604.1, from coordinate 25,367,375 downwards.
GGAGGGAGCCACTTTCCGCTGTCTAAGGACATCACACTATCAAGGAACAATGTATCTTTAATAAGCTGCAATGCAAGAAATGCAGTAAGAGGAGAGACACCACTCAGGCTTGCCGCAGTGCACCACAGCACACCAAAGGATATGCCAAAAGGAAGCCATTAGTGCCTACAGGTCGGATCCACCAAACTAGTTATGTGACTGTGCGGGAGTCAAGCTGAGAAGCACATTATCCCCTGGGTGAAAGGATGAGATTTCACAGAACTGTCTCTGCTGGAAATTGAACATATTATATTAATGTAAAGATAAAGATGTAATACTGGAAGTGGAGATAGATATAGGAGCAATAATGTCTGTGATTTCAGAGGGGTGGTTACAAAAAACCATTTCCTTAGATAAGATTAAGAAAAACTAATGTGCTTTTAGAGAATTACCACAAGTAGCAGATCGGAGTATTCAGCAGTCTTCTGGTCATTGTATCTTATAAAGGTATCTGGCCACCATTGGCCTTAATTGTAAATGAAGTAAAAGGTCCCTGTAATGGTGGGACACTGGCTATACAAACTTAAATTGAACTGAGGTGGAGCACAGAACATATCAGACTGAATGGGGAACTGAAAAGAAAATATAAAGCTGTGCCATATGCTTTGCAAGGGCCTGTGGAAACACAAACAGTGAAAAATTGACCATGAAAACCATCCAAGTTTTTCTGTCAAGGGCATACTGTTGAAATTAGAGGGGACGGATAAAGTGGAGAGAAAAGATGTGGCAAAGCAGATATTGGGATCGTGACATATTTGGCAGAGGTAAAAGGAGAGAGAATGAAAAGACACTGATTAACTGTTACCAAATAAAAACCTCAATAAAGTTACAGAACACTGCCCCTGAAAATTAAAAAAAAAAAAATTAATGAGTTTTGCTAGCCAGAAGGTGGTTGAGCAGGTGGTAACAGAAAAGGGTGGGGGAGAGAGAGAGAGAATGCTCTCCCTGAGGGTGATGCAAACAGGATAAATAAGGAACAGGACAAAAGTGAGGTGTTACTTTCTCTTTCTGGCAGGTACCACCAACTACAACAAAATTACAGGCCTACCTTAAGGTGAAATTTATGATTTTGCTTTTATTATTGTGTTTATTAATCAAGGAATTTACAGGGGAATGGTATGTTGTTTTGAGGCCTGCACTGGAGTTGCTAGCTATCACTTTATGGGCATTGAAGAAGTTTCCAGGTCCTGCTTGCAGGCAAGTAAGCTCTGTAACAAAGTGTGCAAGCAGAGTCATTCTGGAAACAGACAGCTTAAAGCAAGTGGGGTGAGCTGTGCCTTGTTGCCTTAGTGCAGCAGCATGTTTTCTCCCTCTCTGTTTTGGGTTCTTGAATGTTCTGAATTCTAAGAAATAAAGTAGTTTTACACTGTAGCCTTCCTGCAACAGTACTTATGTTTCATCTAATTTCTCATGCCATAAACTCAGCAACTAAGCATGTAATGTATTTGTTTGAATTTACAGCTTTTATAGTGACCTAATGAGAATACTAATTTTAGTCTTTCTTTGGAGCTAATGCTGGATACCAGCTGACATTCTGCTGAGAACAGTATTTGGTCTTTCATTTTCATTATATATAGTGCATGTCTGTTCTTTTTCTGTGTCATGATATCCCAGAAGGCATTTTTATGCAACTTTGCTAGCTAATGCTGTCTTGTTGAACATTTAAAAGCGCATGGCCTAATCTCACACTGGTGTAATTCCATGTATTTAATTAAAATGGCTCCTGATCTACATTGTTGTGAGTGAAGAAGCAGGTCCACAGATATCTTATGAATAAATAGTTCTAGCAAGCGTATAGTAGGGGTCTGATTCTGATCTCAAGTTACAATGGTGCACATCAGCAGTAACTCCACTGACATCTATAGAGTTATCTGGTATAAAGCCAACATAAGTGAGAGGAGAATTAGTCCAGATTTATTTGGAATCTCCCTTTTTAACAGCCATTTTTTCTTTTGATATTACCTATCACACTTTTATTCTATTTGAACAATAAGAAAAACGGAGGTGTCCCCAGACGGATATCCATTAGCTGAATGTCCTAATTGGTGAACAAAATCCCAGCAGTTTACTCATATCAGACATCTTGAACCCAGTGCACTTAGCTGACTGTCTTGTTTTAAATGAAAAAATACCAAGGTTTGGAAAAAAAAGAGGTAAACGTAAATCTTTTAAAACATGGAGCGAAATGCTGGCCTCAATGAAGTCAATGGCAAAATTCCCACTGACATCAATCCCCAGGCCAGGATTTCACCCCGGCTCATTAAGATTGCAGTTCCTTTCCTATCTGTAGGAGAATTATGAGCCTGTATGTGACCATTGTGTGAGTACGGAAGGGCGAGAGAGAGGGTGCAGGGACCCCTCACACAGTCAGACATAGTCCCCATCTTGGAACTCACCCATTGGCAAGGACTGCTCAAGGGTACCAGTAACTGCAGTACCAGGCTGCCCAAAGTGGAAGGAGAGTTAAAATGGCCAGTTCCTCCACACCAGCTTATGGGACTGACTCTGCATGGATTGCACCCACTGGAACTTTTACAGTCGACATCAATGGAAGCAAGAGCAGAGGGTCCACAGAGAGAGCATTATTTATTATAGGCAATGGAGGTAGCGACACCGTTAGTTAAGATTGCTTCATACTACCTATTTGTAAGACTCTGTTTTCAGTAGTCTATAACTTTGCTGAATTTAAACCGTTTGGATTGAAATTTTTCATGCCAGACGTCTGCTTCAGGCTAGCACATAGATAAAAGTTTCAGCTAAGACAGTTCAATTTCTTTCAATGTAAGAAGTTAGGGGGGGAAATGTAAGAAGTTAGGGGGGAAAATATGTTGGCTTGCACATAATAAAAATTCTTGCAACTGTTTCTTTAAGAAATTCTAGCACCTCCTTGCATTGGACCATAATGTCAGGAAAGAGCCAGTTACGGTCCCTTTAAATATCAACCCAAATTCTGCAAAGTTATAAGCCTCTGAAAAAATCTCAGTTTGCACATGCTCAGTAGAGATTTATTAGAGTTTGGCAGCTAAATTCTCCAAAGATTCTGTAGACACTGAACATGCTCCATCTTCTCATTGTTCATATGCGGTAACAAGACTGCACTTGTGTCATCTCCACAAAACTGGAGGACAGGGGAAGGAGCAAAAGGGGGCAGAAGATGGTGAAGGCATGAACACGGGGAAGGGAAACAGGAGCAGATGCGGGAAGACAGAAACAAAGAGGGAGCAGGGGCAGGAGCTAGGGGGAAAGAATGAGAGCCATGGTGAGGCTAGGGCATGAGTTAAGCAGGAAGGGATAGCAGCAGGCGAAGAGACAGAAGCCAGACTGGGGAGGCAAGAATGGAAGAAAAAGGGGACAGGGAGAGACTGGGGTTGAAATGTCTGTAACTATATTAAAAAACACTCCTCTCCAGAACTTGAAATTGAACCTATTATTTCTAAACTTAAGTATTCCTTTGGTCTTTAGCAAATACCTGTAAAACCCAATGGCAAAGTATGTGTCTCTATTCTCCTCTAGTGGCAGGCGACTCCACTATTAGTTCAAGTGGCAGAGCACTGTACCGTGGGTCTAAAGATCCCAATCATGCTGATGAACCATCTGGTTCCACAAGATGACATTTTTATGTTTTCAAAGTTTAAGTTTTAAAAGATTGGGAAATTACATTAAATATATTAAAAGAACATTCAGGTTGCAAAGTCAACCACACAAACATTAGAAATGCCAGAATCAAGGTAGTCTGGGTGTATTAGTTAGTTGGGTAGTTTTGTATAGTTTAATTATGTGGTCACATACTATTTTTTTCACAGGACTTTGAACCCTTCATTCTGGAAGTTCCTAATGTTTGAGTGCTTAACTTTGCAATCCTCATGTTCTTTTATCATAGGTTTTTTGGATGCAATAAAACATTATTAGGCTAAGTGTCTTACCAATAGCAGCTGATAGGTACTTGTAGCCTTATACAAGATTTTAATGCAGCTCTGGCAAAAGACTGTACCAATGAATAAATTATAGCAATGGCTCTTTTATTTATCATCATCTTTATAATAAATGGCAAAGCCTAACCATTTATATCATTTTTATGCAGGAATTGTGAAATGATAAATTAGTTCTTTATAAACGAGCACTGCAGAAGTATGTGATGACACCAGTAAGCAGAATGACAAAATGGTTTTACTCCACTTCCTGTGTTAGAGATATCATCTGCATAACCACAGTTGTAAACCAAGCATTGCAACCATGGCATTTCCTAATAGCAGCAGACAGTGAATTAGATTTGCAAAAAGTATTAGCATTTTTGGAGCATAGCATCAATTGTCCTACTATTTCCATTTTCTGTAATACTAAAGTTTCTTTAACATTTCTGAAAACAGATGAGGCAAACTGCTGTAATAACAGAGACAAATCAAACTACATGCTACTTTTCAAATTAATATTCGCATGTTGCATTTTAATTTTCTGATTATTAGAATTGTCAAATACTGTGACATTTTTCTGCAAGTATTTGCTAAGATAAAATACTGAATTAGCTCTGCACTCCTGTAGCTTATCAGTAAGATTGTATGAAAATGGTGACAGGGTTGTGGGGTATTTTTCAGAAAAAGTCATGGTCCTAGTCACCAGAGCAAGTCTACTGCTGAGCAGACTTTTATATGGTTTGTTATAAAATTAGCTTTCTACATGTCTAGTGAAGAGGATTATGATACAAATTGTTGAGGACTGGAAAATGACAACTTCCTGGAGTTCTTCGTCCCTTGAACATCGTTGATAGGAATGCTGTGGGCATGGCTTGACCCGGATTGCATATGCCAGATAATATAAAGGCTGCAAACAACTTCGACTGTATATTAAATGTTCATTTGACTTACCATTTTTATGCCAACTTAATATGATTCTTAATGCTTTTATGCCATGACTTTTCCTGTTTTAAAATTAAAATGCTAACTTTTCCTATTTTTTTGTCAGGACAAATAATGAATTTTAATTATAATTTGTGTTATTAGTACAGTTGCCCTGCAGCCCTTTGCTGACCAGAATCCAACTACTCATAACAGAACAGAGAGATATTCACAGCACTTTATTAATGCTGAACCAAATTCATCCATCTTTACACTACTTCTTACACAAGTTCCATTGACTTCAGTTGGACTACTTACATGAATAAAAATCTAGTCTAGGAGAACCTGGCTCTTTGTTATTAGCAGTGATATTTTACTACTGGAGATCAATCAGGTATTATGTCTCACAAGTTTATACAGCATCCACTTTCTCATCAATTTAATCACCATTCCAGTGTTAATGATAGTTACTGTATTCAAATGCAGCAGGGCTTTCCTGTAATTCTTTCTTTTGCTATTATTGTCACTATCCTGGGAAAGCAGTATTTCTTAATCTCTCAAAGGGCAGAAAATCAAACATTGTCTAGTAAACAAACATGCCCATACTTGTCTTTCTGGAAGTACTGCAACAGCACACACAGCTCAGATATTTCATTCAGCTGCCATAGATGTTGTAACTCACAGCTTTGCAACCGATCTATCTTACAACACTCTGAGCCCCAACTGCGTTTAGATTCTTGGCATGCTGCTTAACTTCTGCACATATATTTTTATTCTAGAAAGATGGAAAAACAGAGCTAGAAATGACTACCTGTCATAACCGTGTGTGTTAGTTTCCACCTTGAAAACGAAGCTACATGCAATAGTTGATGCTTCCTAGTTGCTATAGAGATGAAAGATTTTCTTTCTAAAAGAAATTAAAAGATGCAAAGGGCCTGATCGGAAGTCCAAAGGCTCCCACTACCTTCCGTGGGCTTTTAATTGAGCTCTAAAGTGGACTGAAACAAACCTATAGTTCATTGCAAGTATTCCATTTCACTACTGATATACTGAACTAGCCCAAATCTACATCCACAGTTTTTACACTACCCAGCAGAGTATTCATGAATTATCCTGAAAGCAAATGTATACCAGTCATCATGAAATTGACACAGGAACAGAAAGGAGTAATAAGACCTTCATGTCTGGAAGAGTCTGAGGACATATATTTAATTAGTTCACAAGCATTCGTGCACATGTACTTTTGTGGTCAGTAAATATTTTCATATTTTAGACTTTTTTAAAAACCTTTTTTTTTATTACATTTCTCATTTTACAATTACCGGTATAGCTTTTTTCCAAGAAGATAACCAAAAAATGAACGCTACACTCCAAATGCAGACTAACCTATGTTTTTTGTAAAGTCATAGCAAAATGTGCTTAGATTTTATATCACACAGTTGATATAGTACATAAAGATGCTTTTAACATATCTAATTAAACTATGCTTAGCTTGACCCAAAATGTGAATATGTTTCTGTTCATTTTCATCTGCTGTCCCTTTTGTTTTGTATCATCAGAAAGGGTAAACAGGAGCACATGATTTAGTTATTTCATTTAACATGATTTATACCTTCACATATCTATGTACAGCTGCTAAATTATACTTTTCCAAATATATCCTTAAACCACCCATAAATATAATCTCCAATAATGTTCTTATTATAGGCCCTGATCCAGCAAAGCACTTAGGCACATGCTTAACTTTAAGCATGTGACTAATCTCACTGAAGTCATTTTTGAACTGGCATGTTTATTATTCTTATTTAATATAAATAAATTAACAGTTTGGGAGAAATGGGCCCATCCTAAATAACTGAGCCAACAGACAAGTGGCATAGAAGGTGTTAAGTCCTGGCAACTCCACTAATCTGAGGTATAATCAGTCTTAAGGGTTTTGAAGTTATTGTAGTGCTTAATGGAGTTAGTGGATCATTGGTTAGTAGTGCCAGCTAGCTGGTTAATAAGGCAATGGTTATGCATAAGACAAGAGTTGCACACTTCTGATTATGGGAACTTAATTCTATCGGAAGAGGAGCAAAATAAGTCAGCCCTTCTTAGATGATTCCAGTCTTCTTTTTCATGACAAATGTTTCTGATTTAACCTCCTTCTTCCCCAGCTGCCTAGTGGTCTGATTTCTTTAATTTTGATCTACTAGAAGCACCTATTCCAAAATCTAGGTGCTTGGAGGTAAATTATTTATAACATTTATTAGACAAAATCCACACACAATTCTAGCAGCTCTGTAACCACCAGACTCCCAACCCACCATATAAACACCTCCTATTCTCAATCACCCACCCTCCCTTATCAGAAACATCCCAAGGGCTAGAAGGAGCCTGAAGTACAGTTCTGAGCTGAGGGTTCCATGGCTGCCCTGCCCCACAGGGAACTCAGAGGAGGGAATGTGTTTTCCTTCCCTGATGTCCCTAGTGCACTGGAGCTGTGCAGGCTGGACCATCCTTTAAGATGGTGCAGTTGCTAGTGCACCCTCTCCATACCTCCCCATGCAGCCACCTACCCACAGAGCAGGAGTGGATAAGGAGCCATCACCCCTCCTCTTGTTCATGCTTTCTGGGGTGATGTGTGTTCTCCAGAGCTCAAGGAGGGAGCAGTCTCAACGCTCCCTGGGGTACAGAACTGCAGTTGTTCCTGTCCTTCACTCTGGACATACAGCGGTGGGAAGGACCCTCCTTGAGCCCTTCCCACCCCACATACAGCCCTGTGTCAGGGCTAGTGACAAGCTCAGGATTGCCAACCCAACATGCTCAAAAAATGTGTCAGGCCCTTCAAAAGTCATGAGGTTAACTTTAAAATCATGGCATTTTTAGAAGAATTACTGTGGAGTCTTTTTATTTGTCTTCTGGTGTCAAAGCCTTTAGGGAGTCATGTTTTCAGGCTGATCGGTTCCACCTTATAAAGTTAGTTGTTTACTTGTTTTTTAAAACGAAAGCTGGGCTTTTCATGTAATCACATGAATCAAGAAGCTGGGGCTTTTCAGTAAACTACCAACTATGGGGGTGTTTGACAACATTGCGGGACCTGAAAAAATAAATGGGCCTCACAGCACATGTCGCAGGTCAAAAAGTCCAGATGTTGTAGTAGAACCAAGCAAGGAAGAATGTTCCGCAGATGAAGACCTTTATCGGAAATTGCCTCATTGTGTTTCTTGTTCTAACACTTAATGCTCTGCACTGTCCTGGAAGTAACTCTCACTGTGAGCAAGCATGGCACTGTGTGACTGCCTAGAATCTCCACATACCACAGAAAGAAAGTGACATAACCAGCTACTGTAGTTCTCAACTGAAGGCAGCATAATCTTTAGCATCTTCATAGTTCCTCATTGTTTTATGAAAAGTCTGTCATTTGACTTCTTTAAGTTATACATTACAAACAACTCTTTGTCTGAAACTTCCTCTACATAGCCCTGATGAGTGCTATACAGACACACAGATCCATACTCGTGGAAGGTTGTGGAAGCTCCTTTTCTGGAGGTTTTCAAAGGAGAATGGAGTCTTGTACAGTTTAGACACAACAAACCCTACATCATGGCAGGGGCTTACACTAGATGACCCTTGTGGTCCTTCTAACCATATGATTCTGTCTTCCTCTTTGAAAGTTTGACGTGTGCAAATAAAATAAGGTGCATTCATTATGGTAAATAAGATTCATGGAAAAGGATACGTGTGTCAAGAACAGAATCACAACTATTGTTCCTTCAGGCAGCATTTATTTTAATCCAACTGAAATAAGTGTTAAATAAATGTTGTGTTATTGATCCCACTATCTTCAAGTTATTTTTAAGTGACAAAGTGAATTGCCAAGATTAAGTACTACTAAATCAGGCAGGAAGTTCTGCAGAGGTAGCATGAATCACTGCAGAACATTTTCAACCCACATCGTGCATGCACATGCACGTGTGCACAGACACACACAGAACTCCACATAAGGCACCAAGAGGTATCTGATTGTGGTTTATTAGTCTGGCAATACAGTTTTTGCTAAACAGCAGAGACTGTGAATGCAAAGCTTGATTCACATCTTTCCATTGGAAAGGGTTCCCAGACAAAAGAAGCAACATCTAACATGCTTCAAAAACGGTCTATTCCTTGTTACTCTCTGTCAAGCTCATGCTTCATCTCTGCTGTGTCTTTATATGTCTTACCATGACAACAATGGGCAAATCCTGAAACCCGTACTTGGATTTTTCTGCATTTTTACTCAGGCTTTAGTCAAGCAAACTCCTCTTGACTTCTCCAAAAAAAAAAAAAAAAAAAGGAATAAATGGGTAAAAACCTTGGGATTTGGCCTTATGCACAGTTCAGAAAGAACAAAGAATACCTAACCTGCAGGATCTAGCAGAGATGTAGGTTTTTTTATGCCAGAGTAAATATAATGAACTGAAAATGTACCTTTTCTAAGGACTTCATGCATTATAAAAAAGGATTTTCTTACCACAAGGAAACATATTGTTTTGTTTAGAATTCATAGTGAAACTATTTTATTTTTAGAAACTGAAAACCAATCTATTCTTAACCTATGATGACATTTACTAGGTTAAGAGAGTACTTTTGGCTTAATAAGGTTCAGACAGAAAAGGCCTTCTTCAAATTATTAGGCATTTAAAGAGATTCATAATAGGAAATCCTGTAAAATAGAGCTCAAGGCTTAAGAGAGCTTTGATTTGCAGTCATCATGGGATCAGCAGAGGATGGTGGAACATTTTTGTTCTTTACCAAAAAACGCCTCTTAGTAATGTGATGGAGCTGCTTAACAGGGGACTACAACTCCCGATAGTGGGGCCCCACTGCCCCTCCCTTTCCCCTGACCAGGTAAAGGAAAGGTTCTGAACCAGGGGCACTGGGCTCTGTTTGGAGAAGTGGCTCTTGCCTTTCATGGGCTGCCAATGCCAGACAGAAACTGGAGGCAGAACATCTCCAGAGACCACTTACTGAGCCGTGTGTGGAACCACCTGTGACTGCCAAACTTTACATCTGGGTGCAGTTGTGTGGGACTTATGTGGGAGCAGCTGGGCAGGCAACCAGTGAGGAGGGGCCCCATTTAGAAACCCTAACTGAGACTGGCTTAGAAACCTGCAAGCTCCTATTTGCTGGAATAGAGCCTGGACTGAAGAGCATATCCCAGGCACTAGATCTGAAGAGCCTTGACTCTCCATTTGACTGGCCCAGAGGCCCAAACCAGAACCACTACTGCTCACTGTAATGCTGTATGACCGAATATGACCATTTATACCATTGATATTGCCACCACTATACAACTGCAACAAATCTTGTCCAAAGTATGTCATGTAAGGTTTCAATGGAAAAGTTATAATTTGCTAAGTAAGATTACCCTATTTATATGCATTTATCATTTTTGTAGCTGAAGTTATTAATATTGGCCAGGGACTTGTATGATACACATGTGTTGCATTCCTAGGTAATGTCCACTAGGTAAGATTTACATCAGGGCCAAATGGCTATGAGTTGATGGCCATTAAGGATACTTCACTCAACAATGGGCCAGCGAAGAAACTCATACTGCCCAGGAAGTCTTCCTGTGGATGCCTCAGCAAGAACATGGGCAAAGGCTGCCCCTGTGGGTCACCAAAGCATGTGAGGACTCTTGTGACCTGGACTCCATTGTGGGTCAGAAATTTACCATGCACAGGAGCTGTAAGCTTTGTTTGAGCCAGTATGTTTCCAGGCACATGGCAAAGGATATTGAATTCCCCCCTCCCCCAGAGATATTTCCATTTTGACTCTTTCCTGCCCTGGAAAGGACTGTGAATTTAAACAAAAAGGAGCATTATGAACTCTGGACTGAAGACCTTCCAATCTTTTGAAAGTTACCAGAAAGACTTTACAAGCCAGCAGTCTATTCCATCAGTGCTACAAACCTGATATACAGACTGCAATTTCTTGTACGTATATGATCTATTAACCATTATTAACTCTCTTCTTCTTCATTTTATTATTAAACCTTTAGTTAGTCACTAAAGGATTGGCATCAGAGTGAATATTGGGGAAGATCTGGCTTATATATTGACCTGGCTGTGTGGCTGATCTCTTGGGATTAGAAGAACCCTGTGTTTGAAACTGATTTTCAGTAACCACTTATCATAGAGTCCAGTGTCTGGGTGTTGAGACAAAGGCTGGAATGCCTAAGAGACTGCATCTTTGACTTCTCATTAACTAGTGTAATGAGACGTTTACTTTTGTTACTGGCTTGGTATACTCTTATAATAGAGTATCCACCAGTCTGGGGGTGAGTCTGCCCTATTTCTCAGCCGTTTGTCCTGAATCTGGTTTTCTAAGCTGCGTGACCCACTGAGGCATAGTGACACTCACACCGAACTTGCGCCTGGCTATCTGCAACCTTTGCCCTTTTCAGCCAGTCCTAGTAAAATACTCTGCCCCTTGGCCATGTTTCTGAGTGGTTTTGGGGACCCACCAGGGCTAGCACTGAAAAGGCCTAGCTGCTGAAGCACCAGCATTGCTTGCCTCCAGTCGAGGTACACCTGGCACTAGGATGGCCACTCACACCTTCCTGGAATACCAGACATTCCAGCACTTCTGGTGTGGGCCTGCCCCGTCTGTGTGACCTCGGCCCTGCCAGCATGACCTCATCCACCACATGGGGGACACCACTTTCAAGAGGGCACCACCCTGTGCCACTGACCTGACTTCACATGCAGCGTGTACAGCCATTCAATTTCAATCAGTGTCCCCTTCTTCTTGCATTATGCAAAAGAGTAAACAGAAATGCCTGACCCACTTTCTCTGTATCACTCATTTCCTATACTTTGTCACTTCTTCCCTTATTCATCAACTCTCGACAGTAATCACCAATCTTTGCAGTTTCTTGTCATATGGTAGTTTTTTCATGCTTTTAATCATTCTTCTCCCCCATCCTGAACCGCCTCCATTTCTGCTGCATCCTATTTGACACAGGACAATTAGAACTGAACAGTTTTCTAGAGGAGAGGCTTCTACTGGTTTATAGAATGGCATTATACATTTTTGGTATTATTCTCCACCTCATCATTCCGTATGTATTCTAACGCGCTCTTTCCTTTCTTGATCACTGCTGCTCACTGAGCAGAGGTCTTCACTGAGCTGCCCCTGAGGATGATACAATGATCTACTAGGTGTTACATTTTAGCAGGATTGTACTGTATCCAGAGATTTTGGATGGGTGTATTTCTAAATTTAAGCAAATAGATAAATGCTTTATAGCAAATAACATTATCTAAATATTTAAAAACAAATCAGAAAACACAAAAGACGGCTTTTCTAAGGCTTCTAAATGTAAGAGCTTGGAGGGAACCAATGTTTTGTCACATCTCATCAAGATCAAAGCCTGTCAACCTTCCTTATGAATCAATTTAATAATGCACAAGAACGGTTTCTTTGGGTATGTTCAAGGCTGAGTATTTTAACGACAAGGTAGAAGAATTGCTTGCACATTAACAAGGAGCTTCGTTTTTTGGTATTAGAGAAACCCACAAATCCCACTAAGTTAGCTGGAGCTGCAGGTGCATTGCACCTTAGAAAAATAGCATACTTGTGCAATGTGCTTAAATATGGAGTTAGCTTTAGGTTCCCATGTTTGGAAATGTTGAGATTAAACAAAAAAATTGACTGAGTAGACCTATTGCAGCGAGGCTGAAAAATCTTAAGGCTTCTCCAAGGCCTCAGAAGGCTAATTGATAGAGCCTCAACCTCCACTGTGTGTGGCACTGCCAATAATTGCTTGGTTGTCCCCCCAGTAAGTAATAGTTTAGGCAAGAAAAATACTACCTGACAGTATCCCTTGTACTTCTGGATCTCACCCTGTAGTTTGCGCTCTGATTCACCCACATCCACTAGTTCTCTCTCTCTCACACACAGACCCCCTCACACACACTCACACATCAGAGAAAGACAGGATTAGTTTAGGAACCTTTTCAACTTTCGGTATACCTGAGAGCCAGAATACTACCAGGGACAAAGTTCATAATGCCATCCTCAGCTCCCTTTTCTGCAGAAAGAATGGAGCAGCCGCTCATTAGAGAAGCTGGTAACTGCAAAATGGTTCTGCCAAAGCAGCAGTTTTCCATGATACCCACCAGTAGTTGCTTCAGTGATACTGAGTTTCAAGTACAATGATGAGACTGTTGCTTTTATGCCTGAAGGTGTCGGGTTTGCTTGAGGGAGTCTCATGTCATTTGAGTGGAGGCTCCTTGAAGCCACACAGCGTACACGCTTGAAACACCTCCTCTGATTAAGACCATGGCTAGATGTGGATGACTTAATGCTGCCATCCAAGGTTTCTCTTTTTATGGTACCTTGGTTAATTCTTTGTCTTTTTTTTTTTTTGTCCAACATAGATTGGGTTACCAGAAAGCAAGTGTGAAAAATCAGGACAGGGAGTGGGGGTTAATAGGCACCTGTTTTAAAAAAAGCCCCAAATGTCAAGACTGTCCCTATAAAATTGGGACATCTGACCACCCTAAACACAGATACTTTTCTAACTCAGTGCCCGAAGTCCCACTGATTTGAGATCTCTTATCCTTTCACAGGATTTGTCTGGGAAAGCTTTTTAATCTGGATACTGTGTTAGAAGAATCTGAGTTGTGCTGAAAGAGGACATTGAGAAACTTCTCTAAAGCACCTGTATACATTAAGAGAAAACTTGGATAACAACCTCTCTCTAAAAGCCTGAAAAATGCTACTTTTGCTTCAAAGTCTAATGGCAAGAATTTCACATTTATAAATGAAAGTAGATTAGGATAATTAAGGATGAGGATAATTTAACAATCCTGTGTCTGCTGTCCATTTCCTTGCTTTCCTAAAAGAAATAACCCATTTTTCAAGTTCCAATATGCTATCCACTCATTATCTTGACAATATTTTAGTATACTATTAAATTTGGAGGAAGAAGAAGAATTATTTGAGGAACAAGTACTAAAGAACTGTATATTGGAAAATTGTTACCAAGGATGAGTGGCCCATGGCTGATAGAGTCTAACCAGGGACTCACTGGAGACGTTACATAAGCTATATTACCTTTATCTGATGTTTTATGTTATGCTCTTGTTTGAATCTAAAGGGTTTTTAAAATGTAAATATGCAGGAAAACTTAAATTCACGAGTAATGGAGCCTGAGGAATGTTTCACAACCATAATCGCTAAAGTGAGACTATGTCATTTTGTTACTGAGTCACTGCTTTAAAAATAAACTTTCTTTGGGTAACATCCAGGACCAGATTCTGTAGCATAGATCAATATTTGTGCTTAAATAACTAGTAGACTAAGCTGCAGACACTATGGGTGAAATCCTGATCCCACTAACTTCAACTGGGCCAAGATTTCACTCTATTTTCATAAATATCTATTTAATTGTCTTTTTCGCAATGTACATTTTCAGAAGATGCCTTCTTTCAGGGACTATGTGAAATTGAGGGTCATGACTTTTTAAGGTAATTAAATATTGTTGAGTCTTTTATTGTCTTGGGCAAATTCTAATCTGAGCAATTACTTTCTACCTGCCCAGATTTCCCCTTCAGATTTAATCAAATGATATGGTTTGTTGCAGTACTGTTCTGCTTTGTTAAAGGCAACTTGCAAAGGTAAAAAAAGTTTCCTTTTTCCTTATTGTGTATGAAAAAGGCCTGCTATATTTTACTCTTTGTTAAAAATTTCTCCCCTACTGATTTTTTTATATTACATATTCGTCTCTTTATCTATTCTGGAAGCCTTGAATGATCTAGTGAGACTAGAAGATGAATAGTTAAGAGGGGAATGATTGTTGATCAGGTGGCTTCCAATTCTTTGGTTTTTGTAAAAATCTTTTCAACTCCAATGCCAAATTAACACTTAAGAGAAAGGCTGTCTTTATTAAATATACCCCACCTCTTCAATTACAGGGTGAAAGCACAATCCCTGATTCCTTAATTGTAATCAGTGGTGAGCAAGTGGACTGCACAGGCTGCGTCATCTTTTAGAATGCAAATGGACTGCTCATGTCCTTCCCGCCCCCTTTAATTCTCAGAGATGAACTAAAGGAGTAGCCCCTAAATTCATCCAAGTGCAAGGACTGCAAATGTGACAGATCCTAGTGTACTGAGAGATGCCCCTTGTGGAGAGGCAACCATAGACAGGCCTGTAGCAATCTTGCCCAATGAGAGCAGAGACTGGTCCTACATATAATTTTCTTTAAACAAGCACGTGTGTGTTACCGGAAAAGCAGAACAACATTGGGACTCTGTCACTTTTTTGAAAAATCATTTCTACGATGCTGGGTACATGAGGTGTGCTGGTTTTCCCACCAGTTGGATGAAAAACAGATCCGATTTGCAGACAAAAAATAATGGAAATGTCTGAGTTTGAGCCTGTCTTTCTATTTGTCAATAAGTGCAGCCGTGGAAAATTGATTAGTCTGGGCCTGCCAGGTGAGGCAATCATTCTTATAAATAGCTGCTGAGTGAGCAGAAGCAACTGCAGAGAGCATGGGTAATTGTTTGTGGCAGTAGAATTCAGCCCATGAAAATCTACCACAGCAAACAAAGCATGCTACAGCACAGCACCAAAAATGTATGGGGGGGTGAGAGAGGCAAACCTAGGTCAAAACTTAGCAGGAAATATATACACTTCACAGCTAAAATTACATAGGCATAAATGCAGCCTAAGAGCCTCGGAAAAGTAGTATTTTCTTTCATACAAGTTCTAGCTTGTGTGTTTATATTTATGTAGAAAAAAGACCACCCTCACTCACAAAACAAAATCGGAAAATTTCTCTTGGTTATGTCAGAAGTCAGAATAGTTAGGTTTCTTTGGGAATGTTCTGACTAAACATTTTTTCACTGGAAAACTCTGATTCACCAAAACAGAAACTTTTCATGAATAAATGTTATGATGTCAGGTGTTCTGTTGAACGGAATATGTTTTTGGTTAAAAAATTTTGAGATTGTTGTACCAGAAAGTGCCAGGTATTTTTAGTCTAAACAATTTTTTGTTTTGAAATTTCAGAAATATACACTATTGATTTAAAGGGGAAAAAGTCAAACAAAATTAAATAGCTCAAAACTATCAAAATATTTTAATTTATCTGAACTGAAAAGTATTCTGATTTTTGTTTGGTGAAAACCTTTGATATTTTGACTGTTCATCCCCCTTCAAGTCTGTAGTAATACTAATTATAAGACAAAGCTCCAAATATCAGGACTGTCCCTATAAAGTCAGGACATCTAGCCACCCTATCCTAGCTGTCCAGCCAGCAACTACAACTCCACACAGCAACAACTCAGCTCCTCCTCTTTCCTGCAAAACTCTCTCCTCTTCCTTTTCCAT
This sequence comes from Mesoclemmys tuberculata, assembly GCA_007922155.1. Classification (NCBI taxonomy): domain Eukaryota; kingdom Metazoa; phylum Chordata; order Testudines; family Chelidae; genus Mesoclemmys; species Mesoclemmys tuberculata. The sequence goes on along the minus strand of ML675604.1, from coordinate 25,351,131 downwards.
TGACACTGGCCCTCAACTACACTCCATCAGCAAAGATCACAACCTTGACGAGATATTCACCTCCTCTTTTTCTTTTCCCTTGCATTGTATTGGCAGTTGCAAAATTTTGCTGGATCTTTCTCTGCAACATCTCACAATTCCAATACTTCCCCCCTGTTCCTACATACAATATGCTTGCTCACAGGGCTATCTCCCCACCTCAGCTACTCCAAACGCCTTCTCTTGTTTTGTCCGCATCATCTCCATTGCACTCTTTCCCACACTACTCAGAATGTAGCAACTAAAATCTTCCTCACCTACTCCTTAGAAAGTGCTACTTCGTCTATCTGATCACTTCCTCTACCTTCTTCTCACTTTCCATATCCTCATGCTTTCCTTTAAGGCGCTCCAGGAATCTGGCCGTTTTCCTTCTCCCTCTTAGTTTATTCTTCTCACTTTTGTCTTCATGCTTTCTTTCAGGTTTGCCTCTATACCCAGAATGCTCTCTCTATCCCAGAGTACCAAGCTTACATCGTCTTATCTTCCAAATCCCTCCTCAGAACTTCTTCCATAAAGCTCACAGATGTTAAGCCACCTAAGTAAAAATGTTGCCAGCCACCCACTAGTTAAAAAAACAAATATTTCAGAGACAGTATCTTCCTCTTGAGTCTCCAAAAGTATTTAGAGTCCAGTTTTTATATTTGAACATACATTTGTTCTTCAATTGAGATAGTTCCTTGGAGTAAAGACTTGGGTTTTCTTCTGTGTCTCGTATGATGCCAACCACAGTGTCAACACTTAAGACGGTCATGACCTTAATGAAGAATCTTCTAGATGTTTCCTAATGTAATTATTAGAATTTATAACACTCTCTCTCTCTGAATGTGTATGTACACACACACACACACACACACACACACACACACACCTTGTTTGATTCATCAACAGTGTTGACTATCTTTGAGGTAAACACTGACCAAGATATATCTTTCATTATATTCAAGACAATACATTATGATGTTCACCTCAACAGAAGTCAGTAGATCCAGTGCTTGATGCAACTCAGAAGGATGGGGAGGCTGAAGGGGTGCAAAGGTACACTTTTTGCTTCTCTAATTCTGGTCTGTCCAGGTAATGGGCCAACTTCTGGCATAAATTAGAATAGCCTTTGGGCTGCTCTAATTTACACCAGCTGCCATTGGCCTCAAGAAGCAATTACAGCTGTCTGGGATTGTTGGAACTCAGGCATCTCCCAAGTAGCATATCCTGCACCAGCCACAGAGAAGTGGTTGATATTGGAACCACTAAGGCAACTTTAGTACACCCAAAGATACTCATATGAAGGGAAATCCTCCTGTGGCCTGTTAAAATGGCTTTGGAGCTGCTTTTGTGCTGTTGGAGCAGAACAAAACTTCTCCAGAACAGGTCCAATAATTATTATCACAGGTAAAAGAAAACGCACACTTATATCCAGCTTAGATCACAAAGGAAATCATTTAGTGATCTTGTGTAAATGCCAATCTACAGAGGCCATCCACCTTCATCACAATCTCCCTACACATATTGGGGTAACTAATGCTTAAGCAGGACCAACTGCCAGTAAGTAGTGAAGGTCAGGATAGAAGCAACTGGTTTATGCTGTGTGGATAGATTTGCATAAATACTCCAACATCTGCCTACAACTTTCCTAGCTTCACCCAATGTTATTAGTCTCTCACATTTAGGAACATAAAAAATCAATCTTTTAAGAGAGAACCCCCTTCACATACACAATTCAATATTTGGAAATTTTAAAAAAACTCCACAAATTTAACATGGGAATTATATTTTTTTCCTGACTTTCTGTTTTCAACTCTTCAGGAAAACAGTATATGGGTGGGGCACTACAAATTGGAAAGAACTGCTATGACTTCATCAACTATTTTTGTTAAAGCAGAACAGTCAGGCCTCTTTCACTGCAGACATTTATGATTTCAGTCAAGTTTTTATGGGGTACTGTTTGTTCACTCCCAATTGTCAAAATGATTTACTGCGATTTAATAAGCGGAACATACAACAAAGACACACAACAAAACAGTTAGCTGGTTTATAAATCAACACAGTATTTCTGAATGGAGATGTAAAAGCTTACTAGAAAATTATACATTTTTAAACAAAAGGGAAATTAATGATATTGGATGATCCAGAAAAAAAGTATCTACTACCCTTGCCACAAACCTCCTGCTCAAAATTTTTTAATAATTTTTATAATTATAATAATTTTAATAATTTCAGGATAAGACCATTTTTACATTATCTTTTAATTTGCACATAATGTGACTACAGAAGTACCAAAAGATTGCAAGAGAGAGAAGTTAATCTTGGCATTTCCGCCAAAAGCAGGAAGTTCCAGAAATCCCATAAAGGCTGCTCTCATGAAATTTCAGGCCATCTTTTGTAGACTTAAGAGTTCTGCATAATTTTTATAAGCATCTGAACTTTTGGATGCTTATTCACATCAGAGTCAGGTTTACTCATCACTATTAAATTGTGCCTATGTTTGTTCACAAATTTTATAGAGCATTACAAAAATAAGTAAAAAATTAAGATCTAAAAATATAACATTACTAAGGCTGTTCCCTTCGTCACAGCGCAGTGTGGACGGCGTGCAGAGAAGACGCCGCAAAGTCAATGGGAGATACGCAAGTGATTTACGCCAAATCCCGAAGGTAAGTGTAGACCGGGCCTAAGTTTGCAAAGTGAAAGTTCCATAGGCACCTACATTTCTGCCTCGGGGCAAGTGCACGTGCTGCACCACTTCAGGCATCCATATGCCCATCTCCTGCTGAAGCCCAAAACGATTCACAAACAAGAGAAGATAGGCATTTGACCACTTCTGGGAGACAGGATACTGGGCTGGATGAACCTTTGCTCTGACCCAGTGAGGCTGTTCTGATAACCACCTATATGTTGCATGTGGAGCCTGATCCAGTGGGCATGCTCAGGTCTGCCTACCAGATCGGGTCCCATTCAAAATCTGACTGAAGGAGGAGATGGAGGTAGAGTCCACCTTTTAATTTTTAGCCCAGTGGTTAGTACACTAGCTTGGCATACAGGAGATTCAGTTTCAATCCCCCCTCTCTGCCTGATGGGGAGAAAGAATCTGAACAGAGGTCTCACACCTCTTAGGCGCATATGCTAACCACTAGGTGACATCCTGATATGGGGCTCCGTCAAGCTGTGCTGCTTAAGCTTTTCCAGTCCAAAGAGGGCCAAGCCCTGCTGAAAAGAGCACAGAGGACCAAAGCACGGCTGTTTGGAGAGACTTGACGCAGAGCTCAGTGTAAAGCAGAGACATATGTTTTGTGTTCGGTGTCATGCGCAAACTTCAATGGTCCTACTGCCCAAAGCCCTGATGAGCAGGGGGATAAGGGAGTAGAGATCCACCTGCCCCCTACCCACCAAAAAGGGTGTGCAGGCAGTCCTCACTGTGCTTGGCTCCATGGCATGCAACAGCTGTGCTTCCAACTGCCTGGGCTCCTAAATCCCACTCTTCTCCCACCCTGCATAGCAGAACTGCCCTGGTTCCACTGTACCCAGGGCCCTCCACACCCATGATGGGAGGGTGTGGAGAGCGGCTTTGGCCATTTGTGCATATGTCACCCTCCCGTCTTAATACTGGCCATCTCTATTTGCAGGGGATAAACCACTCAGTCAGAAAAGGTTATGAGAGGAACAAGTTCCTCTTATTATTTCCTGATCTCTTCCTCTTCTTACTTCTCCACTTCTGTTGTGAACTATCGCCAGGTCACTTTATGCAATAGTGTTTGCCCAACTGGAGATCACTGCTTTTTGAGCATTCGCAGAGTGAAAGAGATGAACTGCGCTGCACTTTATAGGGTTTAAAGTCACTGTGTTTACAAGAATCCTGCCATTCCCCTGCACAGGCACACACATGCATTTTTCTTCACCCACTCAAATGGGAGAATCACATAGGGCTATCACTCAGCAAATCATGCTAGTTGATGAACTGTTATTATCTAGGATCACCAGCATTCTCATACTGAATAACAATAGCATGTTGCTAAAGGGCAACATGAACAAATCACAGTGTAAGGGCAATGTGAAGCCACACTGCTCTAAGAGCACAGGCGAGAGTTTGCCTCAGGATGGTCTGGGACAGCGATTGTCTCAGAAAGAATCTCAACTGGGGCTGCTCAGTGTACATAGGAGGTGTGCAATCTACACCACTCCTTAGGATGACACAAATTGCTCTCCTCTCTGTGCCAGTCCCATTCCACAAGGGCCTGCCTCCTCCCTGCCCTCTGTCAGGCAACTGGCTCATTGGGGGAAGAGGGGACAAGCAGGCCCTGTTCACAAGGACTGCTATTGAGATCAACTGTTTCATGGGCTGTTCAAAGGTGAAACAGCTTCTTGTCCATACACGTGTCCCCACCAGGACTGAAATCAATCCAGTCCAAAAAAGCGTGGTGACAGCTGAACAGAAAAAGTGAGAAACTGACATTATGAGGACATTCTTTATAGCAATATTAAATGCAGAAATTAAAAAAGGTTAGCAAATCCAAAAATAAGCGTTACAGTGATCAACAGTGATAAGCACTCCATGCAGTAATGAAATTAATCACATAATATTATATATAGACATCCCATGCTACAAATCAATCATTTTAAAAATAGACTACAAAAACTAGCCTTACACAATAGGCCATAACCAACTTAAACCACAAAAAAGAAAAAACACACATACAGCACTACTTTAATTCCATGGCTAACAGAGTTCATACCAAATCTTTGGTGTATACACTGCAATCACCTCCCTGCCGATCCGACTCCCCTGATTTTGCAACAAAATAAAACCACCTCAATGAAAGGCATAAAGTTTTTTGCGTCAAACGTTTAGACACAAAGCATCTGTGTAGACACCACACTTAGTTATATCACAGTAAATGGCTCGAAGAAGTGTCCCACAGTGCCCATCATGATCACTCTGGCCATCAATTTGAACTCTGCTGCCCTGCCCTTCCTCGTTTAAACTCCTGAGAATTTTTGAAATTCCACTTCCTGCTTGGATCACACCAGAGCTTCTGAATCTGATCAGCATTTGGAAGAGGAGGCTGTGATGTCCGGGCTCCGCTCCAGTCGAAGGAACTTTGATACGTACAATCTAATTTCTTGGTTAATGGTGAAGAAGGGCTATGAATGAGACATGCTGCGGTGCCATGCGAAAACCAAGGAACTGCGGCACGGGTACCAAAAGGCTAGGGAGTCAAGCCATCACTCTGGTGCAGAACCAAAGCTCTGCTGCTTCTATAAGGATGTGGAAGCCATCCTCAGTGTCGAACCCTCTTCTACCACCAAGAGACCCATGGATACTTCCGTAGGCCCAGAGGCAGTGGACACCGGACTCAACATCGACGAAGAAGTCATGGATGAGGAGGTTGAGCTGGAGGATGATGCAGAGCAGGGGACCAGGATGTTTCCTGACATAGGGAGCCTGGACCTCTTCTCAACCCCCAGAGGGTTCAAGCCAGCCTTAGCCCTCCAGGTCTGGTGTGCAGGATGCAGTATTGTGGAGCTCAGGTAAGTGATTTTTTTGAGTTGATGCTGCTCAGTTACATCAGGTACCGCTGTGCTTTGTTTTGTTGCATTATACAGCTGGTTGAAGGGATAGAAATGCACAAGAGTAGATGTGTTTGCATGTGCTTCCCGTTCTCCTGTTCAGCTAGGCAGTGCAGCAGAAAAGTCTATTAATGCACACCAAGATTTCACAAGAATCCTCCAGAGAGATCTCTAGGAAACTTTCCTAGAGGTACTTGCCAATCCGCTGCCAGAGATTCCTCGGCAGAGCTGCTTTGTTTCTTCCCCCATTGTAGGAAATTTTCTCGCTCTAATCAGCAATCACTTGTGCAGGGACCAAAGCGGCACACAGGCAAGCAGCATAGGGACCCAGTTTGAAATTGCTCGCATGGAGAAGATGCACCTTAGCATCCCTGATTACTCCCAGGAGTGAGACATCAGCGTCTATGGCCCCCTGCCTGTGGAAAATGGTGGCACAATTTGAATTTTTGTCCCTATCTACCTGCATCAATACCCCAAACAGAACCTTTTCCCCAGCTTGTGTGCTCCCTCCCCCCAGGCACAACTCATCATGCCCTGGTTGATCTTCGAGCTGTGCCCTTGCCAAGGGACAAAAAGAGGTGTATTTTACAGTAATGCATCAATGTGGTTATTGCACTCACAATAATGCTTCTGTTTATTGTGTTTCTGTAGGTGTTCCTTCGAAGAGAAACCCCTCCACACCGGCCAAGCATGTGCAGCTGATAAGAAAACGACCACAGAAATGCAAAGAGTTGTTCCAAGACCTCCTCCAGTCCTCTGAGGCAGAAAAAAAGAAAAAGGAAAAAGGGCATGGAGATGTACTGTGTCCGAAAATCAGAAAATTGCTAAGCAGGAGAGGAGGAAAAACCAGGAGCGAGTGATAGCAGGTCATAAGCAAATGATAAAAGCCATGAAGGAGCAAGTGGAGCTGATAAAGTCAGACTGCATTCAGGCATGCTCACCACACCTTGCAGTCAATAAAGAACTGCTTTCCATGCCCTCGCCAAACTCCACGTACACATTCCTACCAAACTCCTCTCCCATCTTTCTCCCCTCCAGCCCAGCTTTTTCTGTGTTTTGTGAATCATTATTATTTAGTAAAGCCATCCTCTGTAAAGAATAAAGCAATCCTTATTTGTCTCTTGCACACGGCAGCTGTAGCTCACATTAATACACAGTGCAAGCTGGATAGCAGTCATAGCATGGCACAGTGCTGTTTACAAAGACACCTTATTGGTGCTCATTGTTAAAATGGTTCCCCAAGACCTCCCTGATTTGAATGACCCCCTGTTGTGCCCCTTTAATAGCCTTGACATCTGGTTGTACACAGTCGCAAGGGGATCCACCTCTGCACTCCACCCAGGGGAAAACTTTTCTCCCTTAGTGTCACAAATATATGGCACACGCAGCAGGCGGCTATAACCATGGGAATATTTTCCTTATTTAAGTCTAACCAGCCATAAAGGCATCTCCAGTGAGCTTTTAATCTGCCAAACATACATTCAGTGGTCATTCGGCACCTGCTCAACATGTTATTGAAGTGCTCCTTGCTGCTATCCAGGTTGCCTGTGTAAGGCTTCATGAGCCATGGCAGTAAGGGTTAGGCTGGGTCTCCCAGTATCACTATGGACATTTCAACGTCCCCCATTGCAATCTTTTGGTCTGGAAATTAAGTCCCTGCTTGCAGCTTTCCATACAGGCCAGTGTTCCTGAAGACACATGTGTCATGCCCACGTTGAGGTCAGTAAAACACCATAAGCGTCTGCACTACCTTACTCCTTTTTATTGATGTACTTGGTCGCAAGATGGTCTGGGGCCAAAATTGGGCTATGCGTACCATCTATTGCCCTGACACAGTTAGGGAATCCCATCACTGTGAAGCCATCCACTATTTCATGCAATTTCCAAGACTCACAGTCCTTCATAACAGAATGCAATTAATGGCCCTGCATATTTGCGGTAACACAACGCCAACGGTGGACTTCCCCACTCCAAACTGATTAGCGACCAACCATTAGCAGTCTGAAGTTGCCAGCTTCACTGGGAGGGCAGCTCTCATTCTGGTGTCCTTGTGCCATAGGGCAGGGGCGAGCTCCACACAGAGTTCCATGAAAGTGTTTTTGTGCATTTCAAAAGTTCTGCAGCCTCCACTCATCATCCTAGACCTGCATAACAATGCCATCCCTGCACTCAGTGCTTGTTTCACGCACCCAAAAGCGGTGGTGTTCCATATGCAGATGCTCTGTGAATGCAAACAGTAATCTGGGGTTGTTTGTTTGCATTGCACACATCAGGTCAGGTGCCTTGGATTCCAGTTCCAATTGAGAGCTCATGGTATACTGCATGACCAGCTGCAATGTGTTCAGAACACTGACTAGTGGAGAGAAGTGCAGGATACATCTTTTCAGATGGAGATGGAGGGCACACAGGAAACTGCAGCCATTGAAAAATGCTGTGAAATGCAGTTGGAAACCCATAGAATGACGGGGTGGAAATCACCGCATCATGGGATATTGAGCCCACACCCATAATGCACGACAATCCTCTCTGCCATCCCACAACTCCTAGTAGCACAAGCTGGCCAGTTGCACAGTGGAATAGCTGCCCACAGTACACTGCTCTCAAAGTTGATGCTAGAACACCAACTGGGAGGTGCTTCAGCAACACAGTGAGCGCTGTGTGGATAGGCACAAGCGTTGTAATTGCAGAACTCTTTGATCATCACTGTAACTTGCGTTGACAAAACTTGCTAGTGCAGACAAGGCTTTAATGTCATCCCCTGCCCACCCTATGGCTATACAAGCAGATATCCAAGTGGGAGATGAAGCAGTAAGATCTACAGCTACTCCAGAAGCAGGCACAATGAGTCTTGGAGCTCCTTTCAGCTTAGGGCAATAGAATCCTGAAAAAGCTACAGACACCTCTTCTCTCTGAGACCAGTGGAATGTGAATGAGGGACAGCCATTTACCCCTCTTATCTTTGCTTTCTATAGCGCTAGCTACTGTAATGACATTGTACATGGGAGGTAATTGTCCAACGCTGCTGTGTCCAATTCTGGGCACCACTATTAGAAAGAAGTGAAAAAACTGGAGAGTCGTGGGGACAGCAACAAAAATGATAAGTGGTTTAGAAATCATGACTTATGAGGAAAGAATTGAGATGGTTTAGTCTAGAGAAACAAAACTGATGAGAGAACACGGTAACAGTCTTCAAATATGTAAACAGCTGTTATAGAGAGGACAGTGATCAATTGTTCTCCATGCCCACTGAAGCAGGATAAGACGCAGTCGACTTAGTTTGCAGCAATGGAGATTTACGTTAGATATTAAGGAACACTTTCTAACTACAAGGATAGTTAAGCATTGGAATAAGCTTTCAAGGGAGGTTTTGGAATCCCCATCATTGGAAGTTTTTAAGAATAGGTTAGAGAAACAGCTGCCAGGGATGGTCTAGGTATCCTTAATTCTGCCTCAGTGCAGAGGGATGGCATAGATGATCTTCTGAGGTCCTTGCAGGCCTATGATTCTAAAATCTGGTCCAGCTCCCACTGAAGTAAACAGAAACTGTCCATTTATTTCTGTGGGTATAGATCAAGTCACTTTCCCTTGCACTAAGGAGAGTGCAAAGACCACACTGTGCCCATTCTTACATGGGTGTACAATTAGGAAGGCTCCTTGATTTTATACCCCCTTCCTAGGTCTTCCACCCATCCTTATGCACCCATACAAGCTGGAGCAAAACCTTACCCTGAATGTCGTGTGTGTTCATTTCTCTGTTAATCACGTGAGAGATCTCTTACAAGAATCTTCATGAATACTGTTCAAGTTCTTGTTTGAACACAATACACATCAGGCTGGAGGTCTTTGTGTATGTCTACAGAGCAGCTGGGAGGGTGCTTCCCAACATGAACAGGCATGCGTTAGCTCTGCTTGAGCTAGCGTACTAAAAAATAGCAGCGTGGCTGTGGCGTCATGGGTAGTGGCCTGGGAATGTACTCAGATGGCTAGCCCCAGACCCTGCTCATGACACCAGGATCACACTGCTATTTTTAACACACTAGCTCAAACACAACTAGCATGTCTCTCCACCCACACTGGGAAGCATCCTCCTAGCTGCTCTGTAGACATAGCCTGTGGGACTATTTACATAGAAGCTAAGATACTGGGGGTCAGGGAAGAGGTTATTATTCCCCTGCCACTGTGCATGGCTCTGATAAAACATTGGGTACATTTTTCTGTCTGTGCTTAAGTCTCTTTGGTAATAACAGGGTTTAGGTGTGTAGCTCCCTATTAAATACACTTGAAATTACTGCAGCTAGTGTAGGATTCTATTTATGAGAGAAATTAGACCAGAATGAACACATGTTATGGATTTAAGGAAAACCTAACAATTTTATCTTATTTCATCTTCATTCATGCTATCCACACCACAGTCAGCCTCTTCTGGCATTAGAGACAGACGAAAGGAATAGAAGGATGAAATCTTCAGCCTAGCACACAGCTACTGTTAATATATTTGTTACTTTTTCACTGGGTATATCTCGGTCTCTGAAGTTCTTCAGTTAATTCTGAAGTTTTGTAGCATGGGATTCAATTTCCATACCAATAATACAAAAGATTCAGAAAGGAAAATATATCAATTCATCTTATGGTTGGCAATCAGCCACAAATTCTGTTGAGTCACTGAGAAACAGCTTTCTGGAAAGCAGCTGGCACAGCATCCTAGAGCATTGGCTTGAGATAAAATGGAAAAGGTCACAAATATATAGCAAATGGCTTTCAATGACATGCTACTTTAGGTTGTATTTTTGCAGGTGAACATTTATGTTTAAATATTTATATATTACAAGATAAACATAGCCTGTAATCCCTAAAAATACACCTGACCTGCTAAACAGAGAACATTTTAATGACAAGCTCTAATCCGCTATTAATACAGGGTTTCTCCCCCCTCTTTCAGCTTTTGGCTTTGCACCAAAGAAGGTAAGGATATTTGACAAGCCAAACAATGTTGAAATTACTTGCCCTGAACTCAGTTGGTTATTAGTAAAAGGTTAAATGAAACTGAAAGCTTTGAAAGTCTACAAGAATCCAAGAAAAAGCTTCTAGTTAAAGGAGGGTGGGGGAAAACCATTGAAAACACATAGATTACAATTGACTGATATGAAGCTAGTCTAATTACATGGACTAAGGGCTTCCAAGAAGTGAGAAATTGAATTGATGACCCGGAAAACAAGCTCCCATTATTAAGTTTATAGGACATATTTTTATGGAGTGCAGAAAGAGAGAAGAAACCAAGATAATTTTCAGTAATGGATTAAGATATTACTTTGGATGTTCATGTTAGAACGCCCTCCAAGATTGTGTAACAGGATGTTATGTGGCTAGGAAACCTAACCTGGCTGGCAGCACCTTTTAAGATATTTGTGAAACAAACAAATCTTGGAATAGAACAAATAAAACAATGCTAGCATATACATTTTAGTCTGTTTTTCAGAGTTAAAAACCATTTATCCAGATTAAAGCCTTGTTCTTCTTTAAGGATTTTATAACAGAATAATGACCAGGGCTGCAATCTATACTTGTTTATCAAAGCAGGGAGCAGGTGCTCTGTGGAAGCCCCACGGACCCCTTATTGGCAAATGCTATATTGTGTCTTTATAAGACGGTAATAAACTATAGCCAAACTGTGGGGAAAAAATAGCTTTAAGGGACTTAAACTAACCATCATCACACTCTGTCTACCGTCGAAGTTCTTGACTTAGGCTGGGTCTACACTGACGGTGGCAAATTCTCCACCATCAGATCATTCGCTCTGGATTGACCGTGGTCTGTGTAGACTCGCTCAGTCGATCCAGCAAGCAATGCAGGAAAACTATCCTGGTAAGTGGCATAGTGCTGCATCAAAAGGAACACTGTTCCCTTTGATGCAGCGCAGTGTGTACGGCGCACAGAGGAGACGCCGCAAAGTCGACGGGAGAATCACTTGCATATCTCCCGTCGACTGCCGCCGAATCCGGAAATTAAATGTAGACTGGGCCTCAGTGTCAACTATACTGAGCAGAGTATACCCTACGTCTTGCAATGGCACTCTCTGTTTTCATTTCTGAAGGCAGCATCACTAGGGTTCCCAATCATAGGTTATTTTCCATTCCACTCTATTCCATTCAACATTTCTTCATGCGACATAACAAGGAATCTCACATGGCCATACGATGGTCATCAAAATGTATTTCACTTTAATGTGTTTTCCAACCTGTTAGTTTGTTCTGTTTCTTTCTAAGCACTCCTTTTTCCATGTCTTGTTGTCGAGTTTTAGTTATTGGTCTTTCTTCCTGGTAAGGCCCTATGTTTCTGCTTTTTAGTAATATGGGAGCTCTCTCTTTATGAATGTTTACTCTCCCATTCAGCTTTCATTTCTTTCCACCACATTCCTGCTTTAGAATAACAAATACCTAGCTGGTCCAGCAACTCTTCAGCAGCCTCTAATTTTGACCTGTCTACATTAGTTGCTTCTTCTCTGTTTGTTAAACATGACAGGAGTTTTGAAAAGTCCGTTGAAAGTAGCTCTTGAAAATTTAACCTCAACACATGTGGCTGTCTGTACATCCCTTATACTCCTGATTAAGTTCTCTGATATTTCTAGCCACATCAAAGTGTTTAGTGATTTAAATTGAAAATGCCATCCACAATTCAGATGTGATTGACGTGTACAAGACATACATTCAGCATAGCCAACATTTACCTTCTGTTTCCTATATTCAGTCTAATGTAAAAGTTCTGGTTAATCTCAATCTACCTGGGACAAATTAAAAAAATGTAATAGTCTGTAATTTCTCTGTAATACTTTAAATTTTGCTTCTTGTATTCTCTATTTCAATTTTTTCACTGCATATAGTAGTTTGAAATGAGACTTGAAAGTCTTCATATCATCTTTCTTTGTCTCCTTGCCATCTCTCTCCCCTCCACCCAGGGCCCAAGCATAATTTTTTTCAAGCCCAGTACAAACTTGTAACACGGGCCCCCTCACACACAAATACAACAATCCCTCATCCCATACATACAATCTCATGACCCATGAAAAAAATTTGAATTCTGAAATTACTGTTACAATACATACATAGATACAGGGAAATAAGTTTCTATAAATATCCTCAGGCATGATTTACAACTTAGCCTCAATTTTTTTTCCTCATGGTAATGGGGGTTGCAGCCTGAGCTGCCCCCCCCTGCCCACCTCCGGGCCCCAATAAAGTGTACCCTTCCCCCCCCTCCCATGTTGGGGCCCTGCCCCCACACAAACACAGTACTTCTATTCTGAAGTATTTCAGGAAAGCTACCTCTTAACACTAAAACAAGAAACATATGCAACTTGACTTATTTACCAGACCTGGACTCTGACAAATGAGTGAAAGTTTAAAAACATACTTTACTCAGCATGATGTTTTATTATCATCCATAGTCAGGAAAACAACAACAGAGTCAGGTACGTAACAATAAATATAATGCACAGTTATAAAAATAAACATGTTTATATAGAACAAATGCATAGATATATTCAAATAATTCACTAATATATCAAACACAAAATCACTTAGAGAACAAACATGGTGCTTATGCTTTGCAAGCTTAAAGGGGAAAGGGGAAGCCATTAGTTTCTTAGGAACTAGCTGTAAACATTAACTTTAATCTTTCAGATTCAGTTAACTACTCAAGTCACCTTTGACAGTTTGTCACACCCATAGCTTTCTTAGTAACAACACAAATATAAAGCCAGGTTTCTACTTCAGGAATGCTGAAGAGATATTAGGTAGATATGCTGTATATTACATTAGCACATTGCCCAAGCCAAAGGACATTCTAAATACTGTGCTAGCTAACTCAAGCAGGAAGAATCATAGCAAGGTAGGACTGGAAGGTCATCTAGTCCAGTCGCCTGAACTGAGTCAGGACTAAGTATTATCAAGACAATCTCTGGCAGGTGTTTGTCTAACCTGTTCTTAAAAACCTCCAATGATGGAGATTCCACAACCTCCTGAGGTAATTTGTTCCAGTGCTTAACTACCCTGACAGTTATGAACTTTTTCCTAACGTCTAACCTAAATCCTCCCTTGCTGCTATTTAAGCCCCTTCTTGTCCTATCCTCAGTGGATAATGAAGGGTGTCCAGATAGCAAGGGATTGGATGTTGGGCAGGGATAACAGGGTCCTATAAAAGACAAAGCTCCTGATATCAGGACCCTGGGTATCCTCAGATAAGGAGAATCAATTTATCACTTCCTCTTTATAACAACATTTTATGTATTTGAAGACTGTTATGTACCCCCTCAGTCTTCTTCTGCAAACTAATCAAACCCACTTTTTTCAGTCTTCCATCACGGGTCATGTTTTCTTGGCCTGCAGTCATTTTTGTGCTCTCTGGACTCTCTCCAGTTTTGTCCACATCTTTTCCAAAGTGTGGTGCCCAGAACTGGACACAATACTCCAGTTGAGGCCTTATCAGTACTGAGCAGAGCGGAAGAATTACTTCTGTTATCTTGCTTACAACACTCCTGTTAATACATCCTAGAACAGTGTTTGCTTTTTTTGCAACAAGTATTACATTTGAGTCAAAGAGGATTAGACAATTTATTCTTCCCTTTTCTAGAATATATTGCTCCACTACTGAGACAGCCAATAATAAGAAACAAAATCAGCACCAGCTCTGTAGTAATTTTCCAGAGGCTTAAATCCAACAGTATTGCTACAACATCAGTTTTAATAGTTATGTGTATTAAAAAAGGGCATACCTTCAATTCTTATCTTATCCAAAACCATGGGCCAGATTCACCTTTATGCTCTTACGGGTCAGATTTCTAGAGGGATTTAGGCATATGAAGACATGCCTAGGCACCTAGGTGCTTTTGAAAGTCCTAATAGGCACGTATTTGCATCTGCAGCCAATATAAATACCTTTAAAAATCTGGTCCTTGTTACATTGCACCACTCCAGTGATGAAAAGCAGCCATAAATCCATCTTAATTAGCCTAATGTCTTATTCAATCAGGCTCAAATCTGGCTACGATGATCCAAGAATTCATGACATCCAGTCTTGATTACTGAAACTCATATCTATCAGTGAAGCTACAAACCCTGAGAAAGCTCCAGATAACACAAAACACAATTGCTTGGTCATAATGCTTTCTGCACTGGTTTGCCATTGAATACAGAATAGAGTTTGATAATCTCCATCTTGATCATTAATGCCCTCTATGAGATTGATTTTGGTTACCTGAAAGATCACCTCTTCCACAACTTTGAATTCCTATGACTGCTGCACTCCACTGGAAAAATGAGATTGTCAACCAATAATAAGGCTCATGAATGCAAAAGACAAAAAACGTTCATGAGAGCTAGACAGAGAACATAGGACTTATTACCATCCAAGATATAAATAGACCTCCCTCACATTTAGAAATGAATAAAATTCATGTCTTCAGCCTAGCTTTCCATCAGTATTCCTTCCACGCCCCCTCTCATGCACATACATACACACACAAACCCTGCTCCCCTCCTGTCCTCATCCTCCCACCCCTCCCCCAAGAAGCTTGTTCTAATGAACCATTTTCTCCCACTGGCTAGGATGGAAGAGAGAGATGTGTTATGTCTTTTTAAAATGCTTGGCTGGTGCTCAGCTAGTACAGCGATGGGCATCAGTATGAGATCATAGGTAGGTGAAAGAACTAGAAAGAACTTTGAAGAAGACTGCTGCTCATTGTTCAATCCAGCGAAGTGAAAGAGGCTACAATGTTTTGTGATATGGTTTTGACAACATCCTATGTGGCATCACTAGTAACAGCAGTGTTCCAGTCAAACAAAGACAGAACATGAACTAGTTCTGAGTAAACATCCATTGCCTGTCTTCTACAGCTACCTCACAAGAATGCTAGGGGCATAAGCCACAGAGCCCTGAAGTCTCCATGGGTCCAAGGTACTCACATACTATGTTGTTGCTATGCAGTGTAAGAAACCAAATAGAAAACTTGTAGAAAAATTGTAAAATAGGCTCTTGAAATCAATTACAATTCTTGTATTTCAGATGTTTGCTTCTGAAGACACTCTAAAAACTGCAAAGGGCATTGTGTTGTCTCCAGTCTATATTGTGGAAATTTGCTTTGGCTGTAATATTAAAGCAAGGAAAATGCTCTTATTTTGTTCACCACAAAAATCCAAGATTTTTCTCTCTTGACAAAAATGGGCACACATACATGAATATGTATGCAGTCATTTCAAAGTTTTTGGATGAAACACAAATACCACAGAGCGAATTTGAAAGAGGTTTCATCTCCTACTTACAACTCAGGTACTAATACTTTCAGACTAGAAAACAGATTTATCAGTCCATCTAAGCACAATCTGTATTTTTCAATATAAAAATATAATGGTAACATAATGGTAACATTTACATTTTTGTTGGTTGGTCTTGTGTTTGCAGCACCGTTTTTCTACCTTAATCCTTATTAAGTAACCAACAACCCAGAAAAATAGTCTTGTGCTTCCTTGTGGAGACAACTAAACCAGAACCTGTAATCTGTAAGAATGCTGCTTGGTATCTAAATGTTGCAAAGTATCATTGTTTTTAAATTGTCCACAGAGAAAAATGTAGCATCTGATGTTCCTCACCAAATAATCTGATCTACCTCAGCCAGTTATTCCTGGTACCAAAATGCTGCTGAATTAGGAAAAATGTATTCAATACATTTCAAGACCACTTCAATGAATATTACGTTGGAGGGGGAAGGGAGAGGCGCCGAATGCTCCAAGAAAATATCTACTGTAGCAATCTTGGTTGGTCTGCTACTATGGCTGAGTCAACATTTCCATTATAAAATCCATTTCTGAGTGGTTTTTTTTAAAAAAAAACTTATTCAATGAAAACTGACTTCAGGCTGGAACTTGGTATAAAGTGAAATGAACATGTGGTTTTAAAATTTGAATAAAATGCATTTTTATATTTTAA